>JAXQQM020080065.1:0-270892 GCA_034641835.2 Pinus albicaulis | reverse complement strand
TAATATAAGTTATGATTTACCCTCATGAATACCATTATTACTGTAATCCTGATATTTTCAGTTTAATTACTAATTTATTTCGAGATTAACTATTCACAGTATAAAAAAGGAAAAAAATAATATTCAACTCTCGATGGTCCTGACATTTAATATAAAACACATCATACCCACCATTCAAACTTTTTAAAGACATCCTTTGGAATATATATCCAGAATACATTCCTCGACCGATTTACCATCAATTTCTCTGATAAATATCTTCCTCATGCCTTTCAATGTGTAATCTTTTGATAGTTTTTCTAAAAAAACCTATTTAGTTTTCTTTATACATGAGTGAAAGAGAGACATGCAAATTATTAGTCAACTCATCTTAATTTAGTAGCGAGTTCTTCTAATGCTAAATCGCAGTTTTCTTGCAGATCCTTCATCTAATTGATAATGAATAAGGACACACGAGATATTTGTAAATATCTGATGGTTTCCTGACGTTCCAGTCTCAAAAGTGCTTGAAGAGAAAGTTTTTCTGCTCTTTAACTTGCTCTATGACCCACTTTAGTGGATACATGAAAAGGATGGATGGAATTCCAGTGGATGGGTTCTACCCACTCCTCAATCCCGCTTTTTTTATTTTTAATTAAAACCAATTTTAATTTATTTAATAATTAAACAAATTAACTTATAAACAAAATAAATTATAAAATATTATATATAATCTTCTTACCTTTGACCAGATTAAGAAGATTATGTAAATAATAATTTATTTTATTATTAATAGTAGAGGTTTAATTTGATATAAGGTTTATTATGAATAATTATTAGGTGAATGGTAAAAAATTAATTTTCATAATATATTTTAGAATGTTTTTATTGATATACACAAATCAAATATTAAAATTTTTTACAGGGTAATTATGTTATTTCTTCGTTTTTAAATAAATCCATTACTTGAAAAAAATATCA
This sequence comes from Pinus albicaulis, assembly GCA_034641835.2. Classification (NCBI taxonomy): domain Eukaryota; kingdom Viridiplantae; phylum Streptophyta; class Pinopsida; order Pinales; family Pinaceae; genus Pinus; species Pinus albicaulis. The sequence continues at coordinate 269,932 of JAXQQM020080065.1, read as the reverse complement.
TATGAACAAGTGTCATATGAAATGAGTTATTGTTTCCTGCGAGGTAGTAATGATAAGTCGTGATATTGGCTCATGACACATGTTGTTACAAGTTTGTAAAATGTATATATAGTTAAAGTATATCTTAATTTTTTTCATTAATAATAACAATTTTGATTTTTTTCTTATTAGGAACTTGAGATGTATGATAAAGTAAGTGTTTCAATGCTTGTTATAAATCGATGTCTATTTGCATTTACCAACCATTTAATTTATAGGGTTGCACTAGTAAAACTAAAATTATTGAGATACATATGTATCCATATTGGAAAGGGCACGGTGTATTAGTATAATTAATATTAATGAGACATTTATGTATCCATAGTGCAAATGGAACCCTAATGCCTTAAGCCACCGACCTATTTTCGGAAGATTTTCCACTTTAAGACTATATCTTTTGTTCAAATATCCCTCATCTTGGTTTTGTTACTGAAGATCATGTAAATCAAGGGGAACTTATTTTGCATCAAGGTTCTTTCTACATCCAAAGTGACGCCATTCCTCCATATCTCTTGGACTTTTGATTTTTTGTGAGGAAAATCTTATGGTGTACTTTCTGTATGCACATGTAAAAATAGTTGATCTTTTCTCTTCACTCACAACTAAAATTAAATATTGGATAGGAATACCTTCATCTTTAAGTGCCCCGTTCATGAAGGTAGATAGCTTCAGGAAAGAAATTCATTCAATTATTACAATATTGTGAGGGATGGTTCAATATTTCTAGTTTCAAGATTAAACAATGGAGCCAAATTTTGGGTGACAAAAGCCTGGCCTTCGTGTACAGGTGACGCAGCACAATATATTCCGGATTGCTAAACTGTAATGTGATATTTCTGAATCTATTTAATAATGTGCCAGCTCAGTTATATGGCTTTTAACAATGGTTAATTTGCAGTCTCAGTACACGTCGTCAATTTCATTTATGGTAGATGTACACGTGATCTATTGGTTTTCGTGGCAACCCACTTCACATTTAACACTCCATCGTTCGAGGCCTGGTATGTTAATTGTGCTCCGATTTCTGCACTTCACTTTTACGCTTGTAAACGATGCTCCGGTGGTATTGTTGTTTTCTGTCAAACGACAATGTGGAGGGAGGGTTTCTTCAACCTCCACTGGTCTTCTGAACTTCGCGAGGATTCCTTTGCAAGACTGTGTGTTTTCTCTGGCGAGGTATGGATTTCTCTGTGCACTCAATAATACATACTCTGTTTCAGTCGTATGTTCCATGCTCCTCACTAAATTCCCTCCGGTTTCTGCAATGACATTATTTAGCGACCTGTGTGAGAAACTCCTTCTGTGACAACTTTTCAAGTTTTCAACTTTTGCGTTTTCAGCTGTGTGTTTTTTTCTTCCTTTCGCTTTCACTGCTAACATCGACTAGCTGTCAATATTAACTTACAGGTGTAGCCAACCAAGGTCCTTATGGTCATCTTCGAGGTCAACTAGAACAACAGGTAATTGCTCTCCTCCAATTTCACACTGCGCCACTTCTGTCTGCGACTCTAACCTATTTTCCCCTTTGTGAGAAGAATCTGTTGGCTCGACAAAACCCTGACTACTTATCTCTATCCAACCCCAGATCTTCCGGTGAGTTTCGATACGCTTTGTTCTTTTAATTCACAGTTTTACGCTATTCTTTGGATAATGCATATCCAGTTGGCATGTTCTAACCCCAAACTATTTTGGATTATTGTGTAGGCCTCTTTCTTCTGTCTAAATCGTGGCTCGTTTCCTCAGCGAATCAAACCCTACGGTAGGGTCGAATCCATTTTATATTTCTGTAGTTAGGGTTTATCAAATTCTCGGTTTTTGGCACCCGCAATTTCGTTTCCAAACCCTATTGGGTAGAAAATCTCTCAATGTAATGTGCTGTCGGTATAAAATGTGTTGAAACTGTGCGTTTTGTTGTAGCTATGTTATTTTGTAGTTCAAACCCTCGTTCGGGTTGTTTAATTACTCGATCCCTCTTGGACAAATTTTGACTCTTGATAAACTTTGTTTCAAAATGATTTATAAAAGAATGTTTTTGTCTGTGAAGAATTTCAAAAATGTTTGAGTACATGAGAACTCACCTAACCTCTGTATGCTATTTCTTCCTCGTTTTGTTTGACTATGATAAGTGGAAATAGAACTTCGCTCCGTTCGGCTGTGCGTTTCTGTTTCTATCTTTGTAGGCTGTCAATGCATAACAAAAAGAAAAAAAATTTCCTTTCCTCTCTACACGCAGTCATACGTTTGCTTAGTTTCAAGTTTCATATCAATCAACTTCATTATCATGCTCACACACGGATGTTGCACATAATTCGAACTAGAAATAAACACAATAACTTCACAGTGCACAAATCTGAACTAACAATTATGGCTGAAAGTAATACTGGTTGCAGATTTTTATTATTCTCGCTTGTCTTCTTCCTCCTATTCTCTTGATGGAAGAATTGAACCCCTCCATATGATTTTAATTCCATTTAAATACCTACAGGTGTAAATTAGTTATGGTTTTCGGTTGAACTGTCAACCGAATGTTTCTAACTACATTGCCAGTTTCTTTTTGTAAACAAAAATAAACTTCTAATTAACTACAAAAAGCACTTTATGTTCCTAGTCTTATTGTCCTTGTCCGACTGACAAATAGTAAAGTAATTAAAAGGACACAGGTTTAATAGCATGTCCATAAACACGTGCTAAATCACTAAGATAGTTAACCATCTTTCGTCTCCTCCGAACTGGATGCTCCTGCATCAGGCTCCCGGGGTGGCAAAAAGTCATGGCTCCTCTCCATGAGATCATCAACTGAATAACCTGCTGTCTGTATTTGCGTCGCGTCAAGCCACGAACTGTCCTCAATCAGACGATTCTTCCACTTGACTAAATATCGTAGATATTCCTTCCTACGTGTGCGCTTGGCTACCTATGTGTCGAGAATACTCTCGATCTCAAGGGGCTGTTTCGTAGGTATCTGTCTCATCCAAGAACTCTCATCAAATTTGGTGTCTCGTTCTGGCCTCACTGTTGCATCATCCTCAGAATCAGCAGTATAAGGGAACAGATCTGCCACATTAAAGATGGGTGAAATACCTATCCCTGGTGGAAACTGCAACTCATAAGCATTGGCATAAAACTTGCGAATGATTTTTTAAGGGCCAATCTTTTTAAATTTCAGCGTCTTATATTCCCTTTTTGGAAACCGTTCCTTACGCAGGTGTGCAAGGACTTCGTCTCCAACATTAAACTGAACTTCCCACCTTTTCGAATCAGCCTGCTGCTTATACTTCTGACTGTTGTCCTGCAACTTCAGCTTCACCTGCTCACGTAAGTCGCTCAATGCTTGGGCGAAATATTCCCCATTACCACTCCGTTTTTCAAGTTTTCCTAAGTCTCGCAGCTCATGCACTCCGCGAGGATGCATGCCATAAAAGATCTGGAAGGGGCTGTAACCTGTGCTGCGATTCGATGAATCATTGTATGCAAATTCCACCTGACCAAGCACGCGGTCCCACATTCGAGAATTTTCTCCTATTAAACTCCGTAGCAGATTTCCCAGACTCCTGTTTACCACCTCTGTTTGTCCATCAGTCTCTGGGTGGTAAGCGGAGATGAACTGTAACTGAGTGCCCAACTTCTTCCACAGGGTTCGCCAAAAATGTCCGGTGAACCTCACATCCCTGTCGGAAATGATGGACCTCGGTAGACCATGTAGTCTAACAATCTCTATGAAAAAATAGTGTGCTACGTGAGTAGCATCACTGTTTTTCCTGCAGGGTATAAAATGTGCCATCTTCGAAAACCGATCCACTACCACCATCACTGAATCAAAACCCCATTGTGTCTTAGGCAGACCTAAGACAGAGTCCAAGCTGACTGAGTCCCATGGTCTGCTCGGAATAGGCAGTGGCATATAAAGGCCTGCATTTTGACTGCAACCTTTCTCCAATTGACATGTTTTACACCTGCTCACGTACCTCTTCACGTCCCGTCGCAACCTTGGCCAAAAATAAAAATTCTCAACCTGCGAAAATGTCTTGTCTATACCGAAATGTCTGGCTAGACCTCCACTGTGCTTTTCCCGAATAATGTTCTCCCTCATAGAACAGTCAGGAATGCATAACTGTCCTCCCCTGAACAATAATCCCTCCTACAAATTGTAGTCCAACCATGGACTATTATTCCTCAATAGAGGGTTTTGGCAGGCATCATAAGCCTCTTTAAAGGTTGCATCTGTCTGATACAGATCCCTCAAGTGCTCAAAACCCAAAACTTGCATTGTACTTTCCTGCAAGAGTAAAGCCCTTCTACTTAATGCATCTGCCACCTTGTTTATATGCCCACTAATATGTTTTAGTACAAATGTAAAACTCTGTAGATACTCAACCCATTCTGTATGTTTATGGTTCAACTTATGCTACTGCATAATGTACTATAATGCAGAATTATCCAAAAATAAAACGAACTCATTACCTAATAAATAATGTCTCTAATGCTTCAATGCTTGGACAATTGCATAGAATTCCTTGTCATAGATTTAGTACTTCTGTCTACTCTCGTTCATATTCTCACTGAAATAGGCGACCAGTCTATCTTCCTGACTAAGTACTGCCCCAATGGCTGTACCGTTGGCGTCACAACGAACTTGGAAAAGTTTGTTGAAATCAGGCAGCCTCAATATCAGTCTCTCTGTGATCTTCTTCTTTAAAGTCTGAAAAATTTTCTCGGCTGCCTCTGTCCAGCAAAAAGGCTGATTTACCTTCTTGATCGTATCCAACATGGGTGCGCAAATTTCATTGAAATTCCTGATGAATTTCCTGTAAAAACTTGCTAATCCGTGGAAACTTCGGACTTCAAATAGACTCTTCGGGGATGTCAGCGGATTATAGCTGCAACATTTTCTGGATCCATCTTCAACTCGTTTTCTGCAATTACAAAACCCAGATGTATCAACTCCTGCTGGAAAAAAGTACACTTCTTTAGATTTATCAACAGCTTATTCTGCTGCAGCTTCCTCAACACACTTCGAACATGCCTGAAGTGTTCCTCCTGTGTCTTACTGAAAATCAAGATGTCATCCAAATAACCAATTACAAACTTCCCAATGAACTCTTTCAGCACTTCGTTCATTAGGCGCATAAACGTACTAGGGGCGTTACTCAAACCAAATGGCATCACCAGCCACTCATACATCCCTTCGTTCGTCTTGAAGGTTGTTTTCCACTCATCCCCCTCTCGAATTATAATCTGATGGTACCCACTCTTCAAGTCAATCTTCGAAAAATAAGCTGCCCCACTCAAATAGTCCATCATATCATCCATCCTTGGCAATGGAAACCTGTACCTGATAGTAATTTTATTAATGGCCCTTGATTCTGTGCACATTTGCCACTCGCCTCCTTTCTTTGGAGCCAAAACTGTCGTAACTGCACACGGGCTCATGCTCTCTCTAATCAGCCCTTTATCCAACAATTCCTGCACCTACTTCCTAATCTCCTCGTTGTCCTTAGGACTCATGTGATAAGCTGCTTTATTCGGCAGACTAGCTCCTGGTATAAAGTCAATACAGTGATTGATACTTCTCTTGGGGGGCAGTTCATCTGGAAGATCATCCACTATGATATCTCCAAAATCCTGCAACATATCCTAAATCTCTTCAGGTAAATCGGAAATCTTTGTGTGCAGTACCACTGTCTTTGGCCTTCTCAAAACAGAAAAATTCACATCATTGTTTTCGATCTGTTTCAAAAACTCTTTTCCGCCCATCAACAATGCTTTTACTCCACTAGCTTCTACTGTATTTTATTCTTTGATGGGTACAAGCGTGTGCTTGATCCCATATTAGACAAACTTTTAACAGTTTGTCTTCCCATCATGAATTACTTTTGTGTCAAACTGCCAGGGTATTCCTAACAATATATGACACACATCCATTGGCATAATGTCGCAGATAATTTTTTCCTTGTATCTGCCTACCTGAAATTCTACTTCACACAGTTCATCAACTAACAGTTGATGTCCCTTTTGCAGCCACAACACTTTGTAAGGAGTGGGGTGCTTCAGCCTCTTCAGCCCCAACTTCTCCACCATTTCCGTGGCCACCAAATTATCGGTACTCCCACTCTCAATTATCAGTTTGCAGCACTTTCCCTGTGATTTGCAAACTGTCCGGAACAAGGCCTTCCTTTGATCTGGTTCTACAATTTCTTTTGCTGGTTTTATCAGCACTTTGTTCAGCACCAAGGCTTCCCCTATCTCAGGTGCATTTTAAACTTCCTGGGGAGGTGCTTCTACCTCCTCTGTTTGGGAAACATAAGCTCCTCTCCCACCTACTGTTTCTCCTTCAGGACATTCATATGACTTGTGCCCCCACTTGTGGCACCTATAGCACTGGACAGCTCCTCTGCCTTGACCATTACCTCTCCCTCGCTGGTTTGGTCGTCCCCCTCTAGTGCTGTAGTCCTTTTCTGCTATTCCTGCAGATTTGGAACTGCTGCCTTCTTCAATGGAACTTGTACCTCTACCTCTACCGAAAGCCTTCCCCTTTCCTCTGCGAGATCCGCTTCCTCTTCTGGCATTTTCCTTCCTAGTTATTTTCTCTTCTGCTTTCAAGGCACACTGATATGCCTCATCTAGAGTTCTGGGTGAGAGAATACTGATTTCATCCAGCATCTCCCCTCTCAATCCGTTTACAAACCTTGTTGTTTTTTCAGGGGTGTCTTCTATATAACCTGCCCTAAAATTCAACTTGTAAAATTCTTTCATATACTCCTTGATTGTTAACCCCCTTTGCCTCAAATTCTATACTTTTCTGTACAGCATAATCTGATAATCCTTAGGTAGAAAATTTTCTTCCAGTTTGGCCTCCATTCTGGCCCATTTATTTATAGCCTGTTTATTTAGCCTTTTCCTTTCTGCCTGGACGCTGTCCCACCACAGGGACGCATGTCCTTTCAAATTAGTGGCAGCGAACTTCACCCTTTTGTCTTCATTAATTTCTTCGTAATCAAAATACTTCTTCAATTCGCTAAGCCAATCCAACAACACATCAGCGGATAGACTCCCATCATAAGTGGAGAGTTCGTGTTTTGTCTTACTGTTCGATAACAAGACTGACCTCAATAATCTGAGTTCAGGTGCCTCTTCCTCCAACCCATCTGCTGGTTCTGCAACCTCCTCGTCACTGTCATCCCCTCTTGCGGGGTCTCTTCTCCTTCCAGCCTCCACTGCTGCTAATCGCTCATTTAAGATTCGAATTTCCTCTCTCAGTCCCTCTTCTGCTACTCTACGGATTACTCTGCCTCTTCCCTGTCCTCGCCTTCCAACCTCCATTTCCTCTGTTCAACAAAACCTGCTCTGATACCAAAAATGACGAAAGCCTGGCCTTCGTGTACAAGTGACGCAGCACAATATATTCCGGATTGCTAAAATGTAATGCGATATTTGTGAATCTATTTAATAATGTGCCAGCTCAGTTATATGGCTTTCAAAAATGGTTAATTTGTAGTCTCGGTACACGTCGTCAATTTCATTTATGGTAGATGTACACACGATCTATTGGTTTTTGTGGCAACCCACTTCACATTTAACACTCCATCGTTCGAGGCCCGATTTGTTAATTGTGCTCTGATTTCTGCGCTTCACTTTTACGCTTGTAAACGATGCTCCGGTGGTATTTTTTTCTGTCAAACGACAATGTGGGGGGAGGTTTTCTTTGACCTCCACTGGTCTTCTGAACTTCGTGAGGACTCCTTTGCAAGACTGTGTGTTTTCTCTGGTGAGGTATGGATTTCTTTATGCACTCAATAATATGTACTCTGTTTCGGTCATATGTTCCCTTCTCCTCACTAAATTCCCTTCGGTTTCTGCAATGACATTCTATAGCGACCTGTGTGAGAAACTCCTTCTGTGACAAATTTTCAAGTTTTCAACTTTTGCGTTTTCAGCTGTGTGTTTTTTTCTTCCTTTCGCTTTCACTGCTAACATCCACTAGCTGTCAATCTTAACTTATAGGTGCAGCCAACCAAGGTCCTTATGGTAATCTTCGTGGTCAATGAGAACAACAGGTAATTTCTCTCCTCTAATTTCATAATGCGCCACTTCTGTCTGCGACTCTAACCTATTTTCCCCTTCGTGAGCAGAATCTGTTGGCTTGACAAAACCCTGGGTACTTATCTCTATCCAACCCCAGATCTTCCGGTGAGTTTCGCTACGCTTTGTTCTTTTAATTCACAGTTTTATGCTATTCTTTGGATAATGCATCTCCAGTTGGCATGTTCTAACCCCGAACTATTTTGGATTATTGTGTAGGCCTCTTTCTTCTGTCGAAATCCTGGCTCGTTTCCTCAGCGAATCAAACCCTAAGGTAGGGTCAACTCCATTTTATATTCCTGTAGTTAGGTTTTATCAAATTCTCTGTTTTTGGCACCCACCATTTCATTGTGAAACCCTGTTGGGTGGCAAACCTCTCAATGTAATGTGTTGTCGGTATAAAATTTGTTGAAACTGTGTGTTTTGTTGTAGCTATGTTATTTCGTGGTTCAAACCCTCGTTCGGGTTGTTTTATTACTCTGTCCCTCTTGGACTGATTTGGACTCTTGATAAACTCTGTTTCAAAATGATTTATACAAGAATGTTTTTTGTCTGTGAAGAATTTCAAAAATGTTTCAGTACATGAGAACTCACCTGACCTCTGTATGATATTTATTCCTCATTTTGTTTGACTGTGATAAGTGGAAATAGAACTTTGCTTCGTTCGGCTGTACGTTTCTGTTTCTATCTTCGTAGCCTGTCAATGCATAACACAAAGAAAAAAAATTTCCTTTCCTCTCTACACGCAGTCATACGTTTGCTTAGTTTCAAGTTTCATATGAATCAACTTCATTATCATACTCACACACGGATGTTACACATAATTCGAACTGAAAATAAACACAATAACTTCATAGTGCACAAATGTGAACTAACAATTATGGCTGAAAGTAATACTGGTTGCAGATTTTTATTATTCTCGCTTGTCTTCTTCCTCCTATTCTCTTGATGGAAGAATTGAACAACTCCATATGATTTTACTTCCGTTTAAATACCTACAGGTGTAAATTAGTTTCAATTTTCGGTTGAACTGTCAACCGAATGTTTCTAACTACATTGCCAGTTTCTTTTTGTAAACAAAAATAAACTTCTAATTAACTACAAAAAGCACTTTATGTTCCTAGTCTTATTGTCCTTGTCCGACTGACGAATAGTAAAGTAATTAAAAGAACACATGTTTAATAACCTATCCATAAACACATGCTAAACCACTGAGACAGTTAACCATCTTTCGTCTCCTTCGAGCTGGATGCTCTTGCATCATTGGGGTTCACTAATCTGAAAATGATTGTTAGTTTTGTTGTGCTAATATCAGTTTCATATTTAAATAAACTTTTCTTTGTTTTTCTTATCCATTATTGTTTATTCATGAGCATGTCATTGTTCAAGCATTAAACTTGGTGAAATTCAATGTTTTTCATGAAGTCAAAAGCATAAAAACTAATAGTTGAACAACAACAAACAAGTACATAGCAAGAAAAAATAACAGAGCTCAATATGAAAGTTCTTGATGAAGGAATTCACCCCTCTTCAGCTACATCTCCTTGGTCCAACTTCGTAGTGTGGGCCTTTGTATTAGATTCAAATGTGCAAAATTCTTGTTTATAGTATCCTGTTGCCTCTACAACCTACTCTAATGGCTTCAAAACATCAAAATATACAAGAAAAGACTCTTTTTGAGCTCATTTTGATCGAAGATTTCTTGAGTTATGACATAAAAATCTTTTCCCATCTTTTCTCCTTCAAAACTTGAGTTTCGCTAGTTAAATTTATAAATTTGGAAATTTATTCCTAATTCGATGCCTATGCTAAATCTGACGCCAAAATATTCACTTATTAATTAAAGGGATAAGATTTTTTTAATAACATAAGAAGACTTAACACTGATTACATTTTAACATAGGTTAACCACTATAATCCATGGGCTTAACGATAATAAAGATGGATTAGCGCTTAAGTGTGATTTGAATTTCCCACCGGTTGTTTGTTCAAACTGCTCCATTCTTTGGCGTCGGGCTCATGGGAGGGGGTTGGCCCCCTCCGAACCCTCATACGCTGACAATGAAAACTTTAAAGGGAAGTGGGAAGCCATATGGGTTAATACCCAAGGCATAAGTGGAGTGGTAAGGCATGGTAGTGGCAGGTGATAGGTTTGGGTTCGGCGTCGACACTCGCCATAACATTTTGCAAGAAATTGGTTTGTTTTTCGTCGATAAACTTGGTGTAACTCCACTAGTATAACCATCTACTAACCTTGTTGTAGAGCCCTTCTAGATGTAGTGTCATTCCATCGGTGATAAGGTTTAGGACATTAGGTTAATGTAATATATATATATATATTATCATATGTCATTCCAATGCAATATTATCATAATGTCTAACCGTGGTTATAACCTCCCTTGCAAACTTAGTAATTCGACTTTCCATGCCATGGGGGTGGGGGTGTGGGGGGGTTGGCGGGGGGGGGTACGTGGCATGCCACGTGGCCCTTCCCCTTGGGCTCAGAAAAATCCCCCCCAAATAAAATAATGATCCATAAACAAAGTTTCCAACTTAAGAATTGGAGGATAAATTCAACTTCCATGGCAAACCATGGAAAATCTGAAGATGAAATTTGTTACAATGTCACTAGCTAAAACTAGAGAAAACCTTGTGAATCTGACTGGACTTGCCACATCATTCATGTACCTGTTCTGCTCATTTTTTATCTGTATGGGAAAACGAATAGTAGGCCATAATTCCATCATAAGAACTCGAAATTTGATGAAACGAGTTGCGTTATAACCTTGGAAACGATCTCTATCCAGGTGTTCAGGTTCGAAGCCTTTCTAAGAACTTTCAATTTTGAGCTAAAAAATTAGCCTTAGATCATTCCTCCCCACTAGAAGCCTTTTGGACCCCAAAATATACTATCAAGTTTTCAGAAAGTGAGGGTATAGGTCCCTCACTTTCCTAATCTCCAACCATTTAGCCTTTGAAGTATTTTGACCATTGATTCCCACTCTAAAGTATTCAACATTCCGTCTTCTTGAAGTTCTGATTCTTCTGTCAAGTATGAGATCTTGCTGAAGTTCATCAAGATATTATGGTGAGAAATCATCTATTGATGGAATCTGAATATGCTCTCTTGATCATCAATCAAAGGAGGCTCAAACAATCTCAAATTCTCAACATTAACAACATATTAAATTTGCATATGAGGAAAATCTAGCTTGAATTCATTTGTAACAATATTTTCCAAAATTTTAAATGGACCATAATGGATTGGTTGAATATTTTCACTTTCCTCTTGCAATTTTTTTTTTCTTATGTACAACAAAACTTCATCACCAACTTGGAATTTGTGATCAACCCGGTGTTTGTCATCCCTTGCCTTGTAACTTCTTTTACTCTTCTCAAGTTTCTCTTGCATGGTGTGATGTATCAACTAAATTTTCTCAATGAACTTCCTTGCCTTATCTATGTCACTATGTTCCTCTATAGTGACATATTTCTCAAAGATGAATTCCAATGGAGATCTTGGCAAATAACCATAACATTCCTCAAATGACAATGTGTCTATGGAAGAATGTTTTCCCCTGTTTTATGCATGTTGTATGTAGTGTAACTTCTCATCCCATGACTTGGGATGCTTTCTCTAGTAAACTCTAAGAATATGAATAACGGTACTATTTACCACATTTGACCATATGCTTGCAGATGAAATGGTGTACTCTTCTTCAACCTTGTGTCCATCATGCCCCATAATTTTGACCAAAAATTCCCAACAAATTGAGAATCTCAATCACTTACAATAAAAGTAAGAACACCAAAATGGACCCAAACATTTTGAAAGAAAATATTAGTAGTTTGTTTAGCTGTAATTTTTTTCTTATATGACATCAAAATTCACATTTTGCTGAAACTATCTACCATAAGATACAAATAATCATGCCCTTTCCTTGACATAGGAAGAACACCTACAAAATCCATTGAGATACTCTCTGAAGGATGTGAAGGAACCGGAAGTGGAGTATCCAAACCAAGCTTCCTATTTCTAGGCTTACTTGTTGCACATAAATAACATCCTCTAATAAAACGAGATACATTATCAATCATGTGTGGCCAATAAAAATAGCTTTGGAGATTCTCTATTGTCTTGCCTACACCAAAATATCCTGCAATCAATGATGTGTGTGCCTCCCTCATGATATTGTTTCTTTTTCCTCGTAGAATACATAACTTTCCCAAGTGATAAAAAAAATTGTTATTCACATGATAATCTAGCTCTTCATTTTGGTTCCCTTGACTCGAACTCTCATACACATCTTGAAAATCACTATCATTTGCATATTGTTCAATGTAACTTTCATGCATAATGGAATTGTGTTTGAGTATAATAGCTTAATTTAAAAAATGCCTCGAGAGCACATAAACTACCTTATTGTATATTCCCTTTTTGTACCTGATAACCAAATGAAATTGTTGAAGAAAACCCATCCATCGTAAATGTCTTGATTGTTGCAACTTTGACTGTGATTGTAAATATTGCAATGGGGGATGGTCGGTATGGACAATGGTCTCTTTCCCCATCAATTAATGCTTCCATTTATTTACAATTTGTACCAATGCATATAATTATTTATCATAGGTGGGTATTTAGCTACAAATCCATTAAAAATTTCATAATGAAATGAGATAGGCTTACCATGTTACATGAGCACTGCTCCCATAGAATAATCACATGCATATGTTTGTATCTCAAATGGTTGTCTAAGATCCGGAAGTGATAAAACTGGTGTTGAACTTATCTTTTTCTTCAAAGCATAAAATTATTTCTGTTGTACATCTCCCCATTGGAAAAATTTCTTCACACTTGTCAATGCATGTAAGGGAGCTGCAATGGAAGGAAAATTACCAATAAATTTCCTCCAGTATTGTGCTACCCCTAAGAAGCTTCTTACCTCTGTAACTGTATTAAACTTGGGCAAATTCAGAATGACCTCAAATTTGGAAGCATTGATATTCAACTCACCTCCTCCAACAATGTCTCCCAAATACACTAATGAAGTCTTAACAAACTCGCACTTTGACATCTTTAAAAACAATTTCTCTTTTTTCAAGACATCAAGTACCTTGCTCACATGCATGAAATGTTCTTCTCTTGAATTGCTGAATATGAGTATGTCATCTAGGTAGACAATCAAAAATTCATTTAGAAATGGTCTAAGCACATCATTCATGAATCTCATGAAAGTAATTGGTGCATTTGTTAAGCCAAATAACATAACTAACCACTCATACAATCCTTGTCTAGTTTTGAAAGAAGTTTTCCAAATGTCTTCTTCAGCTATTCTAACTTGATGATAACCACTTCGTAAGTCTAACCTAGTGAAATACTTTGCATGCTTTAGCTGATCAAAAAAATCATCAAAACGTGGGAGTGCATAGTGATTTTTTATTGTGATTTTATTCAGTGCACAGTGTTGAGGTTCAACAAGAAAATTTCAACACCCACGCCTAGTGCATTAAGCACCTACACTACAGTGGGGCCCACAGAGCTATTTTTGGTGCATGTTTGTTTTAGTTATCCCTTAGTTATGATGAACAAGAAATTGTAATCTATTCTCAATGATAACTTCTAATAGTTAACCGAGAGTGATACACTCAGTTAGCTAGTGAATTTCGAGTTAGAGGTAGTTGGTGAGGCATGTAGAGTAATTCTAATTGTAACAAAGCTAGAAGTGTAGTGGTGCATTAGTTAATGCAGGTTGTAATCAGTTTAACTCAGTTAAGTGATTTAAACAAAGTTGTGATAGTTGTAATTGAAGATACACTAGTCAGAGATCAAGTGAATTAAATATTAATTAATTCACAATCAGTGATCTCACCTGCAACTAAGGATTTACTATTATAAGCTACATGCATGTTAGATCAAGTGGAGACCCAGTTGAGTTCTAGGTGAAAGGGAAGTTGAATATCAGTTGTAGGATAATTGGGTTGCATGCATGCAGCCAAACACCCATTGGAGTTACCATGATACTTGTACAGTCAAGGAAGGCCATAATTCCTATATTTTGGGGATTGCATTCATTAGGGATTGTGCGAGCAAGGCAAGCTGTCTAGAGGGAGTAAATTAGCTAAGTATTTGTTTGTTTTATGTATGACAGTGTGAGACAATTAGCTGATTACTGGAGGGATCTTGTGAGAAGATTTTTATATGTGATTGTTTCATGATCCATGCTAAATATACAATAGAAGATAGTGGGGTTTTGACCAGCAATATTTCCCCGGGGAATTATCTATGTTGTGTGTCATTTGATTCTTCTTTACTTCATGTCATTAGTCATTGTATTTTTAATTCTGCAAAATATTTGAAGAAGCGATTCAGTATTTAACTTTAGTACATTGTTAGATTGGGTGAATCCAATATATAAATGCATGTTGTATAATTTGTACATAGTATCGGAGCACAGGAAATTGTAGAAGTGAAGCAGGAGCTAAGTTTGTGACTGGATAGAATTCGAATTTGCAAAAAGAATTTCCTGGTGCTACAGCTGATTCAAGATCAAAATTGATTTCAATGGCTTGAGGTTGGAGTATGCACTCGAGGGTAGCTCAAAATATATTTCTTGGAAGGATAGGATGGAGGCAGTACTCAAAGATAATGGCTTGAAGGAATTCATTGACAATGATGTTCCTAGACCTATTTTGATAGATGCTGCAAATCTTGATACATGGAAAAATAAAGTGGCAAAGGAAAGAAGGATCATATTGGAGGGAGTAAGAGACCACATTGTCTCAAGCCTCCATGGGAAATCCATACCATATTCAATGTGGAAGGCTTGGACAAATCTATTCCAGAGCAGTAGTGACCATAGGAAATTGGCGCTCAAAGATAAACTCAAGAAGATCAATATGGAGAAGGGAGACTCCATACCAAAATATCTAACAAACTTTGTCCAATGTCGGGATGAACTACGGAGCATTGGTATGACAGTCAATGATGATGATTTGGTGATTTTGCCTCTCCTAGGACTCCCCAAGAGTTTGCACAGTTATCAAGACTATTAATGGAAGGGAAAATTTTCCAGATTGGGAACAATTGTTGCCAGATTTGGTACATGAGGAGTTTAGATGGAACACCAGAGATGGATATTCATCTAAGAATGAAGATGAAGAGGATTCTGCTTTGGAAGCCAAGGAAAATAAAGGGAAGGGGAAGAAATTCCATTCCAAATCCGAGTCCAAGAATGGAAAGAAGCATGACATCTCCAAGGTGAAGTGTTTTCACTGTCACGAGCATGGGAATTTTGCTACTAACTATCCACAAAATAATAAGAACAAGAAGGTTGGAGGATCTACAAATTGTGAGGCCCTTACCTCACAATTTGAGATTGATTTCTCATTGATCGCATGCATAGTATCGATTGGATTGGTATCTGTGTGGTATTTGGATAGTGATGCTTCCTTTCACATGACAGGAGACAAGGAACTTTTAAGTTACTTATAGGAGAAGAATCTCCTGATGCATATTGAAATGGGCAATGATGGGTGGTACAGTGCTACTGGGATTGGTAACATTACCTTCCAAAGGCAGTCAAGTAAACCCTTTCAATTAAAATATGTAATTCATGTACTAGGTTTGAATAAAAATTTAGTCTGAGTCGGAATGTTGGAGGATAGAGACTATGATGTTGTTTTTAGTGAAGGAAAATATTTTGCATGAAATAAAACAATAGGACAAGCCAAGACAAAAGGGATTCGAGTTAACAATCCCTATAATCTGGAGGTAGATGGTCGCATAACAATGATGGGAAAGATAGATCAAGTGGTGAGAAGGACTAAGGGAAAATTATGGCATAGAATATTGGGCCATCTTCACCATGGAGCCTTGAAAGTCATGCAACATATTTCTACTAGTCTTCCCAGGGGTACACTTGTGCAGTCAGACACATGCAAGGGATGTACTATGGGAAAATATTTTAATGCCACCTTTCATGAGAAGGAGAACCGAGCTTTGAGGATCCTTGAGAGAGGTCACACAGACGGGTGTGGATGATTCTCTATTGCTTCAACAGCAAAACATAAGTACTATGTAATATTTTTTGATGACTTTTCTCATAAGTGTTGGATATTCTTCATGCAAACTGAAATATTAGACATTCTCTAAGTTTTTTGAGTTTAAGGCACTAGTGGAGAAAGAGTCAGGGAAGAAAGTGAAGGCTCTTAGGAGAGATAATGGTGGTGAATACATCTCTAATGAATTCAAGAAACTCTTTAGTAAAGAAGGAATTCAAAGAGAACTGATAGCAACTCATAACCCACAAGAGAATGGGGTTGTGGAAAGAAATAAAAGAAGAATTGTGGGTTCAGCAAGAGCAATGTTGCATGATCAAGGCCTATCGATGCATCTGTGGGCGGAAGCATGTCATACTTTGGCATTTTTGCAAAACTGTTGTCCTCATAGGATACTTGGCATGAGTACACCTGAAGAGGCTTTCACTTGTAAGAAACCTAATGTTTCACACTTTAATATTTTTGGCTCATTTGTTTATGTTCATGTGACCAAGGACGCCAAGAAGAAGCTAGAACCAACAGCTGAGATTGGGATTTTTGTGGGGTACATTGAAACACCCCATAATTATCTTGTGTATTTTCCAAACAATAGGATGACTGTTGTGTGATAGGATATAAAATTTCATGAGGAGAAATTCATGCGGTTGTCCCTTGAGTTGGAGCTGGACTTTCATGCAGAGGAGGAACTATTGGTTCCCAAGGATGAGCCTCAAGATGTGGATCAGCCACATGCGGAGATTCATGGAGTGGAGGAAAACACTCACGCAAATTCATCCATCATAAATGGAAAAAGGCACACCACAGAAGCTGATATATTGAGACTTGATGTTGGAGAAAATGTAGGAGCCCCTATTTCACAACATACATAGAGATAGTCTCTTGATCAATTTACGAGATACATGCCTCTTATGAGAAAATGTATTGTGACTAAACCATCCTCCTTTTAGGGAGAATTGCAACAACCAACTTGGGTTGATGCAATGGTGGAGGAGTATGACTCCAATGTCAAGAATAATGGTTGGGAAGTTGTCCCAAGACTGGTTGACAAATCAGTGGTTGGATTGAGATTGATCTACAAGGTAAAGAAAGTCGTTGATGGGAGTGTGGAGAAATACAAGGCTAGATTTGTGGCCCGGGGATTCTCACAGATCGAGGGGATATATTATGATGAGACTTTTGCACCTATTGCAAGGTACTCTTCAATAAGATCCATCCTTGCACTCTCAGTGCAGACGGGCTGGTGCATTCATCTGATGGATGTGAAAATTGTGTTTCTCAATGGGATCATTGAGGAAGAGTTGTACATAGAGAAACCTGAAGGTTTCGAGATCTTCAACGGTGATTCACAAGTGTGTTGACTCAAAAGAGCATTGTATGGGCTAAAGCAAGCACCCTGTGCTTGGCACACTTAGATAGACAACTATTTCACCAGACTGCGCTTCACCAAAAGTGAAACAGATGAAAAATTGTACCAGATTTTGGTTGAGGGTAAGATATTGATTATTTTTCTTTGTTTTTATGATATAATTTTGACTTGTAATGAGCAGCTAATACACTCATGCGAGGATCTAGCAAGGGAGTTCCAAATGAAATACATGCGACTCCTTCATTATTTCCTTGGATTGGAAATATGGCAGCGGGATGGTGAAATTTTTGTGTCTCAAGGAAAGTATGGAAAGGAGATACTCGGTAATTTACACATGGAGAGCTGCAAACCCATGGATAATCCTCTTCGAAAAAATTGGAGGAAAGAGGATGATACTTCTGGAGAGTTAGTGGATGCAACTATCTACATGTAGTTAGTTGGTTCACTAATGTATCTAGTGAACACCAGACCAGATATTTGCTACGTAGTTAACTAGATGAGTCAAGCTATGGTTAAGCCTACAAGATCTTTTGGAAGGTGGGGAATTATGTCTTGAGATACCTTAGGGGCACATAAAAGTATGGTCTATGATACATATGCACAGAGGGAGTGAAGCTTCAAGGCTTCACGGATGCAGTTTTTGTGGGCAGTCCTTCAGACAGAAAGAGCACATCAGGAGGGATATTTAGCATAGGATCGACAACATTTTCTTGGTACAACAGGAAAAAACGATCTGCGGCACTCAATTCAGCGGAACCAGAATACATGGAAGCAAGGCAACCTGAATGTGAGGCTATCTAGATGAGAAAGATATTGGTAGTTTTGTTTGTTATCAGATGGATTCGATAGTGACACATTGTGATAATCAGAGTTGCATTGAACCCTCGATTAATTCTATGTTTCATGATATGTCCAAGCACATAGATATATGGTAACATCATCTTAGAAATTTTGTGTAGAGAAGAATAATTTTGGTTCAGTACATTCCCACGAAAGATCGAGATGTATATATTTTAATGAAGGCACTCACCGGGAGAAAATTTGAATACCGTAGAGATAGGATCAGGGTGAAGGATAATCCATTTCTCGTTGAGAGGGAGTGTTGAGATTCAACAAGAAAATTTTAGTACCCACGCCTAGCGCATTAAGCTCCTAAATTAGGGTGGGGCCCACAGTGCTATTTTTTGTGCATGTCTATTTTAGCTATCCCTTAATTAAGGTGTATAAGAAACTGTAATCTGTTCTCAGTGATAAATTTTAATAGTTAAATGAGAGTGCTAAAATCAGTTAGCTAGTGGATTTTGAGTTACAGGTAGTTGGTGAGGCATACAGAGTAATTTTAGTTGTAACAGAGTTCGAAGTGCAGTGTGTAATCAATTTAACTCAGTTAAGAGAGTTATACTTAGTTGTGCTAGTTGTAGTTGAAGATAGACTAGTGAGAGATCAAGTGAATTGAATGTTAACTAATTGAAAATCAATGATCTCACATGGAACTCAAGATTAACTATTATTAGCTACATGCATGTTAGATCTAGTGGAGACCCAATTGAGTTCTTGGTAAAAGGGAAGTTGAATATAATTTGTAGGATTATTGGGTTTCATCCATGAAACCAAAGACCCATTAGAGCTCCCATGATATTGACACAGTTAAGGAAGGCCATAATTCCTATCCTTTAGGGATTGCATTCATCAAGGATTGCGCAAGCAAGGAAGGTTGTCTAGAGCAAGTAAATTCGCTAAGTATTGTTCAATTTTATGTATGATAGTGTGAGACAATTAGCTCAGTATTGGAGGGCTCTTGTGAGAATAGTTTTGTATGTAATTGTTTCATGATCCATGCTAAATATGAAATAGAAGATAGCGGGGTTTGAACAACAAGATTTCCCAGGGAAATTATCTGTGTTGTGTGTGATTTGAGTCTTCTTTACTTCATGTGATTATCGATTGTGTTTTTAATTCTACAAAATATTTGTATAAGTGATTCAGTATTTAACATTAATACATTTTTAGATCAGGTAAATCCAAGATATACATACATGTTGTATAATTTATACACACATAAATCGATACAAATACGCCAAGTCCCATCCTTATTTGGAACCAAAACTATTGGTGAACCACATGGCAAAGTAGATGGGTGTATGATACCTTTGTTCCACAATTCTTGGATTTGCTTCTTGATTTCCAAACTCTCCATAATTGACATGCGATACATACCAATTTTTGGAAGTGGAAGATCTTGTTGTAGCTGAATCTCATGCTGAATTCCCCTCTTGGGTGGTAATCCCTTTGGTCCTTGAAACATCTCACCATGCTAACTTACCACATCAAACAAATCAGGTTTCAATTTTTCATCACATCCATAAAAATATTCATATTCAACATCATCATTTTTCTTGATCATGAGAAGCACAAAAATTTTACTTGCATTTACTAACCACTTCATTTTCCCTGCATTAACTAAAGAAATGTTCAGTTTCTTAGAATGAGCTGTCACAATATACTCCACCCAATCCTTGATAAAATTACATTTGTTCTCATGACAATAGAACACCTCTTTCTTGTCATACAAATATGGACTTCCCAAGATAATCCCAGAAATTTCAAGTGGAGCCACATCTATCTCAACTTCATCAACAAAGTTTGCAGTAATATAAAATATAAATATGCATTTCCTTGTAACTTTTAAATTAGTATTGTTAACTATGAATCCCAAAGGGTATGTTTTATGATGTGCTACAATTTCAAGGTTTATATTTTTTACTAAGTCTTCCGAAATCAAGTTTTCTTGTGACCCCGTATGAAGTAATGCATCAATATTTGTATGATTAGAAATCACTCTAACATGGAAAAATTTCATTCTTTTGTCTTCATTTGGAGCATTGTTGTCACTATTTTAGGAACTTGAACTTGCTATGGCTTCCTTTCATTTTTTAACCATGGAAACTATCTTGGTTTCATCTCCTGAATTGGATCCAAGATCTTGTTGTGTAGTGGCAATAATTTTTTTGTTTCACTTTGTTATTTCGTTTCTTTGGTCTTAATTCAGGATGTAGTTTCCAACAATGGGCTTCATCATGCCCCTATTTGGAACAATGTTTTCATGTATTTTTCTCCCCTTCTTTCTTAATACTTGCATTCTTATTTCCCTTCCATTTTCCTCCCTTCTCTTTTCCCTTACCCTTGAATGACTTCTTCTTACTACCCTCTTCAGAAATTTTTTTACCCCTTTCTTCAAGATGCCTGGCTTGCACACATACTTCATATAAGTTGTTTGGGTTAAAGATAAGGATAGTATGCTTCAAGTAGGAATGTAAACCTCCTATATATTTCAAGATTGTATCTTGTGAATTCAAGTTTACTCCTAGTAACAAAGCCCTCTTTCTAAACTCCTGAGTGTACTCTTGAACAGCTTGGACTTTGAGCTGCCTAAAGTTTTGCCAACTCATAATTTATTTTTTCATATAGGCTAATGCATAAAACTGTCTTTTAATTGAAGAAATGAATTCAACCCAAGAAATGGAAATCTTACCATGGATTCACATTTCCTCTTGTGTCTTTTCCTCCCACCAAACTAGTGGTGCTACTTCTAGCCTTAATGAAGCCAACTGGATCTTAATATCGTCCTCTTGTAGATTTTGAATTGTATGTGGGAAGCGGAAACTTGACCTCCAACTTAATTAATGGAGTGTTTCATTTTGGGATTTTGGAATGAGTGTGTGTATGATTTTTTGTGGTGGATGTGGAAGATGAAGATGTTGATGAGGATGATGAAGATGAGGATGGTGGAGATGGAGGTGGCTTTCCTCCACTACCTTTTTTTCTCTTTTCTTCATCCTTATTACTGTTCAAAGATCACTCTCCATGTGTAGGTTTTGAAGCTTCTCCAAATTGTTTTGTAATGAATGCTTCATACATGACTTTTACCATTCTTTTCATTTATTTGAAGTCTCTCTTAACATCATTTTATTCATAATTTTCATGAGTCTCTTCATAGCTAGACATTTTGGCTTTTGATTCAAGCTCAATCTCTGCAGCTTGTACCTCTTAAATCACTTCATCATCTTATACAATTTGTACATCTTCTATCTCAACTCATGGAGATGGAATTTGAGGTTCTTCAGTTGTTTCTTTTAGTGTTCCTTTGGGTGAGGATGATGCATTCTCAGCCTTCTAACTTATTTTCCTAATCTCAAGACTAGATACCAATAACTTCGCTTCTTCTCTCCGCAATCTCAACCTTGTAAGCATCACAAAAATTGAAACTATTAAAACCCTTGAAGCATAACGAGAAGGAAACCTTGTGCTCTTAAACAAACTTGATCAGAAAATGATTGTTGTTTTTGTTTTGCTAATATTAGTTTCAGATTTAAATAAAATTTTCTTTGGTTTGTTTATCCATTAAGGGTTTATTCATGATCATGTGATTGTTTAACCATTAAAGTTTGAGAAATTTAGTGCTTTTCATGAAGTCAAAGCATAAAAACAAACAGCTGAACAACAACAAATAAGTACACATCAAGTAAAAATAACAGAGCTCAATACATAATTTTTTGATGAAGGAATTCACCCCTTCTGGGCTACATCTCCTTGGTCCAGCTTCATAGTGTGGGCCTTTGTATTAGATTCAAATGTGGAAAATTCTTGGTTACAGTCTATTGTTGCCTCTGCAATCTGCTCCAATGGCTTCAAAACATAAAAATCTACTAGAAAAGACTCTTTAGGAGCTCATTTTGGTCGAAAATTGCACGAGTTAATATAGAAACAACTTTTACTAGATTTTCTCCTTCAAAACTGGAGCTTTGCCCATTAAATTTCTAAATTTTGCAATTCCCACCTAATTCGGCACCTTCGCTAACTCTGCTGCTGAAATAATCAGTTATTAATAAAAGGGATATGCGCAATTAACATAAGATAAGAAATGTTTTAATAACATAAGCGTACTTATCGATGATTACATGTTAACGTGGGTTAACCACAATAATCCGCAGGCTTAACCATAATAAACATGGATTAGCGCTTAAGTGTGATTTAAATTCCCCACTGATTTTATGTTCGGAGTGCTCGATTCATTTCCACCGGTCTCATAGGAGGGGGTTGGCCCCCTCTGAACCCCCATACATTAATAGTGCAAACTTTAAATGGAAGCAGGATGCCATATGGGTTAAGACCCAAGGCATAGGTAGAGTAGTAAGGCGCGATAATTGCAGGCAGTAGGTCAAGGGTTCAACCCCGACCCCCGCCATAATATTTTACAAGAAATTGGTTTGTTTTTCACGATAAACTTGGAGTAACTCTGCCAATATAACCATCCACTAACCTTGTTGTAGAGCACGTCTAGATGTAGTGTAGTTCTATTGGTGATAAGTTTTAGGACTTCTGGTTAATCTCGTATATATATGTATATATTTGTGTGTGTGTGTGTGTGTGTGTGTGTGTGTGTGTGTGTCATTCCAATGTAATATTACCATAATGTCTGAAATTGGTTATAACATGTCTTACCAACTTAATAATTCGACCTGCCATGCCATGGGGGGGTTGCGTGGCATGCCACGTGGCCCTTCCCCATTGGCTCACAAAAACTCCTCCCAATAAAATAATGACCCATAAACAAAGTTTCCAACTTAAGAATTGGAGGATAAATTCAACCTCCAATGCAAACCTTGGCAAATCTAAAGATGAGACTTGTCATAGTTTCACTAGCTGAAACTGGAGAAAACCTTATGAAGCTGACTAGACTTGTCACATCATCCCTTTACCTCTTCTGCTCATTTTTTTCCTATTTGGGAAAATGAAAAACATGCTATAATTCCCTCATATGAACTCGGAATTTGATGAAACAAGTTGCATTGTAATCCTGGAGACGAGATTTATCGATGCATTTAGGTTGAAAACATTTCTTAGCACTTTCAATTTTGAGCTAAAAACCGACCCTTCGATTATTCACCCTCTTACTCTCATTTTAGATCCTTTAAGGATGCCCTAAAGCGAGGTCTCTCAAGTATTACACCGAAATATCTCTTAAGGATTTCCTTTTTTGTGTACTAGGAAGAAGATATTCCAATTATTAAAGTTTATCATTCTCAATCCACCATTTCTTATGTAGATTATTTGCGACATTCCATTATTTATCATTTTAATGGATTTTTTCCATCAAAAATTGTACTTTTGGAATGGATGCATCAAAACTAGGTCTCACATATGGATTTTTTCTTTCTCTTGGAAAGGTTTCTGTGTGGTATTTTTAAAAAATGTAGAGAATCATCAAAGGGTTTTTTATCGAAATCCCTCATTTTGGGGCTTCTGTAGACTCTCCTTTCAGTAAAAGTTTCCATATTTCAGCCCTCGATTGATGACAACTCTCACTCTAGTTTGATTAAGGCTCTGTAATATTCCCATTCATCTACTACATGCAGACATCATAGCTGATATGGGCAATTGTCTAGGTAATTTTGTTAAGGTAGACCCATATAGGCTTGACAAGAGTATTGTAGCCTTTACTCGAATGTGTCTTGAAACTGATCTCATCCAAAAAATTTCTAAAAAAATCCTCCAAATGTGGAGGATCGTTATTATTTTCAATAGCTGGACTGTTAAAACATATCTTTAAACTGCGGGACCTAGAAATAGCTTGATTATCTCCAAAATTGTTGCACTTCTTATCAAGGGCTCTCTCCCCGCTTAAATGCCAAGAAAAATATCTGAGAAAGGAAAGACCCAAAATATAAAAAATGATCTAATAATTCTTCAACTTGTGAAAGGAAAGACCCAAAAGATACAAAAGGATCTAATTATTCTTCAACTCACAAGAATGAAATCATGCAACAACAAAAAAATTATACACCTAAATGAAGTCGTTCAACCTCAACTCAGCCATAAGTTACACCATATCATCTCTGTAATAGGGGGTACCACCCCTATAATGGACACAAAAGAGGTACAATCATAATCTTGGCTTTGTAAATGACAGGGCAGTCATGTTTCCATGAATCATATCACCAAGATAGTGTTAAGGAAAAAATCAAAATTCTAGGCACCTAAAATATAAAATTGTACGAAGGAAACGTAGTCATTATCTCCACTACATATGTTACTCACCACTCCTCATAATGAAATCGTGACAAGAAAATGAACCCATTGTATCCTCTACATTTTATTTCTTGACAACTCCTTAGAATGGATTCCCCAAGTTATAACCGAGAAATACATTTCCCTCTAAAATACAAAAGAAATAAATATTAAATTTTTTGTAAATATAAATAGTTTGATGAATAATAATAAATATTAGAATTTCTTAAATATAAATGATTTGGTGAATAGTTTCTTTTGTGAACTGTGTAGTTGAGGTCTCTAGAACATATTACAATAATCTTACCGTTAATGGAATTCTTAAAAAAATTCATTAATACATTTTTTAAAAATGTGTTACTTTAAATTTAAAACATCATATATTAAAAATAAAAATTGATTATTAATAAATTCGTTAATTTTTACTTTATATTAAATTAACTTCAATTATTTAATAATTTTTATTTCATATTATATATACTCCATTTGAAATTATATATTAAAAAAAATTTTTTTTTTCACTTCGAAAACGTGTATATCAAAAGTAGTAGTGATTAAAGAGCTATTACTGATCACTTCAACCATTAGAATTTAATAATACCAAATTGTCTTGAATATCTCAATTGAATTTCAAGACGTTTACTTCATTTTTGAAATGTCATATAGTATATTAAAAATTTAATACAAATTTAATTTTCTTTATATGAAACTTATTAAGAGATGTAATAACGATTAATATAAAATATAGTATATCTTAAAATTTTATAAACTCAATAGGACTTTTTTTTAATCTCTTAATAAAAAATTATAACAACCAACTCTTTTTATTTCTTTTAAACAGTTTCTATGTCAATGTATTTCATAGAATTTTGCAATATAATTAAAAATTTATTAAATGTGCTACTTCTTTTAAGTAGTCTCTATGTCAATGTATTTCATGGAATTTTGCAACGTAACTCGTTTAACTACTAGCATTAGAAACTTTGTTGGGAGATGTGATTTTAGAGGGAAAATATATTTTCCGTGCAAAATATTAGTTGGTACTCTTAAGTATAATCAAGTGGAATGGAATATTTGTTTGAGTTTTAATTACTTATATTTTCTTTTTTTTGCTTTAAAATATAGAAAATAAGAAATTTCTATACTTTTTCAATCTCACTTCTCATTTTAATTATAATTTAAATAATCCTAGTATTTTTTGTTCAAACTTACTTTAGCATCTCTTCAATTTAAACTCCTTGGAAATTCATTTCCCTCATTATTGTAATAAATCGTTCTGGCCCATGGTGAATTAGGTTATACAAAAATATTATAATGTAAAACCAAAGGAAATATAAAATCTTGTTTCAATGTTTCCATTTCAAACACAGAAGTACAATTCATAAAAAAAACCCTAAAAGTAAAAATTTTCAACTATTTAAAATTCAACCTTGAAACCAACAAATAAATAGATAACATTGAAGCTTGAAACAACCTACATAAAATGGACATGATTAGAGAACAAATAGAAGAAAAGGCTGAATGAGTGTGTAGGAGACTCAAATATTTCTACAACAAGAAATACCAAGCTTTTCAAGAAAATAAATTTATTACAGTTTATCACACTATCTTAAATTACTTCGGATAGTTGTATAATACTACTACAACTGGTTTTAAGTAATATTGATAATTTAGAATTCCTAAGGCATTGTGGGAAAATATATTTTCATACTAAATTTCGAAACCTCTACTTAACCAAAAAGAGATGTAAGAGATATGAAAATGATTACATGTTTCCCGGATTCAAAAGGCACATGTAATCGATATGAAAAGGATTACATGTTTCTTAGATTCAAAAGAAACTCGTTCAATTGCATTTAGAATAGTTACTATATTAGAAAACAACACGAGGATATGCGTTGCAATACGTCATGGCTTTGTTTTCGAATAAAAAAATATCTTTTATTTATAAAAATTTATGTGTATTTTTAATATTAATAATAATTAAAATATTTAAATTTTTATAATTTTTTTTGGTTGAAAATCATAAAAGAAATAACTTTTTTGATGTGTTTTGAACCATGTGGTTTACAATGATGAAAGATGACATCAATAGAAATAAAGATTAACTAGTTAAAGTTTAACAACTAATTTGATTGGTAAAAAGAATTTAGTATTTTAATTTTATTACATTTTTATTTGAAATGATATTTTAATTTCAATAATTTCATTATATTGTTTTAATAATTAAATGATAAATTTAATTTAAAATATTTTATGAATAAATTGTTCATAAACATTAAAAAAAAATGATATTATTTATTATGAATTGAAAAAAAAAAATATCATTATAAGCCAGGAAAATAATCATTGCACTCAATGAATTAACAATTACGGCACAAATTTTTTTTTTGAACGCCACTAATTAAGGTTTTATTAATATTGTAGATTATTAATTAAGTCCAATAATATATCTTATTAAAATCTATTGTCAATATTAGTTATAAATAAATATGATATTTTGAGTTGTTGAATTGGGAATCTCCACACTGTGCATTTTTGTGTCTACTTTTTGGGTCTAGATCAAGACCCATCATCAAGGCAAATCCTGCCAAAAAGAAAGAAAGTTAGATGAAATAAATAAATTATTAGAAAAACATGTAATCAAAATATAAAAATATAATTAGAAAAACATACATATTAGAAAAACATGTAATCAAAATATAATAATATAAGTAACAAAAATTCAAAACTAGACTTCAATGCAAAAAAAAATGAGATATTAAATATTAATATTAATTAATTATCTTATTAATTATAAGCTTAAGTTGGTATTTATATACCCAGAAATTTATTTCTCAATCTTGACCGATAAATGTGTGCATATTATTCACTATGATGAATCACAAAAAAATGAACTCCTGAAATAAAATTCCACAACAATAATCTTCATTTTAGGGCAGACGGCAATATCCAACATTGTAAAAACTATTATCCAGAAAATCATAACTAGCAATTGCACCATCAGTAGATGTTGCAAAAGAAACGCCCTAAGACAATATTCTTTGTTATAATATTCAAAATGGTATTGGAATTGCAGAAAATAATGGTTGTAATGATGGCAGGTCATTATGGCTACTTTTTTTTTATCAGTAATATATATTCAATTAAAATCAAAATTAAAATTACTAATCAAAATTCTTTATTAAAATAGTCAAAATGGAACTAGAATTGTAGAAACTAATAGGTATTTCAGATATTGAAAGCAATTCCAAAAAAGTGAACAGATCAGGAAGTTATAGGTTTACCCCATTGCATGGATTCTTTCCCCGTATGCTTAACTTGCCAATGAAGAGTGTTCACCATAAAAAAGATCAGTACATTCAATCAATTCATCAAAGCTATCGTACTAAGTACACAAACTCAAAATTGCAGGAATTCCCAAAGGACGTTATAGATCCATCTTCACACCATTAATCACATTAAGAGAAATAGATATGCATACATATAATATTGTGTTGTAGAATACTTTCTTGCAATGACTAGAGTAAAAATATTTAGCCCGAAAATCAAAAGGAGAAATTGAATGGTCAAAAAGCTATAGACGGACTATTTCATTGCTAGATTTACGGGTCCCTTTCGTATCCTCTAATCCATCACACTCGTTTCTTGATTCTGTTGTTTAACTATTTTTCCCAGAGTTGTAAATCAAATTAGAGGTCTGTAAATCCTTGATTTATCCTAAAATAATATATCCTCTTTCATTATCATATCTAGTTTTAATAGTTAAAGAAACATTGGAGAGCTATACGAAGACAAGAATCTTCTTGTTATCCTCCATCTATGAAGCATATTTAATGTATCAAGATCAATTTCAATAGATCCAGACTCATAGGCCTACACTAAATATGGTTATTAAATAGGAAAACAAGGATCATGTTGAGTTTGCAATCACTTGAACCAAAATGTCACCATATGTGAATATCATTAAAATTGGAAAAAGTTATGTTTTGTTGGTTTTGCAATTTATTGAACAAATATTTTCTCACTATGCTTAACATATCACATGAAAGCTTATTATATGACATTAAAGCTTATTGAGGCTCGATTTACTTACAATATGCTTGGTATACTATTTAGTCACTGTACAAAAACATAAAATAATGTAATTGAGCTAATCATAAGTACACATTATTAGAAAATCACATACGTTTCCATTATTTTTAAGTTCTGTTGTTTTTTTAAGTTCTATTCTTAATCAAGACTTTGATAAATTGTTAGCAAACAAAGAGAATTAAAATCCAAAATTATTTACCCTCTCTTTCCTAAGGTGCATTCTCACTTATAGGAATTCAATTGTACACCCAAATCCTTTGTATTGTAGAATACTTTATTTCAATGACTACAGTAAAAAGTCAATAATCATATTAATTCACACCTACCATTTTAGGATCATCTTGGTTTATATTATCACATGTTTTTCCAACATAAAAATGAAAATCCAATGCCTAGATATAACTTTAGTGATAACATCCTGGGTATTGAAGTTATGTGTTTTACTACATCTCGGTTTCTCTGGATGTCTTATAAAGATGTGAAATAATTGCAGTAAAAAAGACGTGGCATAGAAGGAAATGGACCAGAGACAGGTTTTCACATGCCTGTAGCTTTTTTATTACTGTTTCCATTCTTTTTAAATTCTGTTCTTAATCAAGACTTCATTTTTTCATTTTTTACAAGGATTCCAGCCTCCCGCAACATCAAAAAATGAGCTAAATTATTGATGTCCTTTGATGTGCCAAAAAAATGGATAAATTCCAATACCTGTAGAAAATCAAATTAGAGATGCTTGAAACTGAATTAGAGAAACAACAATATTATAATTATGATTGTACTTTTTAAAAATTTTAATACTACAAATTTGAATTTATAGAGCATACCCTGATGCAGTACGTTTTGAAACACCTCAGAGTTGACTTCAATTAGGAGAATGTTGATAAATTATACTCATGCACTTTTTAGTTAAAAATATCATTCATATACACTATATAGGGATGAAATATCTCATGAGAAAACAACCAAGAGCATCATTTACAAGATTTATTATCCCCTATATAGAGATTAGATACCTCATAAGGAAATAAGCTAGACCATCATGTACCAGAATTAAAAAGATAAATAAGTCTATTTTAATAAGTGCTACAAACCAATTAGATTATTTTCACTTAACCATTGCTCAAGATTTAAAAAAAAAAATGATATAAATCACAAAAAAATAGGAATGCAGAATAAATGAAAATTTCTTGCAGCTCAAAGTACCTCTGTGATCTGTATAAGTAAATTTCTAGTACTGTTTAGATAGAGCATATCTTTGACCTAGCTGACTAACATTCAAGTGCTCATCATTAAATGTCTGTTGGTAGGTAAAATAGAGAAGGGCTGCTCTAGATTTTGTCTTATTTTGAAACCGAAATCATGAAATAATTATGCTCCCATGTTCCTAATAAGAAAGACAAAAGTGCATATTACTCATGATATGTTAACCTTGTTTTCATTGTTACAGTGTCTTCTGTCAAATAATTCTAATTACTTCAGAAAGAGCTTTTAGTATGTATGTAACAATATAACTATATGGTAACAATGAAGATTCAACCAAAGGGGTTAACTCAACCTTTGTAACCAATGTATGGGCATTTGGCTAGTTCCATACTAGCAAGTGCTTAGTTCAAAGACCCCTGGATGAGGTGCAATAGTCTATTAGTGATGCCATTCAGAAATGTGGGGAAGAAACCCATGCCTTCCCCCCTCACCCTGAAAACAAAGGTTTCCTTCAGGGGAAAAAAATTAAGAATACTAATTAAGGATGAAAAATTTCCCGAAGCAAGGACCGGCACTTGCAGAGTGCCTTTCAGTGTTGCGGATAGAAATATAGCATGAACTGCAAACCTTTGTTAGTTATGTATGTGCTTCAAACCTCTTTTTCAAAACATACTCGACAGCCTTGACATCATGATTTTTCACATTCTCGATCCTTTTGACTTCAAGGGCATCCTCAATATTAAATTTCCTCACAATATCTTCCGGATATAATTTGGTTTCATTGTTGAAGTTTGAAACTTCACTAATTTCAAGAATTTCAGATAACTTTAGTAACCACTGAACCTAGAAAATTTGAGTACATAATTATTATGTGTCCATTTATCCAAAAATGAAGATTTCCCACTGTTATTGGTACAAAGAGAAGCATAATGTATACTGGAAAGAATAACTTACAAGTCAAATCAACAGGAGACAATAAAAAGGAATCTAACTTTGAGAAGCATATTGCATTAACTGCAATTTCTAGATTTAGGTGAATGACTATCGAAGGATGTATGAAGGGGTATCTTTCCATATAAAATTTCATAGGCAGAGTTTCAAACTAACTTACTCTATAAAATTTTGGGAAAAAATTTTGTTCTTGGGAGAAGACCAATTTTAATACCAACCTGGAATGGGTTATCTCTATGGTAGGACCATAAACCCCTTTTGAAGGGATTGGCTCTGTTTTCGTATTTTATTCGAGAATGAGAGAATATCCAATTAGTCATGTCTCTCACTGTATATAGGCTTGATTGAACATTAAACATGAATAAAGAAAAATATTTATATTATCTAGAACTGTTTATGAACTAGACAGACTTAGGATGTAAATTTCTCTAGCCCCATATACCTTAGAGAGTGAGCGGTATGATCATCTGATTGTTGTATCCTCATAAGTCTCTGATCTATATCTTGGAAGGCAGGAACATCAAATGCGTGTGAAATCATATCTCTCAATGATGGATCCTCTGAGAAATTGATTAAAGCTTCAGCAGCATTGTCTTTGAGCTCCTTTGATTCATTCTACAACAATGAAAAAAGTATGGGGACGGCCCTAGCGTCTATTAATGCTATTTTTTCAACATGATCATAACTCAATTGTGCAACAGCACCAGATGCCTTCTCTCTAACATCATCATTCTCACCCTCCAACACTCTCAGAAGTAGAGGGACTGCACCTAAAGCTCTGACAACAGAGACAGAATGTTTGTAGCTAGAGAGATCCCATACAACATCCGTTGCTACAACTTTTTCTTCAAAATTTGAACCTTGTAGTATCCTCACTAAGTGCTCCGCAATGACAATAGCATTCTCTTATGCAACTGCCAAAATACAACAGACATCTTCAACAATTTCTTTCCCCTGGGGATTGGTTCCTTCAAGAAATTTTGAAAAGAGGGGAATGGCACCAGCCTGAGCAATGGGCCTAAGATAATCAACATGGGTTGTTATTATTCAAAGAGAATTCCCGGCAACAAGCTTTGCAGCCAAGTCATTTTCTTTTAGCAGCTCAGTCAAAACAGGAATAGCACCTGCATTCACAAGCATCCTTTTGACCCTTCTGGTGACTCCAAGCTATCCAATTGCCTAAGCTGACCTGACTCTAGATGTGGGCTCCTCATGTGTCAGGGATTATTATCCCCTATATAGAGATGAGATACTTCACAATAAAATAACCTAGACCATCGTGTACCAGAATTAGGAAGATAAATAAGTCCATTTCAATAAGTGCTACAAACCAATTAGATTATTTTCACTTAACCATTGCTCAATCTTAAACAAAAAAAATGGAAATAAATCACAAAAAATGAGGAATGCAGAATAAATGAAACTTTCTTGCAGCTCAAAGTACCTCTCTGATCTGTATAAGTACATTTCTAGTACAGTTTAGCTAGAGCAGATCTTTGACCTAGTTGACTAACATTCAAGTTCTCATCATTAGACGTCTGTTGGTAGGTAAAATAGAGAAGGGTTGCTCTAGGTTTTGTCTAATTTTGAAACCGCAATCATGAAATAATTATGTTGCCATGTTCCCAATAAAAAATAAAAAAGTGCATATTACTCATGATATGTTAACCTTGTTTTCATTGTTACAATGTCTTCTGTCAAATAATTCTAATTATTTCAGAGAGAGCCTGCAGTATGTCTATAACAATATAACTATATGGTAACAATGAAGATTCAACCCAAGGGGTTAAATCAACCTTTTTAACCAATGTATGGGCATTTGGCTAGTTCCATGCTGGCAGGTGCTCAGTGCAAAGCCCCCTGGATGAGGTGCAGTAGTCTAAGTTGACAGGTTTATTAGTGATGCCATCCAGAAATGTGGGGAAGCAACCCGTGCCTTCCCCACTCCCCCTCAAAATGAAGGTTTCCTTCAAGGGAAAAAAAAATTAAGAATGCAAAATTTCCCAAAGAAAGGACCTACATTTGCAGAGTGCCTTCCAAATTTGTGGATAGAAATACATCATGAGCTACAAACCTTTGTTAGTTCTGGATGTGCTTCAAACCTTTTTTTCAAAACATACTCAACAGCCTTGACATCATGATTTTTCAAATTCTCGATCCTTTTGACTTCAAGGGCATCCTCAATATTAAATTTCCTCACAATATCTTCCAGATATAATCTGGTTTCATTGTTGAAGTTTGAAACTTCATTGATTTTAGGAATTTCAAATAACTTTAGTAACCTACTAACCACTGAACCTAGAAAATTGGAGTACATAATTATTATGTGTCCATTTAAACAAAAAAGGAATATTTCCCATTGTTACTGGTGCAAAGGGAAGCATAATGTATACTAGAAAAAGAACTTACAAGGAAAATCAACAGGAGACAATAAAAAGGAATTTAACTTTGAGAAGCATGTTGCATTAGGTACAATTTCCAAATTTAGGTGAATGACTATCGAAGGCTGTATGAAGGGGTATCTTTCCATATAAAATTTCATAGGTAGAGTCTCCAACTAACTTACTCTATAAATTTTTGGGCAAAATTTTTGTTCTTGGGAGAAGACCAATGACTATCGAAGGTTGTATGAAGGGGTATCTTTCCATATAAAATTTCACAGGCAGAGTCTCAAACTAACTTACACTATAAATTTTTGGGCAAAATTTTTATTCTTGGGAGAAGACCAATTTTAATACCAACCTGGAATGGGTTATCTCTATGGTAGGAGCATAAACCCCTTTTGAAGGGATTGGCTATGTTTCCGTATTTTATTCGAGAATGAGAGAATATCCAATTAGTCATGTCTCTCACTGTATATAGGCTTGATTAGTCATTAAACATGAATAAAAATAAATATTCATATCATCCAGAACAGTTTATGAACCAGACAGACTTAAGATGTAAATTTCTCCATCTCCATATACCTTAGAGGGTGAGCTGTATGCTCATCTGATTACTGTATCCTCATAAGTCTCTGTTGTATATCTCAGAAGATAGGAACATTAAATGCTTGTGAAATCATATCTCTCAATGATGGGTCCTCTAAGAAATTGATCAGATCTTCAGTAACATTGTCTTTGAGCTCCTTTGAGTCATTCTGCAACAATGACAGGAGTATGGGGATGGCCCCAGCCTCTGTTAATGCTAGTCTGTCAACACGATCATAACTCAATTTTGCAACAGCACCAGATGCCTTCTCTCTAACATCATCATTCTCATCCTCCAACAGTCTTAGAAGTAGAGGGATTGCACCTGAAGCTTTGACAACAAAGACAGAATATTTGTAGCAACAGAGATCCCATACAACATCCGCTGCTACGGCTTTTTCTTCAACAATGGAACCTTTTGGTATCCTCACTAAGTGCTCCGCAATGGCAATAGCATTCTCTTCTACAACTGCCAAAATATAAATTACATCTTCAACAATTTCTTTCCCCTAGGGATTGGTTCCTTCAAGTAATTCCACAAAGAGGGGAATGGCACCAGCCTAAGAAATGGGCCTAAGATAATCAACATGGGCTGATATTATTCCAAGAGCATTCTCGACAATAATATTTACAACCAAATCATTTTCTTTTAGTAGCTCAATCAAAACAGGAATAGCACCTGCATTCACAAGCATCCTTCTGACCCTTCTTGTGACTCCAAGTTGTCCAATTTACTGAGCTACCTTGACTCTAGATGTAGGCTCCTTATGTGTCAGGGCCAAAGTTGCCCCTGTCAATGCCCCTGTAATGGCTGCATTTTTCTGTTATGGCCCACATGAAAAATTCATTCAAAATACAGATGAAATAAAACCCCACAGATAATTACATCGATCTTAATGTATCATCCCATACAAATTCAGTACCTACAGTATCTTATTCAAAATGTTAGCAGCTGTTGACAGAGAGGCTCCTTTTCATGGAAACTTCTTTCGTCATCGCATGAGCTTCACATCGAGGTTGTTTGGGTGTTATTTGTTTTATGGCCAGGGTTCAAACCCTGTTTAACTGGTTCAGATTCTAATTTTGAATGGCCGAGAGAAAATAAAGAACAAGCCCTAGAAATACAACAAATGAGTGCCATCGCATGAGCTTCACGTCGAGGTCGTCTGGGTGCTATTTTTTCTCCTGGCCAGGGTTCATACCCTGTTTCACTGGTTCAGATTCTGATTTTGAATGGCCGAGCGAAGAAAGAACAAGCGATGGAAATCCAATGAATGAGCTCTCATAACTATAAACTAAATATTTTCAACTGTCTTTTCGTCTAACGACTGAATATGTTTTAATCATCTAACATATAATATAATGGTTTCAAATTATGACATGATACACACAGGAAAGTTGTTTTCAAATAATGACGCCTTACGGCGTAAAAATAAAAAAAAATATGTTTTAACATTTCTACAATTTTTCAATATGAAACTTATTCTTCTTATTTACAATGTTTTGTATCATATTTACAATTTTTTTAACCATTATCTTTTTCTTTACGGTGTTATAATAAGAAAATTGTTAATTTTTAAGCGTTATTTTTTACTATAAAATATTGCTAATTTTTAAATATTATTCTTTTAATATAAAAAAAATTGTCAAATTAAAAATGAGAAACTATTGATTTTTATATTTTAACTATAATTTTTTTTATTAATTACATTTTTTTAATTACAAAATTTTTCACTAATTAAAATTTTTGTACCACACTATCAATGAATTATTAAAGAACGAATGAATTCAAGAATTTTCGAATTTATTTGGCTGGTTCCCCAAAATTGGTAACTATGCTGCATAAAATATGATCATGGACAAAGCTTTTACATGATTGAAATAAGCAAACCCTGGAGGTGAAGTATCAACCAAAAAAACTCCAAGCTAACAAATCCTTTGTCGAGTAAATGAAATAAATTTTAAAAAAATTCCAAGCAAGGTAGGCCCGTCAATCTGAAGAAACTAGCACACTAGCCTCAAAAATCTAAATAAAAAACAAGATGATTTGAGCAGACCCGCAGACTCATTGAGATCCCATAAACTAAGCCTGATACCCAAATCGAGAGGCCATGTGATGCCGGATAAACCTTGAACAAATCAAAATTTATACAATGTGCCAAACAAACACATGCACACCTTAGAAAATGCTTTATATATATGTTTCATTTCCAATTAAAATATATATATAAACTCAAAATGATATAAAGTGTGCCCAGTACATAAATTGGAACCATAACTGTAAATCATAAGACATGGTCAACTCCTTGACTATTCCAAACTCCATCCTTCACACACCATCAATAAAGAAACATATCTTTCTGAATCTAACGGTCATTGCATCTCACTTCTTATAACTTCTTGATCTGATGGTGATGGCACTCGAACTCACCCAAACTTTAACATTTTGAAGAGCACACGATATAAGTTATTTTATATAAACATTTGTCGTTCACTAGGGCATATCGCATAGACTCAACTATTTACCACTAACGACCCAGAAGCTGTGCAATAAGACCATTTATTTTTTCCAAAACCACTTTCAATATTAAAACTCGATTTCTTGTGTGGAATGAGGTTCAAGTATGCATCGATTCAATTCCTTTGATAAATCAAGTATAATAACTCAAAAATTGTACGCTTCTCAGTAATGAGTTTTGAATCTATTCACTATTTATCATAGAAAGCACAAACCATAGTACCATATATATATAATCTTTTCTCAAAGGATTTCAATGAAATATAAAATGCAGAAGATACGAAGTTTCACCACAATCTTCAATCAAACTCTATTATAATTAAAATTACAGGGTCTCGCCCTTTCTAGCTTAATGATCCAGTGTTTGACCTCTGTCCTTTCTTATTCTCAAAACCTAGTATATATATTGTCTGACTCTCTCGCTATCTATATTAGACATTACATTTCTGGTTCCTTCTTTTATGGATCATGTCTAACAATGTAACAACTCAATATTTATTTTTATCACCCTAATCCCTATTTTCAAGCTTTACTGCACACATATGCTATCACTCACTTATCTATTCTAATCATAATAGAACTGTATGATCTATTACAAATTTTAATTAAATACAGATTCGAGAGATCCAACCCTCTCAGTAAATTTTGGTTTGACCACTTAGGAAATGACATTTTTCGTCATATTTAGCCACAACATGTGAAAATCCATTCACATTGTTGGCTAAGTCTGGATGCTCCTGCATCAGATTCCCGGGGAAGAAAAGAATCATTTATCAAACTTTCAGGATTTAATCCATACTTTTGTAACTCTGTTGTTGTCACCCAATTGGCATCTTCCAATGCATGTCCCTTCTATTTGAGGAAATACTGAAAATAAATATGTCCCTGGTCTTTTTGGATACTCTTTTCTCTAGAACAACTTCTACCTCTTTCTTGACATTCTTTGGCATCTAGTCATTCCAATTTAAAGTATGACTTTCTTCTGTTGTAGAATCTCCTTGTAGCTCCTCCTATGTTCCTTTGTATGGGTACAAATTTTCAATATTAAAAATGGGTGATATTCCAATCCATTCTGGCAATTCTATTTGATATGCATTTGAAGAAAATTCCCTCAACATTTTACATGGTCCTATCTTCTTCATTTTTAACTTATTATAAGTTTTAACAGGAAATATTCCTTTTCTTAGATAAACCATGATTAGATCTCCTACTTGGAATTATTTCTCTTTCCTCTTCATATCAACTCTCTGTTTGTATTTTCCACTACTTTCCTGCAATCTGTTTTTAACATCTTCATGTAATTGTTGCATCTACTCTGCAAATTATTCAGCTTTTTTCACTTCTTACCTCTTGTTTTCTCAAATTTATAAGCTCGTACAAACCTCTTGGATTCATCCCAAAAACAATCTGGAATGGACTCATCCCAGTACTCCAATTTGGAGTGTCATTATAAGAAAATTCAGCTTGAGGAAGTGCTAAATCCCACTGTTTAGGATTTTTATATACTAAACTCCTCAATATATTTCCCAGGCTTCTATTTACTACCTCTGTCTACCCATCTGTTTGAAGGTGATATGTGGAACTGAAACTAAGGTTGGTACCAAGTTTATTCCAAAGAGTTCTCCAGAAATTCCCAACAAATTTTGTATCCCTGTCAGACACAATACTTATATAAAATCCATGTAACCTTACAACTTCTGAAAAAAACAGGTTAGCAATATGTGTTTCATCCCTAGTATTTTTACAAGAAATGAAATGAGCCATTTTATAAAACCTATCCACCACAACATAGATGGAATCATTTCCTCTTTGATTTTTTGGCAAACCCAAAACAAAATCCATACTAACTACATCCCATGGTCTGTTTCGTATTGGTAATGGCTAGTACAATCATGTGTTTTGACTTCTCCTCTTAGCATGTTCACAGATCCTGCAATTCTCAACAAATTTCTTAACATCAGTTTGCATCTTTGGCCAATAATAAAAATAATTTACCTGAGCAAAATTCTTGTCTTGTTCAAAGTGTCCAAACAAGCGTCCATTGTGTTTCTCTTTTATTATGTTTTACCTCATAGAACATTTAGGAATACATAATTTGTTGCTTTTGAATAGAAAACCTCCTTGGATAAGATAATCCAACCACTAGCTTCTGTTATGAACTATTGGATTTTGTATAGCTACATAAATATATTTGAATTCTACATCATCTTTATACATATCAACCATTCCTTCAAATCCCACAACACCAACTTTTAATTCTTTCACAATAAAACTTACCCTGCTCAAAGCATCAACAAATTTGTTCAACTTACCACTTGTATGTTTAATTACAAAGGTAAAACTCTGTAAAAACTCTACTCACTTGGCATGTTTCTGGTTCAATTTTGGCTGGTTATTTATGAACTGTAATGCATGATTTTCAGAGTACAATACAAAATCTTTAGGTAGTAAATAATGTATCCATTTTTTTAAAGCTTGCACAATAGCATAAAATTATTTATCATAAGAAGAATATTTCTTCTTAGCTTAATTCAATTTCTCACTGAAATATGCTATTGGTCTCTAAATATGACTTGATACTGCTCCAGTTTCACTAATCTGAAAATGATTGTTAGTTTTGTTGTGCTAATATTAGTTTCATATTTAAATAAACTTTTCTTTGGTTTTCTTATCCATTAGGGTTTATTCATGAGCATGTGACTGTTCAAGCATTAAACTTGGTGAAATTCAGTGTTTTTCATGAAGTCAAAAGCATAAAAACTAATAGTTGAACAACAACAAACAAGTACATAGCAAGAACAAATAACGGAGCTCAATATGAAAGTTCTTGATGAAGGAATTCACCCCTCCTCGGCTACATCTCCTTGGTCCAACTTCATAGTGTGGGCCTTTGTATTAGATTCAAATGTGAAAAATTCTTTTTTATAGTATCTTGTTGCCTCTACAACCTACTCCAATGGCTTCAAAACATCAAAATCTAC
Source organism: Pinus albicaulis (assembly GCA_034641835.2). Lineage (NCBI taxonomy): Eukaryota > Viridiplantae > Streptophyta > Pinopsida > Pinales > Pinaceae > Pinus > Pinus albicaulis. The sequence goes on along the minus strand of JAXQQM020080065.1, from coordinate 230,605 downwards.
CAGAAAAGACTCTTTCTGAGCTCATTTTGATCGAAGATTTCTTGAGCTATGACATAAAAATCTTTTCCCATCTTTTCTCCTCCAAAACTTGAGTTTCGCTAGTTAAATTTATAAATTTGGAAATTTATTCCTAATTCGATGCCTACTATAAATCTAACACCGAACTAATCGCTTATTAATTAAAGGGATAAGAGTTGTTTAATAACATAAGCAGACTTAACATTGATTACATTTTAACGTAGGTTAACCACTATAATCCATGGGCTTAACGATAATAAAGATGGATTAGCGCTTAAGTGTGATTTGAATTTCCCACCAGTTGTTTGTTCAGACTGCTCCATTCTTTGTCATCGGGCTCATGGGAGGGGGTTGGCCCCCTCCAAACACTCATACGCTGACAGTGAAAAATTTAAAGGGAAGTGGGATGCCATATGGGTTAAGACCCAAGGCATAGGTGGAGTGGTAAGGCGCGGTAGTGGCAGGCGATAGGTCTGGGTTCGGCCTCGACACTCGCCATAACATTTTGCAAGAAATTGGTTTGTTTTTCGTCGATAAACTTGGTGTAACTCCACCAGTATAACCATCTACTAACCTTGTTGTAAAGCCCTTCTAGATGTAGTGTAGTTCCATCGGTGATAAGTTTTAGGACATTAGGTTAATGTAATATATATATATATATATATATATATATATATATATATATATATATATATATATATATATATATATATATATATATATATTATCATATGTCATTCCAATGCAATATTATCATAATGTCTAACTGTGGTTATAACCTCCCTTGCAAACTTAGTAATTCGACTTTCCATGCCATGGGGGTGGGGGTGGGGGGGTGGGGGTGGGGGGGGTACATGGCATGCCATGTGGCCCTTCCCCTTGGGCTTAGAAAAATCCCCCGCAAATAAAATAATGATCCATAAACAAAGTTTCCAACTTAAGAATTAGAGGATAAATTAAACTTCCATGGAAAACCATGAAAAATCTGAAGATGAAACTTGTCACAATGTCACTGGCTAAAACTGGAGAAAACCTTGTGAATCTGACTGGACTTGCCACATCATTCATGTACCTGTTCTACTCATTTTTTATCTGTTTGGGAAAACGAATAGTAGGCCATAATCCCATCATACAAACTCGAAATTTGATTAAACGAGTTGCGTTATAACCTTGGAAATGAGTTCTATCCAGGCGTTCAGGTTCAAAGCCTTTCTAAGCACTTTCAATTTTGAGCTAAAAACTGAGCCTTAGATCATTCCTCCCCACTAGAAGCCTTTTGGACCCCAAAATATACTATCAAGTTTTCATAAAGTGAGGGTATAGGTCCCTCACTTTCCCAATCTCCAACCACTTAGCCTTTGAAGTATTTTGACAATTGATTCCCACTCTAAAGTATTCAACATTTCATCTTCTTGAAGTTCTGATTCTTCTGTCAAGTATGAGATCTTGCTGAAGTTCATCAAGATATTATGGTGAGAAATCATCTATTGATGGAATCTGAATATGCTCTCCTTGATCATCAATCAAAGGAGGCTCAAACAATCTCAAATTCTCAACATTAACAACATATTAAATTTGAATATAAGGAGGAAAATCTAGCTTGAATTCATTTGTACCAATCTTTTCCAAAATTTTAAATGGACCATAATGGATTGGTTGAAGATTTTCACTTTCCCCTTGCAATTTTTTTTTTCTTATGTACAACCAAACTTCATCACCAACTTGGAATTTGTGATCAACCCAGTGTTTTTCATCCCTTGCCTTGTAACTTCTTTTACTCTTTTCAAGTTTCTCTTGCATGGTGTGATGTATCAACTAAATTTTCTCAATGAACTTCCTTGCCTTATCTATGTCACTATGTTCCTCTATAGTGACATATTTCTCAAAGATGAATTCCAATGGAGATCTTGGCAAATAACCATAACATTCCTCAAATGACGATGTGTCTGTGGAAGAATGTTTTTCCCTGTTGTATGCATGTTGTATGTAGTGTAACTTCTCATCCCGCGACTTGGGATGCTTGCTCTAGTAAACTTTAAGAATATGAATAACAGTACTATTCACCACGTTTGACCATATGCTTTCAGATGAAATGGTGTACTCTTCTTCAACCTTGTGTCCATCATGTCCCATAATTTTGACCAAAAATTCCCAACAAATCGAGAATCTCAATCACTTACAATAAAAGTAAGAAGACCAAAATGGACCCAAACATTTTGAAAGAAAAGATTAGCAGTTTGTTTAGTTGTAATTGTTTTCTTATATGACATCAAAATTCACATTTTGCTAAAACTATCTACCATAATATACAAATAATCATGACCTTTCCTTGACATAGGAAGAACACCCACAAAATCCATTGAGATACTCTATGAAGGATGTGAAGGAACCAGAAGTGGAGTATCCAAACCAAGCTTCCTATTGCTAGGCTTACTTGTTGCACATAAATAACATCCTCTAATAAAACGAGATACATTATCAATCATGTGTGGCCAATAAAAATAGCTTTGGAGATTCGCTATTGTCTTGCCTACAACGAAATATCCTGCAATCAATGATGTGTGTGCCTCCCTCATGATATTGTTTCTTTTTCCTCGTGGAATACATAACTTTTCCAAGTGATACAAAAAATTGTTATTCACATGATAATCTAGCTCTTCGTTTTGGTTCCCTTGACTCGAACTCTCATACACATCTTGAAAATCACTATCATTTGCATATTGTTCAATGTAACTTTCATGCATAATGGAATTGTGTTTGAGTATAATAGCTTCATTTAAAAAATGCCTCGAGAGCACATCAACTACCTTATTGTATATTCCCTTTTTGTACCTGATAACCAAATGAAATTGTTGTAGAAAACCCATCCATCGTAAATGTCTTGATTGTTGCAACTTTGATTGTGATTGTAACTATTGCAATGGGGGATGGTCGGTATGGATAATGGTCTCTTTCCCTATCAATTAATGCTTCCATTTATTTACAATTTGTACCAATGCATATAATTCTTTATCATAGGTGGAATATTTAGCTACAAATCCATTAAAAATTTCATAATGAAACAAGATAGGCTTACCATGTTACATGAGCACTGCTCCCATAGAATAATCACATGCATCTCTTTGGATCTCAGATGGTTGTCTAAGATCCGGAAGTGATAAAACCGGTGTTAAAATTATGTTTTTCTTCAAAGCATCAAATTATTTATGTTGTACATTTCCCCATTGGAAAAATTTCTTCACACTTGTCAATGCATGTAAGGGAGCTGCAATGGAAGAAAAATTACCAATAAATTTCCTCCAAGAAGCTTCTTACCTCTGTAACTGTATTAGACTTGGGCGAATTTAGAATGACCTCAAATTTGGAAGAATTGATCTTCAACTCACCTCCTCCAACAATGTCTCCCAAATACACTAATGAAGTCTTAACAAACTTGCACTTTGACATCTTTAAAAATAATTTCTCTTTTTTCAAGACATCAAGTACCTTGTTCACATGCATGAAATGTTCTTCTCTTGAATTGCTGAATATGAGTATGTCATATAGGTAGACAATGAAAAAGTCATCTAGAAATGGTCTAAGCACATCATTCATGAGTCTCATGAAAGTAGCTGGTGCATTTGTTAAGCCAAATAACATAACTAACCACTCATACAATCCTTGTCTAGTTTTGAAAGAAGTTTTCCAAATGTCTTCTTCAGCTATTCTAACTTGATGATAACCACTTCGTAAGTCTAACTTAGTGAAATACTTTGCATGCTTTAGCTGATCAAAAAAATCATCAAAATGTGGGAGTACATAGTAATTTTTTACTGTGATTTTATTCAGTGCACAGTGCTGAGGTTCAACAAGAAAATTTCAACACCCACGCCTAGTGCATTAAGCACCTACACTATAGTGGGGCCCACAGAGCTATTTTTGGTGCATGTCTGTTTTAGTTATCCCTTAATTATGATGGAAAAGAAACTATAATCTATTCTCAATGATAACTTGTAATAGTTAACCGAGAGTGATAAACTCAGTTAGCTAGTGAATTTAGAGTTAGAGGTAGTTGGTGAGGCATGTAGAGTAATTCTAATTGTAACAAAGTTAGAAGTGTAGTGGTGCATTAGTTAATGCAGGTTGTAATCAGTTTAACTCAGTTAAGTGATTTAAACAAAGTTGTGATAGTTGTAATTGAAGATACACTAGTGAGAGATCAAGTGAATTAAATATTAATTAATTCACAATCAGTGATCTCACATGCAACTAAGGATTTACTATTTTAAGTTGCATGCATGTTAGATCCAGTGGAGACCCAGTTGAGTTCTAGGTGAAAGGGAAGTTGAATATCAGTTGTAGGATCATTGGGTTGCACGCATGCAGCCAAACACCCATTGGAGTTACCATGATACTTTTGCAGTCAAGGAAGGCCATAATTCCTATATTTTGGGGATTGCATTCATTTTGGATTGCGTGAGCAAGGAAAGATGTCTAGAGGGAGTAAATTGGCTAAGTATTGGTTTGTTTTATGTATGAAAGTGTGAGACAATTAGCTGATTACTAGAGGGATCTTGTGAGAAGAGTTTTATATGTGATTGTTTCATGATCCATGCTAAATATACAATAGAAGATAGTGGGGTTTTGACCAGCAATATTTCCACGGGGAATTATCTGTGTTGTGTGTCATTTGATTCTTCTTTACTTCATGTCATTAGTGATTATATTTTTAAGTCTGCAAAATATTTGAAGAAGTGATTCAGTATTTAACTTTAGTACATTGTTATATTGGGTGAATCCAATATATAAATGCATGTTGTATAATTTGTACATAGTATCGAAGCACAGGAAACTGCAGAAGTGAAGCAGGAGCTGATTTTGTGACTGGATAGAATTCGAATTTGCAGAAAGACTTTCTTGGTGCTATAGCTGATTCAAGATCAAAATTGATTTCAATGGCTTGAGGTTGGAGTATGCACTCGAGGGTAGTTCAAAATATATTTCTTGGAAGGATAGGATGGAGGCAGTACTCAAAGATAATGGCTTGAAGGAATTCATTAACAATGATGTTCCTAAACCTATTTTGATAGATGCTGCAAATCTTGATGCATGGAAAAATAAAGTGGCAAAGGAAAGAAGGATAATATTGGAGGGAGTACGAGACCACATTGTTTCAAGCCTCCATGGTAAAGCCATACCATATTCAATGTGGAAGGCTTTGACAAATCTATTCCAGAGCAGTAGTGACCATAAGAAATTGGCGCTCAAAGATAAACTCAGGAAGATCAATATGGAGAAGGGAGACTCCATACCAAAATATCTAACAAACTTTGTCCAATGTCGGGATGAACTACGGAGCATTGGTATGACAGTCACTGATGATGATTTGGTGATTTTTCCTCTCCTAGGACTCCCCAAGATTTTGCACAGTTATCAATACTATTAATGGAAGGGAAAATTTTCCAGATTGGGAACAATTGTGGTCAGATTTGGTACATGAGGAGTTTAGATGGAACACCAGAGATGGATATTCATCTAAGAATGAAGATGAAGAGGATTATGCTTTGGAAGCCAAGGAAAATAAATGGAAGGGGAAGAAATTCCATTCCAAATCTGAGTCCAAGAATGGAAAGAAGCATGACATCTCCAAGGTGAAGTGTTTTCACTGTCACAAGCATGGGAATTTTGCTACTAACTGTCCACAAAATAATAAGAACAAGAATGTTGGAGGATCTACAAATTTTGAGGCCCTTACCTCACAATCTGAGATTGAGTTCTCATTGATCGCATGCATAGTATCGATTGCATGGGTATATGTGTGGTATTTGGATAGTGATGCTTCCTTTCACATGACAGGAGACAAGGAACTTTTAAGTTACTTAGAGGAGAAGAATCTCCTGATGCATATTGAAATGGGAAATGACGGGTGGTACAGTGCTACTGGGATTGGTACCATTACCTTCCAAAGGTAGTCAAGTAAACCCTTTCAATTAAAATATGTAATTTATGTACTAGGTTTGAATAAAAGTTTAGTCTGAGTCGGAATGTTGGAGGATAGAGACTATGATGTTGTTTTTAGTGAAGGAAAAGCTTTTGCATGAAATAAAACAACAGGACAAGCCAAGACGATAGGGATTCAAGTTAACAATCCCTACAATCTGGAGGTAGATGGTTGCATAACAATGATGGGAAAGATAGATCAAGTGGTGAGAAGGGCTAAGGGAAAATTATGGCATAGAAGATTGGGCCATCTTCACCATGGAGCCTTGAAAGTCATGCAACATATTTCTACTGGTCTTCCCAGGGGTACACTTGTGCAGTCAGACACATGCAAAGGATGTACTATGGGAAAATATTTTAAGGCCACCTTTCATGAGAAGGAGAACCGAGCTTTGAGGATCCTTGAGAGAGGTCCCACAAACGGGTGTGGACGATTCTCTATTGCTTCAACAACAAAACATAAGTACTATGTAATATTTGCTGATGAATTTTCTCATAAGTGTTGGATATTCTTCATGCAGAAGAAATATTAGACATTCTCTAAGTTTTTTGAGTTTAAGGCACTAGTGGAGAAAGAGTCGAGGAAGAAAGTGAAGGCTCTTAGGAGCGATAATGGTGGTGAATATATCTCTAATGAATTCAATAAATTCTGCAGTAAAGAAGGAATTCAAGGAGAACTGATATCAACTCATAACCCACAATAGAATAGGGTTGTGGAAAGAAATAAAATAATAATTGTGGGTTCAGCAAGAGAAATGTTGCATGATGAAGGCCTATCGATGCATCTGTGGGAAGAAGCATGGCATACTTTGGCATTTTTGCAAAATCGTTGTCCTCATAGGATGCTTGGCATGAGTACACCTGAAGAGGCTTTCACTTGTAAGAAACCTAATGTTTCACACTTTAATATTTTTGGCTCATTTTTTTATGTTCATGTGACCAAGGACGCCAAGAAGAAGCTAGAACCGACAGCTGAGATTGGGATTTTTGTGGGGTACACTGAAACACCCTATAATTATCTTGTGTATTTTCCAAACAACAGGATGATTGTTGTGCGATGGGATATAAAATTTCATGAGGATAAATTCATGCGGTTGTCCCTTGAGTTGGAGCTGGACTTTCATGTAGAGAAGGAACTATTGGTTCCCAAGGATTAGCCTCAAGATGTGGATCAACCACATGCAGAGATTCACGGAGTGAAGGAAAACACTCACACAAAGTCATCCATCATAAATGGAAAAAGGCGCACCACAGAAGTTGATATATTGAGACTTGATGCTGCGGAAAATGTAGGAGCCCCTATTTCACAACATACATAGAGATAGTCTCTTGATCAATTTACGAGATACATGGCTCTTATGAGAAAATGTATTATGACTAAACCATCCTCCTTTTAGGGAGAATTGCAGCAACCAACTTGGGTTGATGCAATGGTGGAGGAGTATGAGTCCATTGTCAAGAACAATGGTTGGGAAGTTGCCCCAAGACCGGTCAAAAAATCAGTGGTTGGATTGAGATGGATCTACAAAGTAAAGCAAGTTGTTGATGGGAGTGTGGAGAAATACAAGGCTAGATTTGTGGCCCGGGGATTCTCACAGATCGAGGGGATATATTATGATGAGACTTTTGCACCTATTGTAAGGTACTCTTCAACAAGATCCATCCTTGCACTCTTAGTGCAGACGGGCTGGTGCATTCATCTGATGGATGTGAAAATTGTGTTTCTCAATGGGATCATTGAGGAAGAGTTGTACATAGAGAAACCTGAAGGTTTCGAGATCTTCAACAGTGATTCGCATGTGTGTTGACTCAAAAGAGAATTGTATGGGCTAAAGCAAGCACCCCGTGCTTGGTACACTTAGATAGACAACTATTTCACCAGACTGCACTTCACCAAAACTGAAACAGATGAAAAATTGTACCAGATTGTGGTTGAGGGTAAGATATTGATTATTGTTCTTTATTTTCACGATATAATTTTCACTTGTAATGAGCAGCTAATACACTCATGTGACGATCTAGAAAGGGAGTTCCAAATGAGATACATGCGACTCCTTCATTATTTCCTTGGATTGGAAATATGGCAACGGGATGGTGAAATTTTTGTGTCTCAAGGCAAGTATGGAAAGGAGATACTGGGTAATTTTCACATGGAGAGCTGCAAACCCATGGATACTCCTCTTCGACAAAATTGGAGGAAAGAGGATGATACTTCTGGAGAGGTAGTGGATGCAACTATCTACATGTAGTTAGCTGGTTCACTAATGTATCTAGTGAACACCAAACGAGATATTTGCTACGTAGTTAACTAGATGATTCAAGCTATGGTTAATCCTACAAGATCTTTTGGAAGGTGGGGAATTATGTCTTGACATACCTTAGGGGCACATAAAATTATGGTCTATGGTACATATGCACATAGGGAGTGAAGCTTCAAGGCTTCACGGATGCAGTTTTTGTGGGCAGTCCATCAGACAGAAAGAGCACATCAGGAGGGTTCTTTAGCATAGGATCAACAACATTTTCCTGGTACAACAGGAAAAAATGATCCGTGGCACTCAATTTAGTAGAACCAGAATACATGGCAGCAAGGCAACCTGCATGTGAGGCTATCTAGATGAGAAAGATATTGGTTGTTTTGTTTTTTATCAGATGGATTTGATAGTGACACATTGTGATAATCAGAGTTGCATTGAACCCTCGATTAATTCTATGTTTCATGATAGGTCCAAGCACATAGATATATGGTAACATCATCTTAGAGATTTTGTGTAGAGAAGAATGATTTTGCTTCAGTACATTCCCGCAAAAGATCGAGATGTATATATTTTGACGAAGGCACTCATCGGGAGAAAATTTGAATACCGTAGAGATAGGATCAGGGTGAAGGATAATCCCTTTCTTGTTGAGAGGGAGTGATGAGATTCAACAAGAAAATTTCAGTACCCAGGCCTACTGCATTAAGCTCCTAAATTAGGGTGGGGCCCACAGTGCTATTTTTGGTGCATGTCTATTTTAGCTATCCCTTAATTAAGGTGTACAAGAAACTGTAATATATTCTCAATGATAACTTTTAATAGTTAAATGAGAGTGATCAAATCAGTTAGCTAGTGTATTTTGAGTTACAGGTAGTTGGTTAGGCATACAGAGTAATATTATTTGTAACAAAGTTCGAAGTGCAGTGCGTAATCAATTTAACTCAGTTAAGAGAGTTAAACTTAGTTGTGCTAGTTGTAGTTGAAGATAGACTAGTGAGAGATCAAGTGAATTGACTGTTAACTAATTGAAAATCAATGATCTCAAATGCAACTCAAGATTAACTATTATTAGTTGCATGCATGTTAGATCTAGTGGAGACCCAATTGAGATCTTGGTAAAAGGGAAGTTGACTATAATTTGTAGGATTATTGGGTTTCATCCATGAAACCAAAGACCCATTAGAGCTCCCATGATATTGACACAGTTAAGGAAGGCCATAATTCCTATCCTTTAGGGATTTCATTCATCAAGGATTGTGAAAGCAAGGAAGGTTGTCTGGAGGAAGTAAATTCGCTAATTATTGTTAAGTTTTATGTATGATAGTGTGAGACAATTAGCTCAGTACTGGAGGGCTCTTGTGAGAATAGTTTTGTATGTAATTTTTCATGATCCATGCTAAATATGAAATAGAAGATAGTGGGTTTTGAACAACAAGCTTTCCCCAGGAAATTATCTGTGTTGTGTGTGATTTGAGTCTTCTTTACTTCATGTGATTATCGATTGTGTTTTTAATTCTACAAAAGATTTGTAGAAGTGATTCAGTATTTAACATTAATACATTTTTAGATCAGGTAAATCCAAGATATACATACATGTTGTATAATTTATACACACATAAATCGATACAAATGCACCAAGTCCCATCCTTGTTTGGAACCAAAACTATTGGTGAACCACATGGGAATGTAGATGGGTGTATGATACCTTTGTTCAACAATTCTTGTATTTGCTTCTTGATTTCCAAACTCTCCATAATTGACATGCGATACATACCAATGTTTTGAAGTGGAACATCTTGCTGTAGTTGAATCTCATGCTGAATTCCCCTCTTGGGTGGTAATCCCTTTGGTCCTTGAAAAATCTCACCATGCTAACTTACCACATCAAACAAATCAGGTTTCAATTTTTCATCACATCCATAAAAATATTCATATTCAACATCATCTTTTTTCTTGATCATGAGAAGCACAAAAAATTTACTTGCATTTACTAACCACTTCATTTTCCCTGCATTAACTAAAGAAATGTTCAGTTTCTTAGAATGAGCTGTCACAATATACTCCACACAATCCTTGATAAAATTATATTTGTTCTCACGACAATAGAACACCTCTTTCCTGTCATACAAATATGGACTTCCCAAGATAATCCCAAAAATTTCAAGTGGAACCACATCTATCTCAACTTCATCAACAAATTTTGCAGTAATATAGAATATAAATATGCATTTCCTTGTAACTTTTAAAATAGTATTGTTAACTATGAATCCCAAAGGGTATGGTTTATGATGTGCTATAGTTTCAAGGTTTATATTTTTGACTAAGTCTTCCGAAATCAAGTTTTCTTGTGACCCCGTATGAAGTAATGCATCAATATTTGTATGATTATAAATCACTCTAACATAGAAAAATTTCATTCTTTTGTCTTCATTTGTTGCATTGTTGTCACTGTTTTAGGAAATAGAAATTTCTATGGCTTCCTTTCATTTGTTAACCATGGAAACTATCTTAGTTTCATCTCCTGAATTGGATCCAAGATCTTGTTGTGTAGTGGCAATAATTTTTTGTTTCACTTTATTATTTTGTTTCTTTGGTCTTAATTCGGGATGTAGTTTCCAACAATGGGCTTCATCATGCCCCTATTTGGAACAATGTTTGCATGTATTTTACTCCCCTTCTTTCTTAATACTTGCATTCTTATTTCCCTTCCATTTTCCTCCCTTCTCTTTTCCCTTACCCTTGAATGACTTCTTCTTACTACCCTCTTCAGAAAATTTTTTACCCCTTTCTTCAAGATGCTTGGCTTGCACACATACTTCATATAAGTTGTTTGGGTTAAACATAAGGATAGTATGCTTCAAGTAGGAATGTAAACCTCCTATATATTTCAATATTGTATCTTGTGAATTCAAGTTTACTCTTAGTAACAAAGTCATCTTTCTAAACTCCTGAGTGTACTCTTGAACAGCTTGAAGTTTGAGCTGCCTAAAGTTTTTCCAACTCATAATCTATTTTCGAATATAGGCTAATGCATAAAACTATCTTTTAATTGAAGAAATTAATTCAACCCAAGAAATGGAAATCTTACCATGGATTCACATTTCCTCTTGTGTCTTTTCCTCCCACCAAACTAGTGGTGCTACTTCTAGCCTTAATGAAGCCAACTGGATCTTAATATCGTCCTCTTGTATATTTTGAATTTTACAGTATACTTCCAATTGACAAATCCAATTGTGTATATTCCTAGCATTAACTTCTCCATTGTATGTGGGAAGTTGAAACTTGACCTCCAACTTAATTAATGGAGTGTTTCATTTTGGGATTTTGGAATGAGTGTGTGTATTATTTTTTGTGGTGGATGTGGAAGATGAAGATGTTGATGAGGATGATGAAGATGAGGATGGTGGAGATGGAGGTGGCTTTCCTCCACTACCTTTTGTTCTCTTTTCTTCATCCTTCTTACTGTTCAAAGATCACTCTCCATGTGGAGGTTTTGAAGCTTCTCCAGCTTTTTCTGTAATGAATGCTTCATACATGACTTTTACCATTATTTTCATTTATTTGAAGTCTCTCTTAAAATCCTTTTATTCATAATTTTCATGAGTCTCTTCATAGCTAGACATTTTGGCTTTTGATTCAAGCTCAATCTCCGCAGCTTGTACCTCTTCAATCACTTCATCCTCTTATACAATTTGTACATCTTATATCTCAACTCATGAAGATGGAATTTGAGGTGCTTCAAGTGTTTCTTTCAGTGGTCCTTTGGGTGAGGATGATGCATGCTCAGCCTTCTACCTTATTTTCCTGATCTCAAGACTAGATACCAATAACTTCGCTTCTTCTCTCTGCGATCTCAACCTTGTAAGCATCACAAAAATTGAAACTATTAAAACCCTTGAAGCATAACAAGTAGGAAACCTTGTGCTCTTAAACCAACTTGATCTGAAAATGATTGTTGTTTTTGTTTTGCTAATATTAGTTTCAGATTTAAATAAAATTTTCTTTGGTTTGTTTATGCATTGAGGGTTTATTCATGATCATGTGATTGTTTAACCATTAAAGTTGGCGAAATTTAGTGTTTTTCATGAATTCAAAAGCATAAAAACAAAAAACTGAACAACAACAAATAAGTACACATCAAGTAAAAATAACAGAGCTCAATAAAAAAATTTTTGATGAAGGAATTCACCCCTCCTGGGCTACATCTCCTTGGTCCAGCTTCATAGTGTGGGCCTTTGTATTAGATTCAAATGTGGAAAATTCTTGGTTATAGTCTCCTGTTTCCTCTGCAATCTGCTCCAATGGATTCAAAACATCAAAATCTACTAGAAAAGACTCTTTCATATCTCATTTTGGTCGAAAATTGCATTAGTTAATACAAAAACAACTTTTACTAGATTTTCTCCTCCAAAACTGGAGCTTTGCCCATTAAATTTCTAAATTTGGCAATTCCCGCCTAATTCGGCACCTCCGCTAACTCTGCTGCCGAAATAATCAGTTATTAATAAAAGGGATAAGCACAATTAACATAAGATAAGAATTTTTTTAATAACATAAGCGTACTTATCGATGATTACATGTTAATGTGGGTTAACCACAATAATCTGTAGGCTTAACCATAATAAACATGGATTAGCGCTTAAGTGTGATTTAAATTTCCCACTGATTGTTTTTTTAGAGTGCTCGATTCATTTCCACTGGTCTCATAGGAGGGGGTTGGCCCCCTCTGAACCCCCATACGTTAATAGTGAAAACTTTAAATGGAAGTAGCATGTCATATGGGTTAAGACCCAAGCCATAGGTAGAGTGGTAAGGTGCGATAATTATAGGCAGTAGGTCTAGTGTTCGACCCTGACCCCCGCCATAATATTTTACAATAAATTGGTTTGTTGTTCACGATAAACTTGGAGTAACTCTGCCAGTATAACCATCCACTAACCTTGTTGTAGAGCACGTCTAGATGTAGCGTAGTTCTACTGGAGATAAGTTTTAGGACTTCCGGTTAATCTAATATATATATGTATATATTTGTGTGTGTGTGTGTGTGTGTGTGTGTGTGTGTGTGTGTGTGTGTGTGTGTGTCATTCCAATGTAATATTACCATAATGTCTGAAATTGGTTATAACATGTCTTACCAAATTAATAATTCGACCTGCCATGCCATGGGGGGGTTGCGTGGCATGCCACGTGGCCCTTCCCCATTGGCTGACAAAAATTCCTCCAAATAAAATAATGACCCATAAACAAATTTTCCAACTTAAGAATTGCAGGATAAATTCAACTTCCAATGCAAACCTTGGCAAATCTAAAGATGGCACTTGTCATAGTTTCACTAGCTGAAACTAGAGAAAACCTTGTGAAGCTCACTAGACTTGTCACATCATCCCTTTACCTCTTCTGCTCATTTTTTTCCTGTTCAGAAAAATGAAAAACATGCAATAATTCCATCATACGAACTCGAAATTTGATGAAACAAGTTGCATTGTAATCTTGGAGACGAGATCTATCGATTCATTTAGGCTGAAAACATTTCTTAGCACTTTCAATTTTGAGCTAAAAACTGACCCTTCGATTATTCACCCTCTTCCTCTCATTCTAGATCCTTTAAGGATGCCCTAAAGCGAGGTCTCTCAAGTATTACACCGAAATATCTCTTAAGGATTTACTTTTTTGTGTACCAGGAAGAAGATATTCCAATTATTAAAGTTGATCATTCTCAATCCACCATTTCTTATGTAGATTATTTGTAACATTCCATTATTTATCATTTTAATGGATTTTTTCCATCAAAAATTGTATTTTTGGAATGGGTGCATCAAAACTAGGTCTCACATGTGGATTTTTTCTTTCTCTTGGAAAGGTTTCTGTGTGGTATTTTTCAAAAATGTAGAGAATCATCAAAGGGTTTTTTATCGAAATCCCTCGTTTTGGGGATTCTGTAGACTCTCCTTTCAGCAAAAGTTTCCATATTTGAGCCCTCGATTGATGACAACTCTCGCTCTAGTTTGATTAAGGCTTTGTAATATTCCCATTCATCTACTACATGCAGACATCATAGCTGATATGGGTAATTGTCTAGGTAATCTCATTAAGGTAGACCCATATAGGCTTGACAAGGGTATTGTAACCTTTACTCGAATGTGTCTTGAAACTGATCTCGTCCAAAGCTTTTCTAAAAAAATCCTCCTCATGTGGAGGAGCCTTATTATTTTCAATAACTGGACTGTTAAAACATATTTTTAAACTGCAGGACGTATAAATAGCCTGATTATCTCCAAAATTGTTGCACTTCTTATCAAGGGCGCTCTCTCTGCTTAAACACCAAGAAAAAGATCTGAGAAAGGAAAGACCCAAAATATAAAAAATGATCTAATAATTCTTCAACTCGTGAAAGGAAAGACCCAAAAGATACAAAAGGATCTAATTATTCTTCAACTCACAAGAATGAAATCATGCAACAACAAAAAAATTATACACCTAAATGAAGTCGTTCAACCTCAACTCAGCCATAAGTTACACCATATCATCTCTGTAATAGGGGGTACCACCCCTATACTGGACACAAAAGAGGTACAATCGTAATCTTGGCTTTGTAAATGAGAGGGCAGGCATGTTTCCATGAATCATATCACCAAGATAGTGTTAAGGAAAAAATCAAAATTCTAGACACCTAAAACATAAAATTGTACCAAGGAAATGTCGTCATTATCTCCACTACATATGTTACTCACCACTCCTCATAATGAAATCGTGTCAAGAAAATGAACCCATTGTATCCTCTACATTTTTTTCTTGACAACTCCTTAGAATAGATTCCCCAAGTTATAACCGAGAAATACATTTCCCTCTAAAATACAAAAGAAATAAATATTAAATTTTTTAAAATATAAATAGTTTGATGAATAATAATAAATATTAGAATTTCTTAAATATAAATGATTTGGTGAATAGTTTCTTTTGTGAACTGTGTAGTTGAGGTCTCTAGAACATATTGCAATAACCTTACCGTTAATGGAATTCTTAAAAAATCTCATTAATACATTTTTTGAAAATGTGTTACTTTAAATTTAAAACATCATATATTAAAAATTAAAATTGATTATTAATAAATTTGTTAATTTTTACTTTATATTAAATTAAATTTAATTATTTAATAATTTTTATTTCATATTATATATACTCCATTTTAAATTATATATTAAAAAATATATTTTTATTTTCACTTTGAAAACGTGTATATCAAAAATAGTAGTGATTAAAGAGCTATTACTGATCACCTCAACCATTAGAATTTAATAATACCAAATTGTCTTGAATATCTCAATTGAATTTCAGGACGTTTACTTCATTTTTGAAATTTCATATAGTATATTAAAAATTTAATACAAATTTCTCTTTTTGTATTATCAAGAAGACAAATTTCCTATCACATAGTGAATTCTCGCGCGCGCTAGCTCTGTTCCTCCGCTCTGCCTCCCACTGCGCCCTCTGACCGAGCTTGGGCTGCTGGCAGCTCCAACGCGCCCCAGCTTCGTCCTGCTCGGCCTGCTCTGTGTCAGATCTAACCATGGATGACCGCAGGACTCCTGATCCCCCTCCGCCTCCGGAGGTTTTTGCATTTAGGGCAAGGATCGCTAATGCTCCCAAACGCCCTCCATCTTTGTCTCAGCAGAAATTTGTGAAAAAAATGGACTCAATCCCCACAGTGGCTCTTCCTGAAGGAGACACCTGCAAATCGGTGCTGAATCTGGTGGAGCGAGGCCTCATAGGCCAGTTCACGGGCCTCTCGCCCTCTCCCAAATCTGTTGAGGACTGGACTCAAAGGAACTGGAAGCCTTTGATCAAGGAGGGAGTCAATAGCTACTTCGTAGGTAAGGGTTTCTTTGTGTTTGTCTTTGAAAACCCGGAAGACAAAGGATTAATATTCAGAAACAGACCATATTTCATGGGCCCTCAGGGCCTTTACCTAAAAAAATGGTCCCCTGACTTCGACCCCTCCCAGGATGTTCCCTCGGCTGTCCCGGTTTGGGTTAGACTCCCTCACTTGCCTCTCCACTTTTGGAATCCAAAATCTCTCCAGACAATAGGAAATGCATTGGGAAAATACATAGATCAGGCGGCAAGAAAGGATCAGTACTCATGCGCCCGCATCTGCGTAGAAGTAGATCTCGAAGAAGGATTATAGAAAGCTATCAAGCTCACTGTTGTTGGGTGGATGCATGTCCAAGAGCTGGACTATGAACAACTGCCATTTAAATGTAGGCATTATCACGGGCGTGGTCACTTTGCAAAGCACTGTAAGAAGAAGGCTGAGGAACAGGTAGATAAACAAAATGGGGAACAATGGACCCTAGTCCAGAAAAACACTAGCTCAAAAAAAGGCGCAGGTAAAGGAAATATGACAGGAGGTCAACCAATCTCCAAAAGCAACCAAGAAGCGGAAGCACCACCAAACACACCAGAAAGAGAGCAGGACATACAAGTCAACCTAAATCAGGAGAATGAGGAACAGTCGGCCCCTTCTCCTCCAAATAAAGAGAGAGAGGAAACAACTCAGTTGGAGGAAAATCAAGGCTCTCCCACTAATCCTTCCTACGTAGAAATAGCAAGGAAAAAACCTGTGGTTAGTTCTAGTTATTCCGAGGATGAATTCTATGAGCACCCTTCCAAAAAAGCAGGAAGGAAATCTCGTAAAGAGAAGAGGGAAGAAGAGGTAGAAAGACTCAATATTCAAGGAATTCAATCCACAATAGAAATGTCTATTGGGCGAAATATCAGACCAAGGCCTTCCAAGGGAGGCCCCAACCCCCCTCTTTGTAAATAATGAATCTCGTCTCTTGGAACTGCAGAGGTCTGGGGAACCCCTCTAAAATAGAAGTAGTCAGGGACCTATTGAAAGAAGACCCCTCAGACATTCTTATGCTCCAAGAGACCAAAATAGAAGGGCAGGCCCTTCTAGAGTTAGGCAGAACAAAGTGGAACAAAAAGGCAGGAAAAGCAGTCAGCTCAAGGGGAACCTCTGGAGGGGTGGCAACACTTTGGATGGACGACCTCTTTCAGCTGCTAAGGTCCCATGAAACCCAGCACTGGATATACATGGAGCTGAAGCATAAGGCAAGTAAGTTGTCCATCTCTCTCTTCAATCTCTATGTTCCGGTGACTTGTTCTGAAAAACGAGAATGCTGGGATACACTTGTGGCCTTTCTTGAGCAGACCAATCCCAGCAACATCATTCTTGCCGGGGATCTGAACATTGTTTTGAAAGCAAAAGAAAAGAGGGGGGGAAACAGCTCCAGAGACACCATGTTGGCCAAGGTTGAGGAGATCACCCAGCTCTGGGACCTTCTTGATTTCAGGCCCATTCGTGGCATTTACACATGGTCAAATAATCGGGTTGGTTCGGAGCACATTTCTGCTCGATTAGACCGTTTCTTGGTACAAAGTTCCATTATGATGAATAAGAAAATATCCACCAAAATTTTGCCCAAGCTCTCCTCAGACCATAAACCCATCCAGCTCCATTTGGAAGATGAAGAAGACTTGGGTCCGCTTCCTTTTCGATTCAACCCACTCTGGATCGAGAGAGATGGATTCATGGAGACTGTCAAGGTAGCATGGGCCAAACCAATCTCAGGATCCTCCAGCTATGTATGGGAGAAAAAACTGAAAGCTACAAAGCAAGCTCTGAAGGACTGGATAAAAACACCGGATATGAACCCCATCAATCAGAGAATGGAGGCTGTGCAGTCTTTGTCGGACCTTCAAACAGATATGGAAATCAGAGATATCACATCAGAGTTGCTCGAGGAGGAAGTAAAAGCACAAAGAGCAACGTACCAGTCTTTTCGTAAGGAAGAAGAATACTGGAGGCTTAAATCCAGAAGCCTTTGGTTGAAGGCTGGGGACCGAAACACTCCCTTCTTCCACCGGCAATATAGAGCTAGACTGTCAAATAACTACATAGCAGAAATCAAAACAGCTGAGGGTCAAGTATGTAAAGGATTCAATCAAGTTAAAGCCGCTGCTGAAAACCATTATAGGAACTTGTACAGAGAGGAAACTCAAAGCAATGATGAGGAGGCGAATGATTTTCTCTCCAGTGTTCCCTCCCTTATCAGTCCTGAAGACAACTTAAACCTCTGCAGACCCATTACTGAGGAGGAAATCATAAAAGTTATTTGGTCCATGGAATCAGATAAGGCCCCTGGATCGGATGGGTTCACAATTCACTTCTTCAAATCCTGCTGGCACATTATCAAGGCAGTTCTGCTTAAAATGACAAGAGGATTCATGCAGAAAGCCAAGATTGGTGGAGGAACCAAGTCCACTTACCTGGCTTTAATTCCTAAGAACACCAATCCTGACTCCTTTGCTAGATTTAGACCCATCTCGCTGTGCAATGCTTCTTATAAAATCCTGGCAAAACTTCTGGCAAGTCGGATCAAGCCATTGTTAAAAAAAATGATCTCCAGCTATCAAGGTGGCTTTGTGGAGGGTAGGCATATTCTGGACAATGTGATCCAAGTTTAGAAGACAATACACTCAAGTAAGCAACAAAAGGAGAAAGGTATGTTGATTAAACTAGATATGGCAAACGCCTTTGATAGAGTAAATCATAATTTCCTATCTAAGGTCCTTCTCTCCTTTGGTTTTTCGATACATTTTGTCCATTTAATAAAAGCCTGCATTGATAGTCCTTGGATTCCTCCGTTAGTTAATGGCAGACCCGCTAACTTCTTCCAAGCTCAGAGAGGTATCAGGCAGGGTTGCCCACTCTCCCCCTTCCTGTATATCATAATGGCAGATTCCCTCAGTCGTAAGCTTACTACTGAAAGAATAGTAGGTCATATTCCGGGCCTCAAACCTTCTAATGGAGCTGAACCATTGAACCATGCTCTCTTTGCCAACGATTCTCTTCTACTCGGAGGAGCCTCCATCAGAATAGCCAGAGCTTTCGACTCAGTCATCAGAAAGTACTGCAGAGTTTCAGGTGCCTTGGTTAACGAGAGTAAGAGCGAAATATATAGCTGGAACATAGACCAAAATGAACTCACTGCAATCTCTCCTCTTCTTGGGTTTAAAGGTCAGGCAAACTGGGACAGGTTTAAATATCTTGGTCTTCCCATAACTTCTGGAGTTAACAAGAGATCGTTATGGAGTGACATAATCTCAAAAATTAAACCCAAAATTGCTGCGTGGGGAGGCAATTGGCTAACTAAGGGAGGTAAAGTAATCTTAATTAAAACTGTGCTGTCTGCAATCCCAATCTTCCAGGCGGCTTTCCTCCTTGCTCCAAGAAATGTGATGGAGCAGATCTCCAAGTTGCTCAGAGATTTTCTTTGGCAGGGAGGGAAAGGCAACGAGAGAAAAATGCATTTGGTTAACTGGGATGTGGTCAAAAAGCCATTGTTTGAAGGCGGCCTGCAAATTAGAGATCCCACGCTTGTCAATCTTGCTTTGGGAGGAAAGATTTTGTGGAAGTTGTTCAACGAGCCCTCTCATCCAATCAGTGTTACCCTGCGCTGAAAGTATGGTCCCAATAATGCGCTCTCCAACCTACAGACAACAAGTGCACCCAATAGCACGCTGGTCTGGAAATTATGTTGTAAAAGCAGCAACTTTTTCAAAAAATTAATCTACAGGATTCCAGGGAATGGCAAGCGTACGCATTTATGGCTTGACAGTATAATGGGAAGTGATCCACTTGCTCAGATGGATGACATTGCAGACCTCAGGAATTGGCTGGAGCGCGCAGGTGTAAACAGACTGTATGACATCTCGACCTGGGACCAGCATGGAGACTGGAATGGATGGGATTTCCATAGAGTGCCAGCACGGTTTTCTCATCAACAAGCACTGCTAGTCGAACTGTTGGATGATGCTACACCTGTTTGCAGATCCAAAAAAGATAGCTGGGGCTGGGGACAGTCTGGAGTTTATACCACAGCATCTGGGTATAATGCTTTACAGGTCATTAGAAATAGTAGTCAAACTAAGGAGTTTTGGAAGAATGTTTGGGATCCGCTTTCCCTTCCAAAAGTAAACTTCTTCTTCTGGACCTTAGTCCATAACAAGCAGCTTACGGGAGATAATCTGGAAAAAAGGAAAATAGCTGGGCCTCACAGATGTGTGTTATGCTGTAACAACTTCGAAACAACCTAGCATCTTTTCATGGAGTGCAGATTTGTTGAAGAGGTTTGGGTTCTCACTCTACAGGACTTGCAGATTCCACCCCCCTTGCAGAACTCAGTAGCAGACCTCTTTGCCTCTTGGAGTCAATACTATCCCCATCGAATCCCTTCCAAATCTTTCTGGCGTAGAATCTGGATAGCGCTCCCCAAATATGTATGCTGGCAGATCTAGTTGGCCCGCAATCAGAGGATTTTTAAAGAGCTGCTATATACCCCTCTGCAGGTTGCTGCAAAAGCTAAGTCCTTCCTCCTGGAAGTGGCCCAATTTCAGTATTTTAAAGAAGATCATTTGCTACTTCCCGAAGAAAAGCGTTGGCTTGGTATGCTTGCGACCCATCCACGTAAGTACCTTCAACCCCCACAAGGTGACAATCCTGAATGGCGCATAAGAGATGAGGATGATTTTTTTCAAAATTGGTGGAGGTCCCAAAACATTTCCACTATCTTTTTCGACGGGGCGTCCAAGGGGAACCCCGGTGCTGCTAGTGCGGGTGGAGTTATTTACTCTCCCGGTGGGTCTTCCAAAGATTGGTTCTGTTGGGGACTTGGCAAGAAATCCAACAATCACGCAGAGATCCTTGGGCTCCTAAAAGCTTGTCTTATCGCAAGAGATAAGGGAATCAAAGTGCTCCAAGTCTTCGGTGACTCAGAACTGATAATAAAAAATATAAATACGGAGACTCCATTCAGCAATGCCAGCCTCAACAAAACTTTGGACAGATTGAAGAGAGTCCTTCGAGACTTTGACAAGTGTAAACTTCATCACATTTTGAAAACGTCAAACAACGAAGCAGATGAGATGGCAAACAAGGGCAGCTCGCTCATGAAAGGGCAGATCATTGTAAACAATATAAGCACTATCCAAATGCCTTGAAAGTACTTATTGACTTTTAGATGCAGTAGATAGATCTCTGCTTTGTAAAAGGGGCTTCCTCGGCAAAGACCCATAATCTTTCTAATATAATAAAATCATATCCGTTACAGCTAAAAAAGAAATTTAATACAAATTTAATTTTCTTTATATGAAACTTATTAAGAGATATAATAACGATTAATATAAAATATAGTATATCTTAAAATTTTATAAACTCAATAGGACTTTTTTTTAATCTCTTAATAAAAAATTATAACAACCAACTCTTTTTATTTCTTTTAAACAGTTTCTATGTCAATGTATTTCATAGAATTTTGCAATATAATTAAAAATTTATTAAATGTGCTACTTCTTTTATGTAGTCTCTATGTCAATGTATTTCATGGAATTTTGCAACGTAACTCGTTTAACTACTAGCATTAGAAACTTTGTTGGGAGATGTGATTTTAGAGGGAAAATATATTTTCCGTTCAAAATATTAGTTGGTACTCCTTAAGTATAATCAAGTGGAATGGAATATTTGTTTGAGTTTTAATTACTTAAATTTTTTCTTTTTTGCTTTAAAATATAGAAAATAAGAAATTTCTATACTTTTTCAATCTCACTTCTCATTTTAATTATAATTTAAATAATCCTAGTATTTTTTGTTCACAGAAACACAATTCATAAAAAAAAACCGTAAAAATTTTCAACTATTAAAAATTCAACCTTGAAACCAACAAACCAACAAATAAATAGATAACATTGAAGCTTGAAACAACCTACATAAAATGGACATGATTAGAGAACAAATAGAAGACAAGGCTGAATGAGTATGTAGGAGACTGAAATATTTCTACAGCAAGAAATACCAAGCTTTTCAAGAAAATAAATTTATTACAGTTTATCACACTATCTTAAATTACTTCGGATAGTTGTATAATACTACTACAACTGGTTTTAAGTAATATTGATAATTTAGAATTCCTAAGGCATTGTGGGAAAATATATTTTCATACTAAATTTCGAAACCTCTACTTAACCAAAAAGAGATGTAAGAGATATGAAAATGATTACATGTTTCCCGGATTCAAAAGACACATGTAATCGATATGAAAAGGATTACATGTTTCTTAGATTCAAAAGAAACTCGTTCAATTGCATTTAGAATAGTTACTATATTAGAAAACAACACGAGGATATGCGTTGCAATACATCATGGCTTTGTTTTCGAATAAAAAAATATTATATCTTTTATTTATAAAGATTTATGTGTATTTTTAATATTAATAATAATTAAAATATATAAATTTTTATAATTTTTTTGGGCTGAAAATCACAAAAGAAATAACTTTTTTGATGTGTTTTGAACCATGTGGTTTACAATGATGAAAGATCAGATCATGACATCAATAGAAATAAAGATTAACTAGTTAAAATATAACAACTAATTTGATTGGTAAAAAGAATTTAGTATTTTAATTTTATTACATTTTTATTTGAAATGATATTTTAATTTCAATAATTTCATTATATTATATTGTTTTAATAATTAAATGATAAATTTAATTTAAAATATTTTAATAATAAATTGTTCATAAACATTAAAAAAAATATATTTTAAAAATATATTTTTTTATATTATTTATTATGAATTGAAAAAAAAAAAATCATTATAAGCCTGGAAAATAATCATTGCACTCAATGAATTAACAATTACGGCACAAAATTTATTTTAGAACGCCACCAATTAAGGTTATTAAATTTAATACATTTTGAATAAGAAAAATTACAGCACTGACTGGAGCTTCCCATAACTGGAGCTTATTTCTATAAATGACAAGAGTTCTAGCAATGACTACAGACAAGAGCTTATGTCTACGACTGACTGGCTACGGCTATGCCCCTGGCTATTTTTCTGTATGGATGCCTTTGGCTAAGACTGGTTGCTCGGCTGATCTTCAAATAGTGAATCAGCGTATGTAAGCATCATAATAGATCCAGTCGAGTTTGATTCCCCCAGCAAGTTACCTTAAAATTATTAATATTGTAGATTATTAATTAAGTCCAATAATATATCTTATTAAAATCTATTGTCAATATTAGTTATAAATAAATATGATATTTTGAGTTGTTGAATTGGGAATCTCCACACTCTGCATTTTTGTGTCTACTTTTCGGGTCTAGATCAAGACCCATCATCAAAGCAAACCCTGCCAAAAAGAAAGAAAGTTAGATGAAATAAATAAATCATATTATTTCATTTTAATTAAATATTTAAAAATATTTAAAAAATGTATTTAGTAAATTAATTATTATAATATTCTCATAACATTTAAAAAAATAGGTGTTAAGGTGCATTTCAATTAGTGATTTAAATCATGTCATAAAACAAGTAATAAGTATTAGATATAATTTTTGAAATTCAACTTTTTTAAGCCAGTCATTCATTTATGACTATTTTTATAAAAGGTAGTAGTAAGCGACAAATTTCTCATGATTTTTGAATAGTCCACTTACCACTCATTTCATTTGGTGATGCTCATAGGGATGAAAAAGTGAGATTGAAACTAAAGAAATGAATCACATAGCGTGAATCGTCAAAAAATCATACCTCTCATGTAAACGATCATAGATGAATGAATTAATTAATGGAATTGAACCCAAAGAATGATATCTAATATAATACACCACCTCAAACACCTCATACTAGTAATAAGTATCCATCATTTATTATTATGTATTAAATTTCTAAATAAAATATGAAATTTCATATATTTTATAATGGAATTGTAAATATAACATGTCATATGTGAAAGAGCAGAATAGTTGGAATTTGGTATTCAATAACCTATAATTTTCATTTCATAGGATTATGAGAGCTTTAAAATTTCTTAAAAGTAGATGAAATGGAAAAACCTCGATGTCGTTAGACAAATAAAAATAGCACTACAAACATATGACCTCTGATGCGGCTGGCAACATATTAGAAAGACAACTAAAGGCACCCGCAGTACAAAAACGACATTCTTCTCTCTCCGAAGAAAATAGCTACCATATTAAACAGATGACCTATGGGGCACTCAGGATATTAACATATGCAACATTTTCCTGGAGTACAACATTTTTTGCAAGAAAATTAGGCATGATTTTTTAAAATGATGAATAGTGTACATATGGTCGTCCTGTACCCAAACGGCAACATGGTCCGATTCACTTTCCCATTCAAAATCGAACGTTCTATTTGTTAGAAATTAGAGAGAGCAACGATTGCACAGGAATAACACACAATAATTATTTTCTATATTATAATCAACTGAATATATCACAATTTTTATAGTTCTGCTGAGATCCAACTAATTCCACTCTTGAAGGGAGAAGTTGAGAGAATCTCTCAACATCCTCCAACAAACCAAACGAATCTCTAATCTGTAGTATGCATCATAAATGAGGCATTATCTCAAACACCCCCCCTTAATGCCTACAT
Source organism: Pinus albicaulis (assembly GCA_034641835.2). Lineage (NCBI taxonomy): Eukaryota > Viridiplantae > Streptophyta > Pinopsida > Pinales > Pinaceae > Pinus > Pinus albicaulis. Next base: position 205,819 of record JAXQQM020080065.1, on the reverse strand, counting down.
TACAGAAATGGAGAACACACTAATTTAATACAAACATTTGTCTGCCCTGGTCTTCATTAACATTTGTACCCACTCTGAGATCTCATAGACAACGCTCTTTTCTCTACCATTTTCGAGCTACCATTCAACCCATTTAAAATACATTTTTTTCTGACCAACAATGCTAAATTCGTAAGATCAAAGATTCTTGACACCTCCGAAGAAGAGTCTCGACACTGAACTATCCTATTGAAATATTTCCATCTGTGAAATAACCCCGAAGAATAAATTTCAACAGTCTATAGGAAAATATTCTCGGTACAGAATATGATCAACGATCAATCCTACAAAGTGACCTTTACACACAAGTGGATCTCGTACTGTAACCTGTAGTTGATGCTCTTGAATCCCGAAGCACAAAAAGACCCATCAACATATGACAAATTCACACAATCAAATTAGCCAATTGTTCTCTCGGCACCGAAGAACGTCGAGAACGACTAATTTAGATTATGCTAAATTGTTCAAGAATTGGTTTTTCACTACACAACTCTCACCAATAAACCCATAAATCCAACGTAGATCAAACCAATAGAATACATAACTAGCAATTTCGACCCACCACTATCCAGCTCAAGTAAAGCTGGCCCATCATCATCACACAGAAACGTGATCAACTCTTTCTTCTTACAAATCTGCAAGCTCACCAGACTAGTTCCTTCAGTGAGACAGGAACCTCAACCATTTATTGGAAAATAATTTTGTTGCATAGATAGCACTAGTAATGGGTATCGTCATTTTCTGGCAATTGAATGGAGTCGGGCCTTAAAATTGAAGAGTGTGATTCAAACTGATCCATTACGAAATCCTAAACATGGATTTAAAAATCAAGGCAGATGAAACCAGTTGATCGCTGAATCAGGTCTCAAAACTATGTGCGCTACGAAGGGTTCGATGCTGTTGACAAATGAGTGATTTGATCAAAGATGTTACCAATCTGAGGAGAACGAAGAGGGTACGGCGAGTATATCTATAGAGCATATTGCTACGCGTTTTCGTTTTCGCTACAGATTTTGATGGCTCACAAAAGTGGAAGACGCACCAGATCAATCAGCCATAGTGAGCAGATATTGCTGAGGAGAAACGATGCCTCCAATCTAATTTGATCCGATTTACAATTCTCATTCAACTACACGTAAATTTTAGAGGCCGATCCTCAAACGCAAGACGCAGTCGATCTTTTGAATCTTTTACAGTTGATGGCAGCATTGATCTCACGCCAGATCTCCTAAGGCTCACAACTCCAACAGAGCCAACGTCAGCAGATCAAATAATCTGTGGGCATGACCCATGGCTTTGAGGTAGCAGTGTAGTCTATAACGGGCAATGCTTTCAAGACCGCTTTCCACAGTCCAGTGCCGGCCACCCCATCTGATGAGTTGAGCATCATCTGCCCTCTGCAGCATTGAAGGCATCTACGCAGCCAGGTGAGGCTGAGTGCAAGGGTGAGAAAAGAGAGAAAAACCAAGATAATGATTATTGGATTGTAGTCAACAGATCATAATCTCACCAAAAAAAAAAATTAACCAACACAAAATTTTTTTACCCAGAAAATAAATTTACAAAACTATCTACTCTCCTACAGTAGTATTTTGAGAATCATTTCTCTCACATCTTGCTGGCCATCTCGTGAGGGATTTAAGCCATTAGTGGCTCTAATACCATATTAGAAATTAGAGAGAGCAGCCATTGCACATGAATAACACACAATAATTATTTTCTATATTATAATCAAATGAATATATCACAATTTTTATACTGCTGCTGAGATCCAACTAATTCCACTCTTGAAGGGAGAAGTTCAGAGAATCTCTCAACATCCTCTAAAAAACCAAACCAATCCCTAATCTGTAGTATGCATCCTAAATGAGGCATTATCTCAAACACTATTTTCCCCTCTTCATGATTTGGTATATCCTTCCCCTCTTCAAAAATTGGAATTGTTGAGCTCGGTGGTTGAAAAGCATCCTCCATTGTTGTGGTCTCAAGCAACAGGTACTTATGGTGCCTATGGAGATTAATATTTGTTGGTACCCCCAAATGTAATTCATCATATGTCAAATTTACTGCAAGATCCTTGCAATCATACAAACCTTGACCCAACTCCCTATGGATTTTAATATTTGATGGTACCCCTAAATGTAGTTCATTATATTTCAAATTTAGTGCAAGATCCTTGAAATTGTTAAAAAAATTTAAAGACAAAGGGGGAAAATGATTTTCTCTCAACATGGAGTTCACATAGAGTTACAGAAATTAATTTAATCAACACAACACATTTATGGAAGTTTACATAGAGTCGTGGAACTCACTTAATCCATACAATACAGTTGCAGAAACAAATTCAAATGAATCTTTATTTCACTCACAGTGAAGCAGAGTAAAACAAAGTGTTGCGATAAGAACTATAAGTGGAATTTTCAAAACTATATCAGGACTAACCAAACTTTATATTAAATATTCAAAAAATGAAATATATTAACATATGGAGGTTGCAGCTCCTTCACAACTAAAACAAGACTTCTTACTTGGATTTACATTCACTAGGGTTGCAGAGTAACACACATTAAAAACTCTTTTCACGCACCCACCAAAATTAGCTCCACGATTTTCTCCACTCACTCTCTCTTCTTCTGTCTTGCTCACTCTTAAAATTACATGTCAAATCTAAACATATATATCTAATACATTTAATTCGTGACAGACCAAAAATTAATACAAAGTATGGATGGACATCATTTTCTGATCATTACAGAACTTGCATGAATTAAACGAAATTTGCAGATTAAATATTCTCCCATGCACATTTACTAACCATGCATTGACTTCCTATTTGAATTTAATTATTTAATCTATTGCAGAATGGGTTATGTACTATGCTCAATACTTTTCCTTCTATGCACATGCAATCCGTAACTTGCAAAACATTTACTAAGGTATGGATGCTGCCGACTCATTTAACATGGCGGTTGAGATTAATTTCCAACAATCTCCCTTAATTTCAACTATCACCATTAACCATTCCCAGACAATCTCTGAGATTATATATATATATATATATATATATATATATATATATATAATAAAAATAAAAATCACGTGGCAATGGCTTTGTGAATATGTCTGCAAGTTGTTCCTTTGACCTGCAATGCTACAACATAATTTCACCATTTTTAACTAATTCTCTTATGAAATGATATTTGGCATAAATACGCTTTATCCTTTTGTGAAAGACATAATTATTTGATAGTGAAATTGTTGAAACGTTATCACAGAAAATAGTGGTTTCTACATCTTGTTCATGACATAAATCCCTCAACATTATTCTCATCCAAACTGCTTGACACATTATTGTTGGTGTGGAAACATACTCATCTTCTGCTGTTGAAAATGATACTATCAGCTGCTTCTTGGAGTCCCATGAAATGGCTTCCGAACCCAAATGAAAAACATATCCTAATGTGCTCTTTATATCATCAACGCTTCCTATGCAATTACTATTAGTGTAACCAATCAGCGTAGAATCATCAGTTGCGGAGTACAAAACGTCATACTCCTTTGTCCCATTGACATACCTTAAAATTTATTTTTGATGCATGCTAATGTGTCTCCTTGGGTATCTCCATGAACCTCGACGCCAAACTCACTACATACATTATATTAGGCCTAGTTGTGGTTAATTACATTAGGCCTCCCACCATGCTCTTGTATAATGTCGAATTGACGTTGCTACTGCAATATTCCTTGCTCAAATTCAACGCCATGACGGTTGGAGTTGGTGATGGCTTGTTGTTCTGCATATTAAACCTCTCCAAAATTTCTTCTACATATCTTTCTTGAGAAATAAAAATGACATTTTTTGTTTACTTCACTTCTACGCCGAAAAAATATCTTAACAACCCGAAATCAGTCATTTCAAACTCACTTTTCATAACTGCTTTGAAATAAACGATGAGAAAATCATCACTTTCTGTAAAAATCAAATCATCTACATACGAAATGACAATAAGAATCATACCGTCATTTTCTTTGATGTAGAGAGTAGGTTCATTGTCACATTTTTTGAACCCATTTTCCATCAAGTAAGCATCTATTCTACTATACCATGCACACAGTGCTTGTTCCAGCCCATAAAGAGATTTCCGTAACCTACACACCTTGTGTTCTTGGCTTTCTATTTCATAGCCAGGAGGTTGCACAGCATACCCCTCCTCTTTCAGCACTCCTTTCAATAATGTTGACTTTACGTTCATCTGATAGACTTTCCATTTCTGTTGCGATGTAATTGAAAACATTGTACGCACTGTCTCCATCCTTCTGGCTGGTGCAAATGTTTCCACATAGTCTCTTCCATGTTGTTGCTTGTAACCTTTGACAAGGAGCCTTGCTTTATGCCTTTCAATCTTGCCTTCAATGTTGCTTTTGGTCTTATACACCCACTCCACTCCAATGAATTTTTTACCTTGCGAAAGGTCCACTAACTCCCATGTGCCATTCTTTTCTATTGCTCCTATCTCTTCATTCATTGCCGCAACCCATTTCTCTTGACTGCATCTTCAAAATGGATTGGGTCATCTACATGACAAAATAATGCGAATAATGAATTTAGAACAGAACTGCTATCATCTTCATCTTGCTAATATATTTCACTTACATTTCCGAATTTGTGTCCTCTTATGCTTGCAGAAGATGTGCGTGGTGTTGCGCTTGAAGTAGATGGAGTTGCGGATCCTTGTGGTGTGCTTGGAGAAGCGCTTGCTTGGTTGTGCAATGTTGTCCTATTCTTTGTTTGTGGTGTCACATATTGACTTCCTTGTTGAGCTTGTGTAGGTGGAGGAGGAGTCATGATTGAGGAATTACTTGCTGCAGTCCATTCCTCTTTCTCTTCATGAGACATACATGTCTTCACATTAACTTTCTTCTCTAAACTTCCATCATATGCTTCTTCTTCTATGAACTGAACATCACTTCTGATTGTTACTTTCTTGGTTGATGGATTATAGAGCTTATAAGCCTTGGATTCATCACTCTATCCAAGAAATACACATTTCTCCCCATTTCTGTCCAACTTCTTTCTCAGCTCATCTGGGACATATGCATACGCCACACATCCAAACACTCTCATGTGAGTGACATATTGTTTTCTACCACTCCATGCCTCTTTAGGGACAATATTCATTACACTTTTGGTTGGACATATATTAATAACATATGCTGCAAAAGCGACAACTTCAGCCGAATAATCATTTGGCAAATGTTTTTCCTTCAACAAACTTCTTGTCGTGTCCATGATGGTCCTATTCTATCTTTCTGCTACACCATTTTTCTGAGGTGTATACCTTGTGGTAAATTTATTGTGTATTCCATGCTCCCTGCAGAAACGTAGGAAGTCTTTTCAGATATATTCTCCACCTCTATCAGTGCTCAATACTTTTATGTAGTGTCCACTTTGCTTCTCAAAAAGATCTTTATAGTGACATAACTGTTCAAACACTTCACTTTTCTATTTTATAAAATAGACCCATGTTTTCCTTGTGTAATCATCTATACATGTCAAAATGTAATGGCTTCCACCTAATGATGGTGTTTGCATTGGTCCACATAAATTTGAGTGAACAATCTCGAAAGGTGTATTTTCTCTTATACTCTTTGTTGCTGAAAATTATTCTCTGTGTTGTTTGCTCAGGATGCAGCCCTCACATAGGTTGTTTGGTTTCTCTATGTGTGGTAATTCCACTGCCATGTATTTTCTTTGCAAAAAATTCAAACCTCCGAAATTGAGATAACCAAATCTCAAATGCCATAACCAGTTCTCATATCTCACTTCTTCTTGAAAGATTTTTTATGTGACAACTGCTACAACACCTCCTTCCTTCAAGTTTGATCTCATATTGAGCAGAAACATTCTATTGCTTGTCATGTGCACTTTTGAAATGAGCTATTTACTTGGAGGTTTATCCATGATTGTGAAAACATCATCTTTAAAAAACACATTGTAGCCCTTTTGCATGAGTTTTACAATGCTCCGAAGGTTACATTTAAAACTAGGGACATAATGGACATCTGACATGAACTTATTCTCTCCCTTCTTTGTCAGAGCATCTACTCTCACTTTTTTCCATGACAGAGACTTTGCTATTAGTCCCCAACGTTACTTTAGATTTTACACTTTCATCTAGATTAGAAAACACTGCTATGTTTCCAGTCATATGGTTACCACACCTTGAACCTAAGAACCATATACATTCTTGTTTTTCTTATGCTATATTACAAGCTAAAAACAAACTTTCATGGTTCTGATTTTCTTTTGGAAAATTTACACTTGGTTTTCTACCCATGTCATTTTTCTTCTTTCTACATTCATTTTCATAATGACCATAATTTTTTCAAGAATGACATTTGATTTGAGATTTATCATACCTTTGTACTTGTGCTTGATTCTGGCTTGAGCCTTGGCTTGGATTTTGATTGCTGCCCCTTGCATTTCTGCTTGTAGGGCTACTTCTTCCATCTCTGTGTGGGCTTCTTCCTCTTCTTCGGTAGTTTGATTTTCCTTGACCTCTACCTTAACGAAAATACATTTGTGTCTTGAATGCATGCTACAATGAGGATTTTGTTGCTCTGATGAGTTTCTGCTCATGAGACATCAATGATGCATGATGTTCATCAACTAAAAACTGTGAGAGATCTTGTCTCTTCTATGGCCACTACTATGGCATCAAACCTTAATGGTAGACTTCTTAAGTCTTTCTCAACTATTCTTCTTTCTTCAAGTGTCTCTCTATGAGACCTAGTTTGGGTAACTAACCCAATCACATGTGTAAAGAATGATTCTATATTATCAAACTCTTTCATACAAAGTGTTTCAAAATCTATTCTCAGCATTTGAAGTTGTTTTGTTGTCTTCACCTTTTTCATTCCTTGGTACACTATCTGGAGGGTATCCCATGCCTCCTTGGACTTAATTATTACTCCAACCCTTGGGAAAATGCTCTAATGAACTGCCTGAAAGATGTAGAAGAGGGATTTGGAGTTCTTCTTCTTGTTATCTCTCAACACATCTTTTTCTGCTTGTGTAAATGCATTATATGCTATTGCATTTGCTAGTCCTTGGAATCCATTCTCCACCAATTCCCAAATGTCTTGTGAAGAAAATAAAGCCTTCATTACAATTGCCCAATAGTCATAATTTTTTCCATTAAACTGTGGTATTTGTTGATTAGTCAATCTTGTGCTTGTTGCTTCCATTTTTACTATGTAAACAACTTTCTCCCTGTGTTCAAACTTTCTCAAATATGCTCCTCAAAACAACTTTGAACTCCTCAGTAAAAACACTACCTTTTACTGAGCTTTTTAAACCCCCTCTGATACCATATTAAAAAAATTTAAAGATAAAGGTAAAAATTATTTTCCCTCAAGGCACAGAGTTCACATAGAGTTGCGGAAATTACTTTAATCAACACAACACATTTACAGGACTTTACACAGAGTTGGGGAAGTCACTTAACTATACCATATAGTTGCGGAAATAAATTCAAATGAATCGTTATTTCAATACAGAGTGGTGGAGATAAAAAAATAGCAACTATGAAGAGGAGAAAATATAATCGACTGATTTTACTCACGATGAAGTAGAGTAAAACAAAGTAAGAACGATAGTGAAATTTTCACAAATATATTAAGACTAATCAAACTTTATAAAAAAACTTCAAAACATGAAATACATTAACATATGGAGGCCACAAGTAAAACAAGACTTCTTAGGTGGATGTACATTCACCAGAGTAACACACAATAAAAATTGTTTTCATGCACTCACTAAAATTAGCTCTACGATTTTCTCCACTCACTTTCTCTTCTTCTCTTGCCCACTCTTAAAATTACAAGTAAAATCTAAACATATATATCTAAGATATTTAATTAGTGACAGACCAAAATTTAATACAATGTATAGAACTTGAGTGAGCTAAACAAAACTTGTGGATTAAATATTTGCTCATACACATTTACTAACCATGCATTGAATTCATATTTGACTTTTAAGTATTTAATCTATTCCAAAATGAGTTATGTACTGCTCAGTGCTTTTCCATTTACCCATACACATTTACTAACCATGCATTAAATTCATATTTGACTTTAATTATTTAATCTATTGCAGAATGACTTATGTGCTGCTTAGTACTCTTCCATCTCTACTAACGTGATTAAACTCATATTTGATTTTAATTATTTAATCTATTGCAGAATGGATTATGTACTGCTTAGTGCTTTTCCATCTTTACATGTAATCCGCCGCAACCTGCAACATTTACTGACATGTGGCTGCTGCCAATTCATTTAACACAATGATTGACATTAATTTCCAACAACAATTATACAAACCCAAAACGAAACCCTAACTGTTAAAGTATTGATCAATATCGGCCCATATAATTGCTGTTGTACTGAATAGAGACTGGCATGACTGATTAGTGGCCTTATCCTGCAAGCCCTCGTAGTTTTCCACGTTATGAATGGTATAAGGTCCTGGGCAATTAACATCAGCAAAATCAGCTGCGTTTGAAGAGAAATGACTGGCGCTCCATGCCGTTATTTCAGAAAGTGTTATTGAAGAATCTGGATCAACTAGTAACGCAATGTTTTTCTCATGTATTTGTTCATACTTCATATCCAATAAGTCCTAAAGACAAGAGTACTCATTTTCTGCAGGGGGTGCCACATTAAGAATATTACACTTTATGCTGTTGTTTCCTTTGCCTTCGGTGGAGGGTGAGGAGTGAATCGACTGTTTCAAATGAAGTTTCTTCTTGATGTAAGAGTTTCAATAATTCTTGATGTCGTTGTCCGTACGTCCAGGCAAATGGGCAACAATTTGAGACCACCTGTTCGTCCATGCCATTCATTCCCCATGTTAATGAATAGAAGAAGATCAGCAACTCGTATGAACAATTACTTCATGAAAAAAGGAGGGGGTGTAAGCAGGCAGAAATCTGTTACCAAAAATAGCATGTAACTGCATGATGAATTGCTCTTCTTCGGGAGACATTGCACCTCGTTTAATTGGAGGGCTTAAGTAGTTAATCCACCTCAGCCTGAGGCTGCAACTCTTTCGGCATCTCTGCAAACCTGTATGTACATACACGGCACATATTATAATATGTTACCACCCTCGCCTACTTGAGGGAGCTGTTCGAAAGTAGTAAAATTTGTTACTTGAAAATAGAAGAAAAGAGAGCAAAAAGTTAAAAACCTGCACCTGCGTCTTTATGAAACGAATTTGGGAGGAAATTAGAAACGTATTTAGAAAGGGTTTTTATTTTTATATGATTTTTTTCTTCTCTCCTGAGTGCAAGCAAACATTTTTACAATGGAAAATCTAGGCGATGCTTCCAACAGTGAATTAAATAATTTTTTTTTCATAATATAGTTGAGAGATTGGAAAAAATATTTTATATAAAATTTTAGTCAATCGGATATATATATATATATATATATATATATATATATATATATTGTAAATTCCGTACAGTCTTACTATTTTCTATTTATCTATACATATATTGATGCAGTTAGTGGCCTTAATCTGCCCCAAGGAAACAAGGTCTATTAGCGAACATATTGAATTAAAAGCCAATCAATATTGTAATTGTTTCTTCCTTTTACTTGCAGCTATATCTACTTTACTATGTCCATCAAAGTTAAAGTATAGCCAAAAACAGTGAATACTTGCCCCAAAAATCATTAAAAATTGTTAAAATCAAGGGCCAATCTCTTTTTTTTTTCCAAAGGAAAATTTGAGTGCATCCATTCCAAGGGATCATATTCAAGTGGCCAAATTAATCATAGCCTAAAATTTTAGTCACTAAGCCACTTTTATTATTCTATTAATTTTTTATTTATTTTTTCTACAGTGGAAAATTTGAATGGGTCGGCGGTCAAAATAATGATAGTCTAATCAAGAGAGTGTAGAGGAGAATTGATCCAATAACTTCATTAACTTTTATTATCCTACCAATCTCAAATTTGAGTGAGTTTGAGGCCAAATTAATGATAACCTAACAAAGATAGATAAAAGAGAATTGACCCAATAACTTTACTAATTTTTATTATCATACCAATCTTTTTTTGAAAATTTTGAGTATTCCATTCTCATAAATCACATTCAAGTAGTCAAAATAATCATAGCCTAACAAGGAAAGCATGTAGGAGAATTGGCCCAATCACCTCACAAACTTTTGTTATCATATCAATCCATTTAAGTGAGTTCATTCTAAAGAATCATATTCAAACATCCAAATTAATCATTACCTAACTCCAACTTCATGTTTTAGGAAAAAAATCTCCACCAATTAAAATAACCCTTTAAACTTCACACCAATCTGTCTTAAACTGATTTTCTTAATCATGTCATATATCCCTAAACCATAAAAGAAATTAAAAACTAAACAAATTTTCTTAATCATATATCCCTATCCCTAAACTATGAAAGACATTAAAAACTAAACAAATCATTTTATTGCTCAGATTTATACACCTCTAATCTTAAATTAGTTTAAAATTCAAATGGATATGAATGTATGATCTATTCTTATTATTATTACATTACATTTAAGAAAATGTCTCCATTATATCTACTCAGGAAGCCAAATGGAATCACTTGCCCCATTGCTATGCTGGTTTGAATTAAATAAGCCACAATTGAAATTAAAATGTGAGTCAGTACATCATTTATTACCAATCTGCTTGGCCGCATAGCTCCACGAGCAACAGCCGAGAGTGTCGTTTTTCATCATTTAGTTGATAAGTTTCTCATCTTCGTCAGGTGACCAGAGACCTTTTCGAATCTTCGGCTTGGAGAGAAAAGAGGCACTTTCTCGCAGTCGTTGTGCGCGCCTCATTTCAACTCCGCCTGCAAATGGCTCTTATTTGCGACTGAGTTGAGTTTAGTGGAGCACTCTCCAGTCACTCAGCTCTCAGATTTATAAATGAGAAACCTGCTCAATGGTGCAAGTGGAGCCCCATTTTGCAAGATGGAAAACAAATTCTTTGACTTGACTTCTTGTCCTCCTTAACCTTGACACATGGAAAATTGAGCCTTTGACTTGACTTTCTAAGATTGTTGTACTCTGTCCTTCCTTGGGATCATATTTAATCTTCCAAATCATACCAGCTTGCGTCGCATTCGATTCCCCCTAGTTGCAAATTGCAGTTGTCAATGGCAAATCAAATGGAATTGACCCGCAGCTACTTTCTCCTCTGCCTTTTCACCTACTCCCATAAGTTGTCAACGAAACAATAGTGACCATACTACTTGGCCGCAAATGCCACCGCATACGATGTCCACAAATCAATAGTATGGCCATAACGCCAGCGTTTTCGAGGGTTTCCGTAGACGGGAAGGATTATGAAATGACACCAACAAATAAAATGGACGAAGTGGTAAAATTTTAAATGAGAAGAAAACAAAAGAAAACTTTCTATCATAAAAAGTTGAATGACCCTACCATTTGGTTTCTGGAATATGCCATGATTTCTTTGAAAATGCGATGATTTGATTCAAACGAAAATACCTTGGAAACGAGCTTTTCATAATCCATTTTTGGAAACGATCTTTTTCTAGTCCATTCTTTCCAAGCTTTATATAATCCATTCAGGTTTGATGGTTAAAATGTCACCCAAAGGACAAAGAGGTATAACATCAAATGGCAGGAAAACAAGATATCAAAAATAGTTGGAATATGCGATGATTTGGTTGGAAGGAAAAAAATGGAAACGAGTTTTTTATAGTTCATTTTTCATACAGGTTTGATTTCTAAAATGTTAGCAAAATGGACTAAGTGGTAGAGCTTTTAATGAGCGAAAAACCAAGAAAAACTTTTTATCAAAAAATGTTGTTGATTAACACTTATTTGGTTTTTATTTATTTATTTTTAATATAGGTGATTTGGTTTAAAGAAAAGACTTTGCAAACAAGTTTTTTATGATCCAATTTTTCTTCATGGGTAAAATGTTAGTTATGCTTTATCATTATTTTAAAGTTTTATAATGTTATTTTTATACCGTGTTAATTTTATAATTGTAATTTTATAAAATTTTAGTGTGTTGAATAGCTAGGAATGTGTGTTTTTTTTGGTTAGATTGAGGAATTTAGAAGCGTAAAGGGATCGAATATATATGCCAAAACATATTTTGAGGTCTAAATTCGGTGAGATGGAATATATATATATATATATATATCAAAGTTAGCAAATTCTTTTAAAAAACTTCTTTAGGAATTATTAGTATTTCACTTCCAGAAAAATTATTAAATTTATAATTTAAAAAATCATTAAATTTAATATAATTTAATATAATTCTACTCACGAATAAATTTGTATCTAATTTTTATCGCATTTCTATTTTAGAAATAATCCGGCTGGCAGCCACCAAGGGGAATGTTCTTGCACCCACCAAGGAGAATGTTTTTTCCCTAACTGGTGCAAGAATTACAGCGAGAACTATAAAATTAATTTACTTTCTCTCTTTAATTCATAATTCTCGAAAATTCTACCTAATAAATAAAAACAAATTACTTTGTCAATCTCTTCATATTTCCCAAATTAAATTTATATATAAAAAAACTAAAATAAATAGAAATAAATTAATTTACCAATCTCTTTACATTTCCCAACTTAAATTTAAACTTATACCCCATGAAACAAATAAGGTGCAAAGACATTCGAAGATAGTGCTGAATTAAATGGCCTCATTGGAAATCATTGTCTATATACATTCACTTGGCCTATGCCTCCACAACCTTTCACCGTTCCAAGTCAGCTCCTCAATATTTGCACTTTGTTAATGTGCAAAGGTTATGACACTCAATCCATATATTCCAAATGAGTAACGAATGGGGCTTTCATTAATGATATATTAATATTTGAATTTTTATTTAGAGATTTACTTTGATATATTTTTTTTTGGTTTTCTCAGTAAAAGGACTAAGGTAACTGTTTGGTAAATATTCCAAGAACTTGGGGAAAAGAGGTTGAGGCAATTCTGGCAGTTACTTTTCCCAAAAAGGATTTAAAGGAAAATCTTAAGTGGAAAGGGGTTATGTGCAGAAGGGGGTGTGGGATTAAGCAACAGATGGTTGCACTGAGATGTCCTGAGATGGTGTGAGAGCGAGTGGAACTCAATAATCACCCAGAGAAGTAATAGGGAGGACTTAGTCTTGAGGTCTAGCTTCTTGTCTCAAGAATATTACCTCATCCGCATGTGCAGCAAGGGGGAGCCAAGGGTGCAACAGCCTCGCTCAAGGTTGGGTGGACCAACAGTTATTGGAAACCAGGTCTTCTAATAAGTATTTTCAAGTATTTATATGTACTCTTGAATATTGTAAATGGTTGAATATTATTGTTGAATAATTGTTGCATCTTTAAGTACAGTTACTAAAATGCTATAAATTATGTTGTTCTTAATTACAGAAAAGAAAAATTGTATATAAATACAATATGTTTATCTGAAAAAAGAAATGTGTAGAAACATAGCTGTGTATATCTCTAGAAAAAAAAATGCATGAATATTTCAGTTGTTTTTATGTACAGAAAAAGAGAATGCTAAGATTATAGAATATGTTAAAAAAACTAGAATCAAAATATCGGAAAAGTAGTGCCAGCTTGTACATAATTTACACATGTAGACAAAGCAACATAAAAAAAAGTTGTTTTCTGATTAAAGCACACGATCATCGTGGGGTGGGCATCAGCGGCCTGGGCCGCATTAATGGGCCTATGGCAGCGGAAATAAGGCTCGCCCTGTATGATTATAAAAAAAAATGTACTTGACTTGTTGTCCTGCTTAACAAATTCTTTCACTTGACTTGTTGTCCTCCTTAACGTTAACACATGGAAAATTGAGCCTTTGACCTGACTTTCTATGATTGTTGTACTCTGTCCTACCTTGGGATCATATTTAATCTTCCAAATCATACCAGCTAGCATCGCATTCGATTCCCCCTCGTTGCAGACTGCAGTTGTCAATGGCAAATCAAATGGAATTGACCGCCATCTACTTTCTCCTCTGCCTTTTCACCTACTCCCATAAGTTGTCAACGAAACAATAGTGACCATACTACTTGGCCGCAAATGCCACCGCATACGATGTCCACAAATCAATAGTATGGCCATTATGCCAGCGTTTTCGCGGGTTTCCGTACACAGTAAGGATTACGAAATTACGCCAACAAATAAAATGGACGAAGTGGTAAAATTTTAAATGAGAGGAAACAAAAGAAAACTTTCTATCATAAAAAGTTGAATGACCCTACCATTTGGTTTCTGGAATATGCCATGATTTCTTTGAAAATGCGATGATTTGATTCAAACGAAAAAACCTTGGAAACAAGCTTTTTATAATCCATTTTTGGAAACGATCTTTTTCTAGTCCATTGTTTCCAAGCTTTATACAATCCATTCAGGTTTGCTGGTTAAAATGTCACCCAAAGGACAAAGAGGTATAACAACAAATGGCAGGAAAACAAGATATCAAAAATACTTGGAATATGCAATGATTTGGTTGAAAGGAAAAAAATGGAAACGAGTTTTTTTATGATTCATGTTTCATACAGGTTTGATTTCTAAAATGTTAGCAAAATGGACTAAGTGGTAGAGCTTTTAATGAGAGAAAAACCAAGAAAAACTTTTTATCATAAAATGCTGTTGATTAACACTTATTTGGTTTTTATTTATTTATTTTTAATATAGGTGATTTGGTTTAAAGAAAAGACTTTGCAAACAAGATTTTTTATGATCCAATTTTTGTTAATGGGTAAAATGTTAGCTATGCTTTATCATTATTTTAAAGTTTTATAATCTTATTTTTATACTGTGTTAATCTTATAGTTGTAATTTTATAAAATTTTAGTGTGTTGAATAGCTAAGAATGTGTGTGTGTTTTTTTTTTTTTTGGTTAGATTGAGAAATTTAGAAGTGTAAAGGGATCGAACATATATACCAAAACATATTTTGAGATCTAAAATCGGAGAGACGGAATATATATACAACTCTAAAAGTTAGCAATTTTTTTTAAAAAAAATCGGGATTATTAGTATTTCATTTCGAAAAAATTTATTAAATTTATAATTTAAAAAATCATTAAATTTAATATAATTCAATATAATTCTACTCACGAAATAAATTTGTATCTAATTTTTATCACATTTCTATTTTATAAGTAATCTGGTTGGCAGCCACCAAGGGGAATGTTCTTGCACCCACCAAGGAGAATGTTCTTTCCCTAACCGGTGCAAGAACTACAGTGAGAACTATAAAATTAATTTACTTTATCTCTTTAAATCATAATTCACCAAAATTCTGCCCAATAAATAAAAACAAATTACTTTGTCAATCTCTTCATATTTCCCAAACTAAATTTATATATAAAAAACTAAAATAAATAGAAATAAATTAATTTACCGATCGCTTTATATTTCTCAACTTAAACTTAAAATTACACCCGATGAAACAACTAAGGTGCAAAGGCATTCAAAGATAGTGTTGAATTAAATGGCCTCATTGGAAATCATTGTCTATATACATTCACTTGGCTTATGCCTCCACAACCTTTCATCCTCCCAAGTCACTTCCTCAATATTTGCACTTTGTTAATGTGCAAAGGTTATGTCACCCAATCCATATTCACTATATTAATTTGTGTTGTAGATGTATATATTATATTTTAAGTTTGATTTTGTAATATTTTCTTTTTAATTCACTAATTGTTATTTAAGTTGTTTAATACAATTCCAAATGAGTAACGAATGGGGCTTTCATTAATGATACATTAATATTTGACTTTTTATTTAGAGATTTACTTTCATATTTTTCTTTTTGTTTTCTCAGTAAAAGGACTAAGGTAACTGTTTGGTAAATATTTCAAGAACCCATGGAAAAGAGGTTGAGACAATTCTGGCAGTTACTTTTCCCAAAAAGGATTTAAAGGAAAATCCTAAGTAGGAAAGGGGTTATGTGTAGAAGGGGGTGTGGGATTAAGCAACAGATGGTTGCACTGAGATGTCCTGAGATGGTGTGAGAGCCAGTGGAACTCAGTAATCACCCAGAGAAGTAATAGGCAAGCCTTAGTCTTGAGGTCTAGCTTCTTGTCTCAAGAATATTACCTCAGCCTCGTGCGGAGCAAGGGGGGAGCCAAGCATGGAATAGCCTCGCTCAAGGTTGGGTGGACCAACAATTACTCGAAACCGGGTCTTCTAATAGGTATTTTCAAGTATTTATATGTACTCTTGAATACTGTAAATGGTTTAATATTATTGTTGAATAAATGTTGCATCTTTAAGTATAGTTAGTGAAATGCTATAAATTATGTTGTTCTTAATTACAGAGAAGAAAAATTGTATATAAATATAGTATGTTTATTTGCAAAAAAGATATTTGTAGAAACATAGCTGTGTATATCTCTAGAAAAGAAAAATGCATGAATATTCCAGTTGTTCTTATGTATAGAAAAAAGGAATGCTAAGATTATAGAATATGTTAAAAAAACTGGAATCAGAATATCGGAAAAGTAGTGCTATCTTGTACATAATTTACACATGTAGACAAAGCAACATAAAAAAAAGTTGTTTTCTTTCTGTACTTTCAGAAATCTTGGAACACTGTATGATTATAAAAAATTTCTTATATAAGAAAGGTAAAGACCACATATTTTAGTTGCACTATATATTATAGGCAGCAATAGAAGGGAACAATTTGAATTATAAACCAGACTATATAGTTTTGTAAATCTCAAGATAAAACCCTTGAATTTTCCCTACTGTAAAATAACCTAGTTCTCAACAAATCTCAAACAAAAATATATTCATTTTAATTAATAAGGAAATATATGATAAATACAATGTCTTTACCCAAAAGTGGTTCATTAAAATAGGTCGAGGATTTAGAACCCCGACCCATGAGGAGGGTCAGTTTTTCGATCCCTTTTACGCCTAACCACCAGGGCACTATGGAAGAAATGTCATGGTTCAGTAGCAGGAGAAAGAAATAGGCCATATCAAGAACCAAAGCCAACAATAACGTTAACCCATTTACTAGAGGAGGACCACAGAAAAGCAGTCGTAGGTACCCATAGCTTAATTTATAAGCATGTAATCATAATTAACGGAATAGGAATACTGTAATGACAAAAGGGTCATAGAACAAGCACTGAATTTAAACCATTAAAATACTTGCAATTAAAAAAAGGCTTGCCTAATTAAAACATTTGAACCTTAAAATTTCCCATCCAAGAGTTCAGTAAACACAACTCCTATGAATGTGCATTTAGGAAGAAGGGGCTAAGCCCACTTGAAGTTATAATTAAATTACGTAACTTAAAACTAAAGATCTCGGTTGCCCTATAGTCGTTCTCTGAGAATTTAACTCTGCCTGCATTAAAAAAAACAAAAGGAAAATACTTAGTATTGTTGTAAGGGTAAATACCGTTAAGCAGAATGAACCTGGGTCGGATGGAAGTGTAGCGTACCGGCGTACAGGTTGGGAAAGGACTAAACTGAGGGTCAAAGCCTTACTATCTTCGGGTTCATGAACCTGCAAACAAGGTTGGTAAGGGGGTTACTTTCAAAAATAAAATTAAATAAATAAAAAAACCTTAATAATGTATAAGGTGCAAAACCAAAAACTTTAGAACCTAAATGAGAAAAATTAAAGCCGGGACATTCACCGTAGATCCGAGGAGGTAGACGAATGTCTAGATCCAGCAATGGAAACGTTACTGCTACCCATTATAACATTCCCACTAATACAGTCGAGCAGACTCGGAATTGGAGTAAGGGGACTGATACCATCCCTGTTCCGGCAACCTGAACTGCAAGGAGACACCCTTTAGTGGAAAGAATAAGAAAAAATATTTAAACTAAAACTCGATCAAAAGATTAAAAACAAGGAATTTAATGGAAGGAAACCACTTAAGTGTAATCCAAGAACTCACCTCCTTGACGGTGAGTGGGTGCAGAGACCATCCATCAGTGGCACCATAAGCTTGAAGGAATAACACCTGAGGAGAATGCAAACTGGGTTACAGATTTGCAGAGAAAGGTATTGGAGTGGCGGTGGATGGAATGAACCTCTGGTAGGAGGGTGGGGGTGGGTGTTTACCCTAACCCTACCCCTGTCCAAGCCTCTATCGTCAATCCATGTGGGATGGATGAGATGACCCAAGAATCTCCAGCAAAAGGAGCCTGGAAAGTGTTGGATCCTCATGTCACGTGAAGACATGTGATGACATCTAAAGTAGACATAAAACATTAATACACTCTATTACCCTTAAATAGCTTGCAATCAATGGATTGGAGATTAATACTATATTTCTTACAGGTCATCGAAATTAATTATCCACTATATATCAAACCATAATGACGATAGTAATAAATGAATCAATGATAACCCAAAGAATTAACCAAAGTTATGTTATGGAAAGTAGTGACAAATTCCATGTATTGTTTCGATTCAATTTTTTTAATAGTTTTATGTTTCTTATTATATTTTATTACAGAAATATGCATATAGTGATGCTAATGTTTTATGGATCAATGACTTATATTAAAAACTATTCTAGTTGTGTTTAAATTTAAGGGTGTATTTGTTACAAGCGGTATCAAATCCGGTTACAAAACTGCGGCGAGATGGGCCATTCCTATTATAGTTTAATGGTTGGAAATTGTGTTAAGTACAGGAACAGATATGTATAAGATACCATGCGAAGGGGGTTGAGTCATATTTCACCCAAAACCACAGGGGAGATCCATCCTATGACCAATCCTGAGGTCAGTCCAAAAATGTGGGTGCAGCTTAGTTTAGACCAACGTCGGCAAACAAGCAGAATGTTGGAAGAACAACAACAACAGACTAATAAGTTGTTAGACATTGTACAGTAGTTCCAGACATAAATGCTTAAAGTTCACAGTGACAATGAAAGGTTGATGAGAGAACAAAAGAGGATATTAAAAAGTCTATCGGATAGACAGGATCTTCCCAGTGGACAACCTAGCCTCGAGGGAAACACTAAGGAAGGCAGAGAATGGAGCCAAGAAATACATGACTATGTTGAAGACAGTTGAACGCCAAGAAGCAATAAAATTATAACATACAATGAGGCGGAATCTGAAGATATAATGGAATAGCAAGAGCTGAAAAAGAAAAAAGTGGAATTGCAAGTAGAATTCTGGAAGATCAAGCCTCCTAAATTTTTTGGAAAGGCGGAAGAAATGGCAGTACCTTTGATAATAAACATGACCAAATACTTCCAAGTGTATGAGTATAACAACAAACTTAAAGCCCGATTAGCTATTTTCCAGCCATGGGAAAAAGCAACGCTGTGGTGGGAGGAAGTGAAGAATGTACTAGGGGTAGAAGATCAAAACATAACTTGGGATGAGTTTCAGTAGTACTTCAAAAATAAGTATCTCACGAAACTTTTTTATGATGAGAAATCCAAAGAATTTCATGACTTGAAATTGGGTCAAATGACCATGGATGAATTCATTACGAAATTTACGTCACTATTAAGATATGTACCCTATCTGTGTGATGAAAAGGCAAAGGTACAACGTTTCTTGAGTAGTTTGCCGATATACATGGAGGAAAGAATTGAATTCGTAAATAAAAAAAATATACATGAATAAATAAGCAAATCACGGACGTGATATCAATAATCGAAGACAAATGGAGAAACTGGGAAAAATCGGCCACCTCGAAAAGGGCAGAAAATTTTTGCCAATAACAAAAATAGCTATTCAAGCAATTTTAGGAATGCTGCCATGAACCAACTGGGTAAATAGAACGGAAAAGGTCAAGCAAGGACCAAGTGGACTAGTGAGGAGCGGCATACTAAAGCTTCTAGCAGACTCGACATGGGATAGCCCCAGAAACCTCCATTGCATTGTTGGGGATGTGGTGAAGCACATTATTTCAAAAATTGTCCACACAAAGGAAGAAATAAAGTTACAACAAATCTGCAAGAGTCATTAACGGTGGGGGATGTATCTCGAAACATACCCAGAATCAACGTAGCACTGAAGGATCGTCAAGCATATTACCACCCAACCATGATAGATTTAGAAGGTAAGATTCAAACCCGATTTGTTTCTATTTTAGTTGATCCTGGTTCCAGTTTGAGCTACATACACCCTCGTGTAGTTGAAAACAGTAAGTTGGAGGACCAGAAATTAAAAAATCCATGGCTAGTTCAGCTGGCTATAGGGACAAGAAGGCGTGTCCATACTAAGGTACCTAATTCTGAATTGAGTATTAGGGACCAACACATAACTGTAGAACTCATTTTTCTACCACAGGGATCTAATGATATTTTATTGGAGATGGATTGGCTAGAGAGACATTGGTCCTTAGTAGACTGCAAGAACAAGGTCGTACATTTTAAGTCAAATGATGTCACATAATAGGAATTGTAGGGCATCAAAAAAGCCTTTGCAGTTGTGACCCATTACTGCATCTTAGCTAAGTAAGTGCATAAGGAAGGGTTTCTAGCTTTATGCAATTCAAGTAGGATTCTCCACCACAAAAGATAAGATTATTACATTGGAGAATATTCCTATTGTGCAAGAATTCCAAGATGTTTTCCCTGAGGAGATTCAAGGGCTACCACCAAAAAAATATATAGACTTTACTATTGAATTAATACCCGGGGCAACACCTGTGTCCCAAAATCCATACAGAATGAGTGTGCCAAAGTTAATAGAGTTAAATATGAAATTGCATGAATTGATGGATAAAGGCTACATTCGGCCAAGTGTGTCCCCATGGGGAGCACTGGTGTTGTTCGTAAGGAAGAAGGATGGTACTATGCGTATGTGCGTGGATTATCGTCACCTCAACAAGATAACCATTAAAAACAAGTACCCACTACCACGCATCGATGACTTGTTTGAACAAGTCAAAGGAGCTACAGTTTTCTCCAAGGTTGACTTAAGGTTTGGCTACCACGAGATCCACATCAAGGATGAAGATATAAGCAACACAACCTTTCATACCAGGTATGGACATTATGAGTTTGTGGTGCCACCATTTGGGTTAATCAATGCACCAACAACATTTATGAGCTTAATACATGGAAGTTTTCACCCATACTTGGATAAATTCATGTTAATTTTCATTGATGATATATTAATTTACTCCAATAATATGGAATAGCATAAGGAACATTTGTGCATTGTGTTGAAAATTATAAGAGAGCATCAGCTCTATGCCAAATTTAGTAAATGTGATTTCTTTAAGGAGAAGATCCAATCTTTGTGGCATGTGATTTCATCTGAAGGGATTGTTGTAGACCTGAAAAAAGATAAATAAAATTATGGAATCGAGGGTCCCAAAAACCGTAGCAGACATACACTCGTTTATGGGTTTGGCTAGTTAGTACCGATGATTTATCAATGGGTTCTCCAAATAGCTTATCCTATTACCTCTTTTAAGAGGAAAGGACGATTCTTTAAATGGACTCAAGGGTGTCAGAATAGTTTTGAGTTATTGAAAGAGTTGTTAACTATTGCTCCTGTCTTGAAGGTAGAAGATCCGAGTAAAGAATTTGAAGTATGTAGTGATGCATGCAAGGAGGGTGTAGGAGCAGTTTTGACTTAGGATGGAAGAGTCATAGCTTGTGAGTCTAGGAAGATAAAGGATCATGAGCACATATACTCAACATATGATTTTGAACTAACTATACTAGTGCATCCCTTGCGGATATGGAGGCATTAAGTACTAGGAAAAAGATTCGTGCTAAGAACTGATCATAGTAGCTTAACTAGCTACATTAAGTAGGCCAATCTGAATGCTCGCCAAGCCAGATGGAATTTGTTTCTAAGTGAATTTGATTTTGATATTCATCATATGAAAGGAAAGGAGAACACGATGGCAGATGCGTTAACCAAAAAACTACACGACATTTATGAAATTTACCTCAATCAGATTGAATTTAACTTTCAAGACCAGATTATGGAAGCAAAAAGGGAGGACCCAGAATATTATTCCTTGTGGAAGTAAAAGATGATGAAACACGAGGGAAATAGTTCCGAATATGAACTCAATAAGAAGAAGCTTCTAGTGTTTCAGAAGAGAATATATATTCCCAATCAGAATAATCCTAAAATAATTATTTTGGACAAATATCACAGGATTTCCTATGTCGGACATCCAGGATACCAAAAAATGTTGATGGAAATAAGGAAAGATTATTCTTGGCTAGGGATGTGAAGAGACATTGTAGAATATTTAACAAAGGGTCTAGAGTGTCGGCAGTTTAAAGTGGAACATCAGCACCCTGCTGGATTTTTGAAACCCATTCCTGTTCCTGAATGGAAGTGGGAAGTAATTTCCCTTGACTTTATCACTTGACTACCTAGGAACAAAAGGCACAATGATTCGATTATGGTGGTAGTCAATAGATTCAGCAAAGTGGCTCACTCCATCCCTGTTCAATCTACCTATAAGACAATGCATATTGCTGACATTTTTATGAAAGAGATCTTCAGATTCCATGGTATACCACGAGAAGTCATTTCAGATCGTGATGTAAAGTTTACATCAGCATTCTAAAAGACATTATTTAGTGGCCTAGGGACACAAATAAAATTTAGCACTGCCTATCACCCAGAGATGGATGGGAAAATAGAAAGAGTAAATCAAATTTTAGAAGACATGCTGCGCATGTACGTAATGCAAGAACCAACAAGGTGGGAGGAGTATCTGCATTTGGTTGAGTTTGCGTACAATAATAGATATCAGGAATCCCTTAAGATGAGCCCCTTAAAAGAATTGTACGAAAGACAATGCAGACTCCTATTAATTGGAGTAGTCGAGAAAACAAGATGATGCTTGGGCCAGATATGTTAGAAGAGATGGAGCGGGAAGTCAAGAAGATCAGGCAGAATCTAAAGGTAGCATAAGACCGACAAAAGGTTTATGCAGACAGGAAAAGAAATTTTCAGGAATTTGTGGTAGGATACAATGTCTATTCAAGAATTAAACCCAAGAAAAGTACTCTGAGGTGGAATACTTGTTCTAAGTTGGCTCCCCGCTATTGCGGACCCTTCGAGATTTTGGAAAGGATAGGACCAGTGGCCTACTGATTGGCACTACCTAGCCATATATTAGTGCACAATGTATTTCATGTATCACTACTAAAACATTATGTACACGATCCCAAGCATGTCATATATTGGCAGGGGATACATGTAAGTTAACAACATAATCCAAATAGAACGAATTTATTTTTCTGATTTGAACTAATTGGAAAAATCTTGTTGCGTGCAGATAGAACTAGAACGCGAGTTCCTGGTAGAATCACAACATATTATAGAATGAAGAAAAATAACACTCCGGAAGAGAGTCATCCCCCAAGTTAAAGTATAGTGGAAGAAACTTGGTCCGGAGGAGGCTACTTGGGAAGAAGAAAAATTCATTTATGAGGCTTATCCATAGTTCTTCTTAGAGAACACATAACACCGAGAGTAGTATTTACTTCAGCGAGGGAAGATGTAACCCCTGCTTTTTAATTCGATAATTGTTATTTAAGTTCTCTAAGACAATTCCAAATGAGTAGCAAATGGGGAATTCATTAATGATACATTAATATTTGACTTTCTATTTAGAGATTTACTTTCATATAATTTTTGTTTGGTTTCTTGAGTAAAAGGGAGAGGTAATTGTTTGGAAAATATTCCAAGAACCTAGGGAAAAGAGGTTGAGAGAGTTTTGGCAGTTACTTTCCCCAAAAAGGATTTAAAGGAAAATCTTAAGTAGGAAAGGGGTTCTGTGCAGAAGGGGGTGTGGGATTAAGCAACAGATGGTTGCATTGCGATGTCCTGAGCTAGTGTGAGAACCAGTGGAACTCAGTAATCACCCAGAGAAGTAATAGACTAGACTTAGTCCTAAGGTCTAGCTTCTAGTCTCAAGAAGATTACCTCAGCCTGGTGCGGAGCAAGGGGGGAGCCGAGGACGTAATATCCTTGCTCAAGGCTGGGTGGACCAACAGTTACTAGAAACCAGGTCTTGGAATAGGTATTTTCAAGTATTTATATGTATTGTTGAATACTGCAAATGGTTGAATATTCCTATTAAATAAATGCTGGATCTTTAAGTACAGTTACTGAAATACTAGAAATTTTGTTGTTCTTAATTACAGAAAAGAAAAATTGTATAGAAATACAATATGTTTATCTACAGAAAATAAATGTGTAGAAACACAGTTGTGTATATCTCTAGAAAATAAAAATGCATGACTATTTTAGTTGTTCTTATGTAGAGAAAAATAAAATGCTAGGATTACAGAATATGTTTAAAAAAATCGAATCAGAATATAGGAAAAGTAGTACTAGCTGGTACAGAATTTACATATGTAGAAAAAGCAGCGTAAAAAAAAGTTGTTTTCTTACTGTACTCTCAGAAATCTCGAAACACTGTATGATTAAAAATATCTGCTTATATAAGAAAAGTAAAGACCACATCTTTTATTTGCACTGTATGTTATAGGAGACAACAGAAGGGAACAATTCGAATTATAAACCAGACTATATTGTTCTATAACTCTCAGGATAAAAACATTGAATTTTCCCAACTATAAAATAACCTAGTTCTCGACAAATGTAGAACATAAATATTTTCATTTTATGTAATGAGGAAACATATGGTAAGTACATTATCTTTACCCAAAATTGGTTCATTAAAATAGGCTGAGGGTTTAGAACCCCGACCTGTGAGGAGGGTCAGGTTTCCGGTCCATTTTTCACCTAACCACCAGGGTACTGTGGAAGGAATGTAGTGGTTCAATAGGAGAAAGAAATAGACCATATCAAGAACCAAAACAATGAATAACGTTAACCCATTTACAAGAGAAGGACCACAGAAAAATTGTCGCAAGTACCCATAACTTAAGTTATAAGCATGCAATCATAAATAATGGAAGATGAAGATTGCAATAACTAGTGGCTCATTGAACAAGCATTGAATTTAAACCATATGAATACTTGCAATTAAAAAGGTGCTTGCCGGATTAAAACATTCAAACCTTAAAATCTATAGTCCAAGAGTTTAGTAAATACGACTCGGATGATTATGCATTCAGGAAGAAGGGGCTAAGCCCACTTGAAGTTACAACACATTAAATTACAAAATTTAAAACTAAAGATCTTGGTTGGCCTGCAACTGTTTTCTGAGAATTAAACTCTGCGTTCATTAAGAAAAAGAAAGGGAAAATATTGAGTATTGTTGTAAGGGTAAATGTCGTTGAGAAGAATGAACTGGGGTCGAATGGAAGTCTAGAGTACCGCTGTCTAGGTTGGGAAAGGACTCAAATGAGGGTCGAAACCCTACTCCCTTCAGGTTCACGAACCTCCAATCATGGTTGGTAAGGGGGTTACTTTATAAAATTTAAGTAAACTGAAAAAAAAAACCTTAATAATGTAGAAGGTGTTGAACCAAAACTGTTGAATCATTAAATGAGATAAAGTAAAGGCGAGAAATTCATCGCAGAGCCAAGGAGGTCGATGAATCTCCAGAGCCAACAGTGGAAACCTTACTGCTACCCATTACAACATTCCAACCGATATAGTCGAGAATACTCGGAATAAGGGTAAGGGGACTAAGACCATCATTGTTCCGGCAACCTTAACTGGAAGGAGAGACCCTGTAGTGGAAAGAAGAAGACAAAAGCTTAAAATGAAAACTAGAATCGAAAGATTAAAAACAAGGAATTTAATCGAAGGAAACCACTTAAGCATAATCCAAGAACTTACCTCCTTGACGATAAGTGGCTGTTGAGACCATCCATCAGTGGCACCATAAGCTTGAATGAAGAACACATGAGGAGAATGCATAGCGTGTTACATACTTGCAGAGCAAGGTCTCAGAGCTACAACTAATAGAATGAGCCACTAGTGGGAGGCTGGGGGTGGGTGGTTAATGTAACCCTACCCCTGGCCAATCCTCCACCATTGATCTATGTGGGATGCATTAGAAGACCTAGGAATTCCAGTGAAAGGAGCCGGGCAAGTGGTGGATCCTCGTGTCACGTGAAGACGTGTTATGACATCTGAAGTAGACAGAAAACATTAATACACTTTATTACCCTTAAAAATCTTGCAGTCAATGGATTTGAGATCGGTACTATATTGCTTACGTGTCATAGAAATTAATTATCCACTGTATATCAAACAATAATGACAATAGTAATAATCAGATCAATGATAACCCAAAGAATTAACCAAATTTCTATTATGGGAAGTAGTGACAAATGCCATGTATTGTTTTGACTGAATCTTTTTTATTTGTTTATGTTTCTTATTATATTTTATTACAGAAATATGCATATAGTGGTTCTAATGTTCTATGGATCAATTAATTATATTAAAAACTGTTTTAATTGAATTTAAATTTAAGGGTGTAGTTGTTACAAGTGGTATCGGAGCCAGTTACAAAAATAGGGCCAAATGGGCCATTCCTATTAGAGTTTAATGGTTGGAAATTGTGTTAAGTACAGGAACAGATCTTTGTAAGCTACCATGTGAAGTGGGTCGAGTCATCATGCACCTAGAACCGCAGGGGAGATCCATTTTGTGACCCATCCTCAGGTCAGTCTTGAAATGTGGGTGCAACTTAGTGTAGACCAGCATCAACAAAGAAGAAGAATGTTGGAAGAAGATAAAAAAAAGACTAATAAGTTGATGGATACTGTACAACAGTTACATATATAAATTCTTAAATTTTGCAGTGACATTGAAAGGTTGATGAAAGAACAAGATAGGATATTGAAAAGTCTATCAGATAGATAGAATATTCCTAGTGTAAAACCTAACCCCGAGAAAAACACTCAGCAAGACAGTGAATGATGCCAAGTAGTACATGACCATGCTGATGATAGTCGAACACCAAGAAGTAATAAAATTCGAACATATAATGAGGAAGAATATGGAAATATCATGGAAGAGTAGGAGCTGAAAAAGCAGAATGTGGAATTGCAGGGAGAATTCTGGAAGATCAAGCCTCCTACATTTGAAAAAGAGGCGGAAGAAATGGAGGAAGCATGGATAATAAAAATGAACAAGTACTTCCAAGTGTATGATTATAACAACAAACTTAAGGCCCGGATAGCTATTTTCTAGCTGTGGGAAAAAGCAACGTTGTGGTGGGAGGAAGTGAAGAATGTACGAGGGGTAGAAGATGAAAACATAACTTGGGATAAGTTTCAGTAGTACTTCAAAGATAATTATCTGAAGAAATGGTTTTACGATAAGAAATCGTGAGAATTTCATGACCTGGAATTGGGTCAAATGACCATGGATGAATTCAGTATGAAATTTACCTCATTATTAATATATATACCCTATCGGCGTGATGAAAAGGAAAAGGTGCAACGTTTCTTGAGTATTTTGCCGATACACATGAAAGAAAGAATTGAATTCATAAATCCAAAAAGTATAGATGAAGAAATAAGGAAAGCATGGATGTGCTATCATAAATCCAAGGTAAAGGGAGAAAATGGGAAAATTTGGCCACCTCGAAAAGGGCAGAAAAAATTTCGCCAATAACAGAAATGCTAGATCAAGAAATTTTAGGAATGTTTCCAGGAACCCACTGGGTAAACAGAATGGAAAAGGTCAAGCAAGGACCAAGTGAACTGGTGAGGAGAGGCATACTAAAGATTCTAGTAGACCCGACATGGGACAACCCCAAAAACCTCCGTTGCAATGCTGGGGATGTGGTGAGGCGCATTATTTCAAAAAAATGTCCACACAGTGGAAGAAATGAAGTTACAAAAAATCTGCAAGAGGCATCAACGATGGGGGATGTATCTCGAAACATAACCAGAATCAACGCAACGCTGGAGGATCGATAAGAAAATTACTAGCCAACCATGATAGAGTTAGAAGGTAAGATTAAAACCTGAGCTATTTCTATTTTAGTTGAGCCTGGTGCTAGCTTGGGCTACATACACCCTCGTGTAGTTAAAAATAGTAAGTTGCGGGACCAGAAATTTAAAAAGCCATGGCTAGTTCAGCTGGCTACGGGGACAAGAAGTTGGGTCCATACTAACGTATCCAATTGTGAATTGAGTATTGGGGACCAACACATAATTGTAGAACTCAATGTTCTACCACTGGGATCGTATGATATTTTATTGGGGATGGATAGGATGGAGAGACATTGGTCCTTATTGGACTACAAGAATAAGGTAATACATTTTAAGTCAAATGATGGAACATGTCAGGAATTGGAGGGCATCAAAAAGCCTTTGCAGTTGCGACCCATTACTGCATCTCAGCTAAGTAAATGCATAAGGAGGGGTTTCCAACTTCATGTAGTTCAAGTAGGATTCACCAACACAAAAGATAAGACTCTTACGTTGGAGAATATTCCTATTGTGCAAGAATTCAAAGATGTTTTCCTTGAGGAGACTCCAAGGCTACCACCAAAAAGAGATATAGAATTTACTATTGAATTAATACCCGGGGCAGCACCTGTGTCCCAAACTCCATATCATAAAAAAAAATTATATTTTCAATACATAGTTGTTAATTATTTTTTAATTTAAGAAAAATATTTAGAATTAAATTATTTTATTATTTTATTTTATCTAATTATTTTTAATCATATTTGATAACTATGCTTTAATTTTTAATTCAAATATGCTAATTAATTAAATATATATATATATATATTAAATTAAATTAAATTGTTCTAGTTTTTATTCAAATTTAATAATTATACTTCAATTTTTTATTTAGAAAAAAGGTCGTCTAATTAGATTGTTTTTTGCCTTGAAAATCATGGAAATTAGAGTAAGATTTTAAGAAAATCTGAGAGTGATTTTTGTAAATGTTATAGCTATAAAACTTCAATATTTTGTGTGCATTAGAGGTTTTTGATGGTGCTCAATCCATTTCAACCATAAAAAACATGATTCAAACACTACTACTAGAAAATTTAATAATTTCTTTTTGCCCATATTACTGCCACTTTCAGCTGTCCTGATAATTCCTCCACCTCTATAGACAACTCCCAAAAGAACTGTAAAGAATAAATTCCCTTTAATACTTACCGAAGTAGAGAGTTCAAACATGCAAAATTTATTTTGATTTAAAAAATAATAATAAGCAATAAAGTTTCTTCTTTAGGAATTTTATATTTTGGATGGAATTTCAACATAAAAGTTTTTATTAAATTCTAATTTTATGTTTTCTAAATATAAATTGTAATTTTATATAATTTAAAATATATTTTTGGAATTCTCGATGGGGTGAGATTCTTGCAATGTGTGGAAGACGATTCTCATGTGTGAAAACAGGTGGAGGGGGGTGAGGGACGGTCCTCTCGGTCCCTTCACCAAAATACATATAGTGGGAGATGTACTGTGAAAAAGTTGGCAATACGTGAGAGTATTAATGTTGCATTGGATTTTAGGGGTGGCGAATGGATAAGGAGTGGGAAGATGAGGGAACCCGACATTTGAGTCCATGCTTTGATCTGGTGTTGGACCTTGCAGTGGCCTCTGAGGACGATACGAAAGCTTCAGAGGAGGGTATATGGTGGGAGTGGCTTGTGTGTGCTTGTCGTGGGCATTTGCGGGAGGAGTGTGTTTAGCTAGACCTTATTACAAATTAGTTTTTTTATTATTTGTGTATGTACGGATGGGAAACCAGAGGGAAGAGAGGTCTTCCATGTCATTTCCTTTATGCTTATGGAAAGCCTAGTTTCTCGTTCTAGAACGGGAAGCTGAAATCAACAATGCAGGAAACTTCAAGGGTGGTGGCAGAAAACAATTCTCAAATTCCAATTTTTTGACCTCTGGAGTGGGTGCGACGATGTTTGGTGGATTTTTGGGTGGTCTTTACATGGAGAATTCAGAGGTTGGTCATCACCTTGGGGGAAGGCATGCTCAGGTGTTGGCTACTTTGGCTTTAGTCTTTGTTCAATTGTTTGTGTCAGTGTGGTCGGTGGTGGTTTTTGGTTTCTCTCGCGGTGATGGTCTTTTTTGGGTAGCAGGAGGTGGTATTGTGTTTTACTCATGTGGTGGGGAGTGGCATTGGGTTCCTCTAATGGTGGTGTTTGGTTTCTCTGGTGGGGGGTTTGGTTGGTGGCTTCTGAATGCAGTGGTTCTCTTCCTTGGCGAATTATGAAACCCCCTGTGAGGTGGGGATGTTCCCCCTCCGCTACCACCCTTGGTCCTGTTGGTGTGGCAGACTCAACAATTGTCATGGTGGCCTCCCACCAGGGTGGCAAGACCACTCAATGCACGCAGATGACTAGTGTGGGAGCATGTGGAGGAGGTATGCGATGTGCTAGTAGGGGTGGTGGTATGAGGGTTCAGAAGACGAGTCATCGAGGGGGAGGAACCTGGGTTGGTAAGGGGAATCGTGGGTCTAGTCGAGCTGAGGAGAATGAAGGGCATGGTATCTAGCATTCTTGCCTGGAGAAATATCGAGCACTTATGAACAACCTGATGGAGAGAGTGGACATAGTGGAGAGAGTCTGTCGTGAGGAGCACAGAGTAGATGGAAAAGTTGGACTTATTGCACTATTTTGAGTGCCAAGCCAGGAGAGGCTCGAAGTTGTTTGGCGAGGACAAAATCAACTATTCGAGAAAGAAGAAAAGTTGGAGACATGGATGGGGCACTATGAAGGGCACGTTCAATGTGACCTCTGTCCTCCACCACCTCCAAGAACAACCCCAGACAATCGTGCATCCATCACGTCAGAAAACTAGAATGTTTTTTAGTGCTTTTTTATGTTTTATTTGTGTTTTGATGTCTTTGATCTTACCGTTTATGGATAATGTTCCTAGGTTCCCTGTTGTATTTTTGTCATCTAGTGCAAATTTTGACCAACAAACCCACTCGAAATGAGACCACTTATTTTGTAAACAACCATATATACTCATTTTTTTTATATAATCCATATATATATATATATATATATATATATATATATATATATATATATATATATATATATATTCAACATTTAAAAATGCGTACGAAATTTAAGGTAGAAATAAAACACATTAAAAAAAACCTCATGAAAAATAACCATATGCTTAGAAGATTTAAGCTTCCTCATTTTTCGGAACCGTCTTAACTTCATTTCAGTTGGAGCCTCACATCTCGCAACTCTCTAGGTGGAGCCGAATGCAAGGCGTGTCCTCTCGAGGTACTTTTTCTCTTCCACGTGGTTGGGGAAGATGTACATAAAGCCATGTTTTTGGAAGTTCGGAGCTAGTCTCTACTCGACAGTAACTAGAAAGAAAGAAAGAAAGAAAGAATTTTTAAAGTCCACGAGGCTAAAAATAGCCTATGGGACAGATTGCTTCTCTATCTGACTCTTGTATTCGGCCATTTGTCTTTGAAGTTTTAAAATTACCACTCCCAGCTTATCGACCAACTCTTTGCTGAATAAATTATTCCAAGAATTAGCTTCCATAATACCTGCATAGTTTTCCCTAATGTCTTTGAAGGCCTCACATTCTAGAATGAAATGTTTTTCTGTTTCCACTTTTCCGGAGGAGCAAAAAATACATGCTTTTTCTTTCCACATTTCTTTTGGCCTTTTCCAGCGCCCCGTTTCACAACGGAGTTGATGAGAATTAGTCCTTAATTGAGCAATAAGAATTTTAGATCTCCAATAAATATTAGCCCCTATGTACGCCTTTTGTTGATAGTTATGTGTGGGGTTAAACTCTTCAATGTATTACTTCTTCTTTCTCTCTAGCTCTTTCATCCAGGTATGTTTGTGGAATTTATCCATAACAAAAGTTTTTATCTCTTTACTGTTTGTAGGACACATGCTCAAGCAAATACCCCATTTACTAAACCATTTCTTATTTTTCCATATCCAAGTCTTCTATCGTTTGCACAATCTATCACTAATCACAACCTTAGGCCATCTACCCTCTTCCATTTGCTCAATTTTTTTCAGATACCTTATGACTCGCACCATAGAAATTTCTTCAATAGGAGAACAAAGGATAGAATACAGCGGCAAAATTACTTTGGTTATCCACACGCTCGTAAACTCGTCGTTTCATATTGCAGGGAAATCATGCAGAGTGGTACAATTTATTACGGCGAGTATGTAGATTTGTATGAAATTTTGGAGAGTTGTTGGCGTTGCCTACCGAGATATTTTTTTTTAGCCAATCATGTTGATTTTTTTCAAAAAATTAAATAGTGTTTGAATGGCTTTTTCATAAAATTTAATAGTGTTTGAATTGTTTTTTAATAGTTGAAATAGATTCTGTATCATCACCGCACCCAAAATTTTGAAGCTCATAAAATAAATTTCCAGAAACTTTAGCCAATTTGTTTTCAAAATCTTCCTAAAATTTCTATTATTTTCAATTATTTTCTAAATAAAATCATAACTTTATTTTCAATTATTTTCTAAATGAAATCATATCCTCATTATACTCCAACCCCTAATCACTAAATTGAAATGCCAATCCATTATACAAATTTTTTTTATCATACCTGTTATATAACACACACATTGTTCATAGTTCCACCAACCTTAAGGTTCTTCCAAGGTTCCTCTATTCATACTCATAGTGACAGAACCTTGACTACTGGCAAAACCATGAAATATAACTGGCAGAATTCTTCTGTCCTAATACAGAATTGAATGGAGCAAGAAAATTACTTTGGTTCTCCAGAAGTTTCTAAGCACGTTGGTTTGTATTCCATGGAAATCATCCAGAGATCGTGGATTCTATTGACAATAGGTCGTCTTACACATAGTTACCAAGTTTGATAGGATATGCTTAAAAATTGGAACTCAAAATTTCAATTCGAAAAAAAAAAAAATCGATAATAGACATCTTAGAGATTTGTGCTTTTGGCTAGTTTTTTTCCTTCATCTATATATATCTTGAATATTTTTTATTAATTTTTAATAATATAATAATTTTCCAAATAAAATTTATTTGAAAAAAACTACAATTTTTTTATTTTCAAAAAAATTTACAATTCTTTTATTTCTATATATTTTTTTTAAACTTACATGTAATATCTTTCTTTAATTTAAAAACTTATTTATATAATAAATACAGATTTATAAAATTTATACTCAAATTTTGTTTCTTTATAATTTTTTTTATATAAAAATCAATCACTCCTAAAGTTAATCCACTTTCAAATATTTTTTTTCTTTTATTTCTAGATTTTAAAAAATTGAAAAAAAGTTAGCTTTTTTTCTTCTATTCTTTTTCCTTCTCTTACCTTTCATTTTCTTTCTTTCTTTATATATGCCTCCAACCTCTTATCTAATTTTGTTTAAAAGATATCTTATAACAGAGAATACATATTTTTTTGGATATCAATCATAGATTTCCGATTAATATGATCTAATAGATTAACCTAATGCCATAGAATTAACCAATTAGATTAAACGCTACAAATCAGATTTAATTTCAGAGAATTGTTTGGCACTCGAACCGAATTGGTGAATTTCCCTATCTTTTGTTCCAATTTAGGCTAATTTGGTAACTATCGTCTTGCACAAATGTAACGTTTAGAATGCAGTGCCCATGAGCAGCGTGCTGGAGAAGTTTGCATTTTGCTGGTGTGAGTCCGGCCTCCGAAGGTTTAATGGAGTCCACCGACCCAGATCTGAGAAGGCGTTGTTGCTTTCGTTATGAGTGTTTCAGAGATTAGTCTACCGATTCTTGGTTCATGAGGGTTTCGAGGTGGCTGGAGAGTCGCTGGAGAGTACCGCTGGAGGAAGGAGCAGCGTGCTGGAGAAGTTTGGTTTTTGCTGGTGTGAGTCCGGCCTCCGAAGGTTTAATGGAGTCCACCGACCCAGATCTGAGAAGGTGCTGTTGCTTTCGTTATGAGTGTTTCAGAGATTAGTCTACCGATTCTTGGTTCATGAGGGTTTCAACATGGATGGAGAGTTGCTGGAGAGTACCGCTGGAGGAAGGAGCAGCGTGCTGGAGAAGTTTGGTTTTTGCTGGTGTGAGTCCAGCCTCGGAAGGTTTAATGGAGTCCACTGACCCAGATCTGAGAAGGCGCTGTTGCTTTCGTTATGAGTGTTTTAGAGATTTGTCTACCGATTCTTGGTTCATGAGGGTTTCGAGGTGGCTGGAGAGTACTGCTGGAGGAAGGAGCAGCGTGTTGGAGAAGTTTGCGTTTTGCTGGTGTGAGTCCGGCCTCCGGAGGTTTAATGGTGTCCACCGATCCAGATCTGAGAAGGCGTTGTTGCTTTCGTTATGAGTGTTTAAGAGATTAGTCTAGCCAACCATGGGCGCTTATGTGGGTTTTAGAGGACCATGGGCGCTTATGTGGGTTTCAGAGGACTTTTGGGCTCGCGTTTTGACCTTTCATATTTAGTATTTTCCCCATCTGTATGGCGCTCCTGAACTATAGAGCTGGAACCCTATGATGACAAGTTGTTGTTGTTGTTGGTGGCAACATTTTGAATCATAAACCTGGTACCCAATGTGGACATTATTGTGGCTTTTGGTGGCTATTGTTGAATCTTATAGCTGGAACCCATTGAGGTGAGTTGTTTGTTGCTTCTGGTGGCTATTGATCATTCATAATGCTGGTACCCAATGTGCACAATTTGTTTATGGTTTTTGGTGGCTTCTGTTGATTCATATTTGCTGGAACCCAATGTGGACAACTTCTTGTGGCTTTTGGTGGCTTTTGTGGGTTCATGAGTGCTGTCGTTTCTGTCGTTTGCATACATGGTGGGTGTGGTGATGATAAAGGGAGGTCCCGCTTTGGGAGGTCTTGGGTGCCGGCGCTGGTGATGTGAGACACTTTTGTTGAGCGACGTTGACTGATGGAGCCATGGGGGCTGCTGCTGCCATGAGGTGTGGGAGCTTGGGGTTTAATTGTCAAGTGGTCTAGTGCATGGGACGCCATTGCTCGTTCTGCTACAATCCTGATGGCTTCTTGGTATTTTCCGATTGGTCTTTCGATGTTTTCAGGTTATTTTTGAATTGATTTCACGGCATCAACATTTGTGGCTGGCGGATCATACAGGCAGCGGTATGGATTTTATGGCCTTGTCCGGATGATGGTCACATTTATTGATTGGATTCTACTACTCCTATTTGCTGGACATCGCTCATTACTCCTTTGTCCTTTTTAGGATCCACTTCTTATTTGGTTTTGATCTAGGGGCATGTATCCGTTAGACACTCCTATCCGTTAGACGCTCCCATTTAATTTTGGCAGATTGGGGTTTCGGGCGATATCTGTACTTTCTATGGGTCCCTCTTGTCTTTACCTCATATTGCTTCCCGACTGTCCGTTGAACCTGCCCGTCCCATATTTTTAAACTCTCTGCATCTGACTGACATCCTATGTCAGAGATCTGGTTCTTTGAACAGACTCCCGTTATTCGTGAGGTATTATGTGAATGATCAGTCTGAGAGATAGCTATGTGAGATTTTGAGAGACCACTGTGTTGAGCACTGTGGGTTTGTCTCAGTGAAGTCTGTGTGCAGTGCATAAAGGTTATGGTGAAGGGCACTGACCGGACTGCTGTGTATGAAGTGTTTTACTGCTGGGTAGTGACTGCAGAGGGTGATAGAGAGTGCTGCTGATGGAAGGAGCAGCGTGCTGGAGTAGTTTGCGTGTTATGCTGGTGTGTGTCCAGCCTCCGGAGGTTTAATGGAGTCCACCGATCCAGATCTGCCGTTATTATCTTTTTTGAAGTTCCTTGTTTACCTGATGGATCGTGGAATTAAACTGCTCTCTATTTTTTCGATTTCTGATGCATCGGGTTTATTCAGGGACCTGGCGGCCGATGGTTTCTTTCGTAAGGACATTAAATTTCCTTTCGACCCTAGATCTGATGGGCTTGCCGGACTTGGTTGGATATAGTCGGGTGCTAGTTTTCTGAATCGTACTGGGACGTCGTTTTTCCCCAATCACGGGAAACGGCCTCATCTTTTTTGGGAGCCTTTTTGCTTTTCAGGCCTGTTTATCTCTTATCATGTAGGCCAATTTTGGCTTACAGGGTTTTTTGG
Source organism: Pinus albicaulis (assembly GCA_034641835.2). Taxonomy (NCBI): domain Eukaryota; kingdom Viridiplantae; phylum Streptophyta; class Pinopsida; order Pinales; family Pinaceae; genus Pinus; species Pinus albicaulis. The sequence continues at coordinate 169,747 of JAXQQM020080065.1, read as the reverse complement.
TTTTGTCCAATGTTGGTTATCTTCTTCAAGCTCACCTTTATATATTCATCAAGCGAGCCGGATCTCCATTGGCCAAGCATGCATGATGATTTTCAAGCAAGCCAGTTTCATTATTCAAGGGTTTGTGTACAGCAAATGGGATATTGATGCTGATCAATGTTTTCAAGAGAGCCTGAGGAGATGTTTGCTCATGCGAGACTGCCTCTTTCCAGCCACGGAAGCAAATTTGGATCACTCCTTTTTGTTCGCTTTCTTTCTCTTTAGTTATCTTTTTTTACTCATTATCATGTATATGATGCTGCTGTATTTTCTTTTAATGTCCTTCTCGATGTATACAGGGATGATCTTTGTGGGTATGTTTTATACTACCCGTTATATTGGTGGCCATGAACATCGAATTACTTCTCTTCAGAAGTGTATTCTGGATGTATTTGGTTTATGGGGATTTCTCGTTGTTTTTAAATAAACAGCTTGAGAAAGTATTGTTGATCGTGTACTGTCATATATTTCTTTTAATATATACAGCATTTTTTTTCCTCTGAAAAAACAAGATTCTATAACTGATAAGCCACATCCTGCTCTAAAGTGACTGGGGGCTGCACTCATGCCGATGATTAGTGTGTTTGAGTTTTTTTTGGTATTATTTTTTTAAGAATTTGTTTAAAATTTAATAAAGATTGGTTAGAATTACGAGTTTAAGTTGTAATTTTTTTTGGAGTTGTTTTTAGTGTGACTTTTTGAAGTCTCGAGTGTAGGAATCCGGTGAAATTTTTTGAGATAAAATCTTGATTTTTGTTATTCAAACTGGTTTTTTGACTCTATATATAGATTCAGCATCCTCAAAAACCTCTAGGGCACTTCGATTATGCAAAGTTAGCAATCAAACTTCTCTTTTCAATAAATTCCTACCGGAATTTAGAGAAATTACACCGTAAAAAGTCACCATAAAAGCCTTCAAAAAATCGCACTAAAGACTACTCTATTTTTTTTAAATCAAATTATTTTACAAAATATTAAATATTAAATTTATATATATCATTAACGACAAAAATAAAATCATAAATTTACTAAAATAAATTGTTTTCTTATGTTCCAACCCAAAAGTTTAAAACATCTAATTAAACAGACAACTCCATGTAAATTAACCTGAGCGGTTAACAGGTCAGGGCTAAACATACAATCGTGATGTCACTAATACTATTTTCCCCAAATTATTCATGGCTCGGATATGCACTTTATATTTGTTGCCGTTGGAAACATAATTTTGTGTGTAATGTAAATTTGACTTTCAAAGGAAAACCTAACAATTACGAAGCATCCACACATATATATATATATATATATATATATATATATATATATATATATATATATATATATATATATATATATATATATATATATATATATATATCACTTTCAGCGAATTCTCGGGTTCCGTTTACATGAATTTAACATTGTTATCATAGCGGAATTCTTTCTTAGGATCGTTTCACCTATTTTGAATCTGCCACGGTTACCCTACATATAAAATCGTTGGGAGATCCCACGTGAATTATGGATTATGGACGGTTTCCTTTTTCTTTTCATAATATTGAGTTATTTTTTTTATTTTTTTTGGGTTAGTGTACATATACATAGTTAGCTTTAATTAGTTTTAGTTCAACTCTAGTTCTTACATTGTAGGTTTGAACAACAACTGTGTTGAAATCGCTGAAACTAGTCTAACAATTGTAAAAGTATTGATCTCAGATAAGAAGACATGAATAGTAAACTAGTTTAGTGAAGAGGAAGCAATAACATCTCACGCTCTCAATTAAACACGCAATAGATAATTGGAAACAAAAATTATGTAAATAAACATATAGCACTGAAGTAGTAGGAGAACCCAGGGCTAGGCCCAAAGCCACTAGAAGCTTACTGCTAAGGAATATTTAGAGGTTGTTTATTCCAAAAATGCCAAATTCTTCATTAATCCACAGAGAAATACATTAGTAAAATCTTGACGATTCTGTCTGAATATGCTTATTACAGGAAGATTATATTACAATCCCTCAGTCGTGTTCATATTCAGCCTTTTATCATCTAAAGGTGAATTCAAAAGTAGTAACAGATCTTTCTCATTATGGGACCCTACTGCTTCGTGGCCATCAACTGAGCACTCTAAGAGTGGGTATGCCTCTACATCTTTTGCTGATCCATAGGAGCCGATATTATTCTGTTTTCCTTCTTGTTCTGTTGTCTTTCGGTCATCCAGTCAAAATTTTGGCTATTTTGTTTCCCTATCAATAAAGACAGTGAAAAATTTGTTGTTACATTATTAAACACTGTTGTTATCATTAGTCAAATTTGCCTTATTTTTGCATTATTTTCCTTTACCTTATTGCTAAGATGAAGGGAAAATATATAAAAGTACATGACAAATCGTGGTAAAGATGGGAGTGAAACATACCTCTTGTTGGCCCAACATACTCCCCTTCTTACCTTTTTCAGGTCCTCATGCAAACAAATGGTTGAGGTGTAGCTGAGTTAAAGAATATGCAAGGCATACCTCTTCTTTGTAAAGTCCGAAGCTATGTCTCTCTTTAATCTTTGCAAATGCTGAGTTTCTGTGCCCCTCTGGTAACTCATAATTGTGATGATAGTCTTCAGGGGGTACCAGATGATGGGGCATCTGTATTTGCACCCTGTCCATGTAGGACCCATATTCAGAATTAGGTTTTTGTATAGAAGGAACCTGGAAGTAGAAACTTTGAAGTTCCTCTGCTCAAATGGCTCTCTGTTCTTCACATGATTTGTAGAGGCTAGCCATATCTGTTTTGCTTCTGCCAATGCTTCTTCCTGAACTTCGTGGAAGTATGTCCGCCCATTTTGCACAATATCTCTGTGAATAGGTCTCAATTTGGATATCACTCACTTCCATTGCATGAATTTATTATGTTTAGTAAACATGTACAGGGGTTTAGTAGGTTCACCTCCGACCCGTAGGTCTAGGGCATGCTCTCTTGTCTGAAAGGTGTTGTAGACCTTAGCCCACCTAGTTTGGTTCTTGGCAAAAGGAAAAATCCTAGAAATGAATTTCCCCTATGAAGGGGTTGGGTTTACTATCCCTATCTTCCTCTAGAAAGAAATTGTGTAAATATAATTCACACAAAAGATGTTGGACCTGCTCATCCTACTCATTGCAACACTAGACAAATTCCTCAATGGTTTTAAAAGTAGTGGGCCTCCCTGCCCTGACAGCCTTGATTTTCAATGATAAATACCATTCTACTAAGAATAAAGCATAATTAGAGTTTGGTGCCCTACACGTCAATAGATATGAGTAAAGAGAGAAAACCATATTGGTTTTCTCTCTAGCTTGTTTCACTTGATCCTATGCTTTCTTCGCTTTGGTCCTTTCTTCCCTAATTTGGGAAAAGGTTTCGTCCTCAATTGCAGAAAGGTATTTGAATCTCTTTAGTAGTGTCTGATGTTCTTGTAAGGGTACTACATCCTTTCGGCATTGGGCCAATTCATTCTGGAATTGAATTAATTTGTTGTGCAACTTCTGATTGGAAACCTTTTCTACTAGGAGAGTGTAGGAAGGTGTCACCTCTGTTTGATTCCCCTTATCTTCTGTAAGCTCCAAATTAGTCTGCACAAAGGCTTTAGAACTGTGTATGAACTTTTTTTTTATAGAGGCTTCAACCTTATTCATTAACTCAGTCTGTACAGAAACTTTAGTGATATCTTTTAAATTGGTCTGTACAGTGGCTTCAACATTTTCCATTAGATCCGTCTATACAGGGACTTTAACAATATCTATTAAATTAGTCTGTAAAGAGGCTTCAACATTGTCCATTAGATCTGTCTCTACAGGGACTTCAGTAGTATCTATTAGATCATTCGATACAGAGGTTTTAACATTGTATATTAAATCAACCTGTACATAAATTTCAGTAGTATCTACTATTTGGGTAACAAAATCTAAATATTTTTTCTCGACATGTATCATTAAGTGAAATATTTTTTCCACTTATTTCTTTTCTCATTATTGAAGGCTACTTAGATTCACCCCCTTCTACACTAAGATAAAGAAAATATTCTCATCCACATACAATCTACTTTCAATATGGCTTCTTGAATTTGTAGAAATTATATGCACTAAGCATGCATATGTCCAAGATTCTCCTGATCACACACTATTTGACTTCATGCACAATACAAAATCTATTCCACCATTGATCATCACATGCGGAAATTAAATCAATTGCAATGTACACATGAAACCATAAAAATTCACACACATTAACACAGTTGTTTTAACGGGAAAGCCTGAAGATAAAAACCCCAACTATTTGTATATAATATATGTCATAGAGATCATGTAACAATCCTCATACAAAGCTTCTCACAAGCTCTCAGTACAATCCAATCGCTACACACTAATCAACCCCTGATCTTTCAAATCCATGCACCGATCTTTGCCAGCCTTTAGCCTACCTCTACTGCGCAATCCCTTCTGAAGAATGGCTCTGCATGAACTATTCCACCATTGAGAAAGTCATCACATCGGAAATTAAATCAATTGCAATGCACACATGAAACCATAAAAATTCACACACATTAACACGGTGATTTAATGGGAAGAAACACAGGCTAAAAACCCCAACTATCTTTATATAATATATGTCATAGAGATCATGTAACAATCCTCATACAAAGTTGATCATATCAAGCTCTCGGTACAATACAATCGCTACACACTAATCAAGCCTAATCTTGCAAATCCATGCACCGATCTTTGCCACCTACAAGCCCGCCTCTACTACGCAATCCCTGCTAAAGAATGGTTCTGAATGAGTTCAAATTGCTCCAGCCTTGCTCACACAATCCTCATTGGCATCTCCATTGAGTGCTGGATGCAATGAATGCATCACTATAGTCTGGCGGTAGTCACACTTGCTCTTTCACCTACTTCTCCATGGTCTCCAACTGGCCCCGTCGATACCCAACGTAGTTAAGCGATGTATTCTTGAGTTGATTAATAACTTACTATTTATTGAATTAATTAATAATTAATTCACAACCTCTCACTAGTGTATTAATCGGTTAGACTAGATACAACTAGCTCAAGCTGTGTCTAGCGAGGTTAAGCGAATGCAACTTTCATGACCTACTTCTATAACTCCACCAAACTATGTCACATGAGTTCTAGCGAAGTCCTCCATGCAATAGCTCACTTAACCCTCGAGGCATAGCATAATTTCTTATATTAGCTCACATTGCCACATCTGTGCACTTAACTGAAGTGCTCCAAGAGAATAAGATAATGTTTAGAGTCCAAATATTATTAAGAGCTAATAATATTTGACATATCTATTTTTAGACTTGCAATCTAAAAATAGATTCTGCCCAATATGTCTACAAATAGAAGTCCATATATTTTTTCAACTTGAAAAACCATCCAAAAATAACATCCTGCAACATAGAATATGATCGACATGTCTAAAAATAAACATAGTCTAAAGATAGACTTTGCGACAAAGATCACCTGTGTGGGCCCCACCTAGTTTAGGTGATCATTTTCCAACTAGGACCAGGAATGATGTTTCAGGATGCCTCCTTCACTTTTTCTTGTTTCAATCTTCAACAGAATTAGTGACCATGATATTCATTGTTCTTTTATTTTTTTCTTCAATTGAAGCTCTAGATGAAACTTCCAATACTTATCCTTTGTATTGTTGCTAATGTTGTAGTGGTTGCAGTCGTTGTTGGGATATTTTCACTAGTGTATATTGTCTACCATATCTTTTTCTTCCCCCCATTTGCGCTTATTTCTCCCCTCCTTAGAACTGCCCTACTTCTCCTTATACTTTGATCCACTCAGAAATAATGTATCCACATTTCCTCGTAGTAGGCTGATTATAACATGGCTTGATAGCCTACTAGTGGCTAGGTTTGACTACCTAAATTAATAAATAAAGTTATAATATGAAACATGATAGAGTCCCATTAATCATAATCACATGACTAACACATTATCCATGTACTATGGGGGCTGACGTGGCATCATCCCAAATTATAGTGGTGAAGACAGGAAGGTCAACTTCAGAGTGGTATAACTTTTGAATACAGATTTTGATTGAGGAAAATCATGTGTTGTTGGAAAGGTATATATGTGTGGAATACAATGAAAATGGGGTATTTCAAAATCAATAAATTGTTCCCACAAAAAAATGTCATTTAGGCCTCAAAATTCTCTTGAAAGGTGATAAACCCCAATTCTCCAAACTAGGCCACATTGGTAAAAATGGTCCTCGGAGTTGATTCCTTCACTTTTTCCACTCTTATAAAGTCAAGATGGATGAAAAATAATATAATTATCCAAAATAAACCATGAAATAGTTATATTTACCCATTCTTTACTTGGAAATTATTTATTTAAGGCTTGTTTTAGCATTTGCACTTCAAAATAATATTTTATTGAAGAATTAAAACCTCTCATTGAAATTTTGATTTTCTTACAATTATTAATTTGGATTATATGGCTAAGTCTTACTCCCCTATAATTATTAATGTGAATACACATTTTCATTATTGTACTATGATGTTTACAAATTGATTTAAGGCACTAGTGCTAGATGTATCTTCCAAGACCCTCCATGTAATAATTTTCTTTTATAATGAAGACATGATTTTCAATGTACAAATAATGTAGCTAAGTATGATTCCTTCTTAAAACGTATTTGAAATCTATGGATTTGAAGGTTAAAAATTTGAAATCAATTAGTGATTTTGAAATAATAGTGAGACAATTAAATAACAAAACTAAATTTCTAATCACTTAAAAATGATAGAGGAGGTGTGCAATCTAATTCAAAAATTTGGCATTTTTAACAAAACATTGTTCCTCGATCACATTGTTAATTTCCCATTGTTCTATATTGTTAGAATCTATTTAGCCCAATTATTTTCTTTAATTAGCAATTTTTCAACATAATTTATTCTTTCAATTTTAAAGAGAAATTGTATATAGAAAAATAAATGCAATATATAGTAGAAGACAATGAAGAAAAATAAGAGACATAAGGATTTGGCCCAAGAGCAAGGGAAAAAAAACCCACAAGGGGGGGAACCATTTCAAATTAATCTTCTTATTATATTTTCACAAAAATTTTAGTAAAGAGAGAGTGCAATTTTCCAATTCACCAATCACATGACTATCTGGTAAAACCAACCAAACAATATCCAAGAGATGATCCTAATAGAAAAATATAATACAAATCATCATTTCCAAGCATGCAATCCATGTTAAAGTACCTTAGTTCATAGCCAAATGAAGCTAGTGACCATATAGGCAACCTTACATTTCCAGCTCTAGGGAGCACCCTATCATGCAAGTGGATATAACCATAAATTCCTTGTTCCAACCCTTCAAGTAAAATTCAAATTCCCTTCTTCACACGTGCGAGCTCAGACCCTACAATTTTAAACACATATGAACCAATTTTTCCAACCAACCTCAAACCTATGAAGCCAAAATAAATAAGAGAGAGAAGAAGATGGTTTTTGATCATATCCAAATGAGGTTTAGTTGACTTGTATTTATATGCTTTCAACAACGTCTGATTCCTCTTTAAACTTGTGTTGTATTTTTTTGCACATGTGGGTTTTCTCCTTAAAAATTCATTTTTTGTTAACCAAATTAAATAATTCCGAGGGATAGGAGGGGTATTTGTTGATGAGGAAGACTATCCAAAGGAGGGAATTTTTTGCTAAGCTTCCAAATTCACACTCCCTTTCAACTAGGGTGAAATTACTGATTGAAACATATGTCTCATCTTAAATATATCTTCATCAGCAAATATCATCACTACTCATATTTTCTCATCTAATGAACACCCTTGAATCAAACAGAAGAATAATTTGAAATTGTAGGGTAGCTCAAGCTACCATGCTCTATCCATTGGGAAGTCTCTCCTACCACCTGAAATCATGATCATCGTGGAGATTATGCTACCACTTTCTATCCAAGGATAATAAGAAGGATACACAATACCAGTAGGTAAGGATGAAAACTATATTATTGTTTTTTGACATTACGATAAGGACCCTAAAGAGTCAAGTGGTAGAAAACTTGCATCCACTATCTTTACATAAGATACACATTGAACTTATAAGTTAAGTATCATAGACAACCTAAGGCACTTGGGGGAGATACACACTTACCTTGAAAGGTAAAGATCAAATATTCCCAAGTTATGTTCTTAACCGATTTTCCAAATTGGGAGGAACAATACCAATAAGCCCAGCTTGTGGGTAGGATGCATACTGGGGTATACTCGGTAGGGGGGGATACACACTTACTGTGAGGCAAAGATTAGAAATTCTATGAGATGAAAATAGGGGAGATACACACCTACCATGAGGTAAATATCAAGGACACCTATTGTCCATGAGTTACCTCAACCACAAGAGCTCCTTGGCTTAATTCCTCACCATCGGAGTTCAGATAGTGGGGAAGAGCATTTCTTAGTGTCCTTCATCAATCAGGACCCTTACCTGGGAGGGTCACATCGATTAGTACAAGCTACTCTATGAATAATAAGAACTTCCCATTTGGTAAATCCGTGGTGAGTATGTCAACAATCTACTCATGAGTCCAAATATGACAGTGTCATAACTCCTATTTACACCATGTCACATGTGTGATGATATCTAATCATAATGTGCTTGGAATTTTCATGAAACACGAGATTTTATACCAATAATTTCACACTCTTTTTTTTGCAATATATCATTATCATATCAAAGACCTACTCAAAAAAATATTCAAAGAGCTTACTCAATGAAACTTCCTCACCACTAGACATGCTAGCAACAATGTATCTTTCCTTGATCGTGCTCATATCAACAGACTTTTATTTCTTTATCATGCAAGATATCATCATATATCTTAAGTTAAAATAACACCAAGATTTCCTCTTCCTCTCAAAATTTGTTTCCAACCCATCCAACATCAATGTATCCACATTGTCTCACATCTCCGAAAGTATATCTCAAACCAATATTGATAGTTCCATGAAAGTATCTCAGAATTTGTTTTGAATCCACCCTATGTGCATGAAATATATTAGTTATGAATTCAATCAAAGTGTTCACTGCAAATCATATATCCAAATGGGTGCTCACTATGAAAATCAATATTCCAATCAATTGGCGATACTCAAAATGGTTAGCCAAGTTGGGTCCAAAAACATCTTCGTCTAACTTATTGAAGTTCATATAGCTAGGGACTTGAATTCATTCATTTAAAATCTATCCAATATATTCATATCATGCTTTCCTTGATATTGGAATATATCTATAGGTTTCTACTGAACTTCTAGTCCTAGAAATTAATGCATCATACCAATATCATTCATATGAAATTTGGATGCCAGATCCATATTAAAACCGATCATTAGAGGATAAATACCTGTCAAGAATAGATTATTAACATATAAAACCAAAATAAAAGGCATACCTTAAGCCACATTTAAGTAGATTTTTGGGTCAGCGCTACTTCTCATGAATCCAAGCTTCGCCGAGTAACTGTTAATATTGGCATACTAGGCTTAGGGAGCTTACTTAAAACCATATAATTCTTTGTTCAATATGAAAATGTGAGCCTTCCTATCCTTCGCTTCAAATCCCTTAGGCTGTTCATGGTACACTTATTTCTATAATATGCCATGAATACATGTAATATTTACAAATATATGGTGAAGTTTCCATCCTCGGCTAGTAGGAATAGAAATAAACGATCTAATAGTAGTGTAGCAAGGAAAGAGAGAAAATTTATCATCATAGAATTATACCACTTTCTAGGAGAAAAATCAGGTTACAAACCTTGCTTTGCACTTATCAATGCTTCCATCAGCTCCAAGTTTTATCTTATATAACCATTTCTAAGTTATGAAAAACTTTCCCTTAAGTCTCAACACAAAATCCCAGAAATTATTCTTCATAATCGATTCATATTCTTTGGCCATTGCATCCTCCAAAGTTTGTTCTTTCACAAATTCTTCTAAGGTAGAAGGCTGATCTTGAATCATAGTGCTCATAGCTACAACATATTCTTGACATCAACATGGATTCTCACTTTTAGAAAGATCCTTTTAGGAACTGACATGTATTATACCATCCTTTAAAGTATGACAAAGCCATAATGGTCTCTTTCTATAAGGGGGACCACTAGGAGGAGGATACAAGGGGTCCATAGGCTCCATGGGATCATCAATTTTCTCCTTCTTAGATTAAGGAATAGAGGACCTTCTAATATGTCATCATAACCTATCTTCTCAACAAGAGGAAGGCATCATGCTTTTCCAAGGGAGGAATATTCATCGAAATTGAAATCCCTATTAAACTTGATCTTCCTTTGACCTAATATGTATATTCTAAACTCCATATAATTTTCAAAATAACCAAAAAATGTACCATTATTTCTCGTGGTTTCCAACTTGTTCATTTTTCCTCCGACACAAGTAAATATAGAAGGCAAAAAAATATCCGGAAATGCCCAGTGTCAGGATTCAAATCTACGAATACTTCTTCCAAAGCCTTGTTGTCTAATGCTTGATAAGGTAACTAATTTTTAAAATATACCAATCCATTTTTAGCTTCTCCTCGTAGGAATTTTTCCAACATTTGAACATGTAGCATATCTTAGGAAGCTTCTATGATGGGCCCATTCTTTACTTCATCCAAAGCATTTTTCTCAGAGCTGTAAAGTATAATAATTTCTTTCTTAAATCTAGCGTGCTTGCAAAAGTCAATGAACTCATTTGAAATGTACTCTCGATCATTGTAATATAGGAATGCTTTGATCTTCTTCCCTTTTTGATTTTATATCAATGCCTTGACGTCCCTAAACATATCAAAAGCCTCATCCTTGTGCTCTAATTATATATCCATGGCTTCCTCGAGAAGTCCTCAATGAATATTATGTAGTAGATATGTCCACCAATAGAGTCAATATGTATGGTTCTAAATAATTCAAAATGAAAGAGTTGGAAAATATCATCAGATTTTTTCTTTCTAGAGGGGAATTCTCCCATTATCTTCTTTCCACTTGCACATCCCAAACAAACTCCATCATGAGTTGCTTGAACATCAGGCATCCCAAAGACTAACTTCTTCAATTTCGATAGGTATTCATATTGTATATGTTCCAACCTTTGATGCCATAGCTCATGTTGATGGTTAGTGTTATGGACCATTTCTAGAAGACATTTTCCATTGACTCTATAGAGTACTTCATCTCTAGATCCTAAGGTTAAAGAATCTATCATGCGAGATTCCATAGGCCAAGTGAGGAATTTTCCTTTTATGAATGCTACTCCCATACTATAGTCTTCAAAAGAAGAAATTGATACAAATTTCCTTAAACTTGGAATGTACATCACATGATGAAGAAGAATAGATTCACCAGAGTCCAAATTTTTTCATATAACCAAAACCCTTCACAGCATGAGTAGAATTATCTCTAAGAATTATTTCCAAAATTGTCTCCCTGTCAACCAGTTAGAGAGGACTTCCTTGTACGCAAAGAAATTTTTAGAAGGCCTAATATCTACCAACCATCTCTCATTTGAAACCAGAGGGGAAGAACTAGGAAAAGAAAAAATAATAATATATTAATATTGACTAGCAATTGCAGTATTTTCATACTTGAAAATTATTATTCTATCTTGAGGATGATATCCTTCTTCATTACCATACAAAGTGTCTCTTATCCTTTTATCATCCATTGTTTTTCTATCATCTCTTCTTCTTCTATCGTCATTGATTCTCCTATAAATATACCTAGTGTTGTACCCTGGGTTTGATTTTTGAGAATCACTCTTTCTCAGACAGTCTCGGGAATAGTGATCATACTTGTGGCACTCGAAGTATTCAATTTGAGGCTTGGATTTTGTCAATATTCTCTTGGATTCTTTAGATTATGGAGATAAATTTCTTGAATTGGAAGGTATCCATCTACCTTTTCTTTTCTTATGTTTTTTAACAAATCTAGATGGTTCTCCTTCTTCATGATTTTGCATCCTTCCTGAACAAGTCATCTCAGTTTCCTCTTGAGTGCATTGTCCAAAAAGCTCATCAAATGTCAGAATTATATTTTTGTTGATTATAGTAGTGAGGAAGCTTTACAAAATAGGAGGAAGACCTTGAATATTTATCATCGCCACATCTCTATCAAATATAGTCTCACAAACAATTTGCAGTTGATCCCTTAGTTAATATACCATCATGATATAGGATTGCACACCTTCTCCCATATTCATTTTTAATTCCTTTAGCTTATTATCTAAGGAGAAAATATGATTCAAATTTTTGACTTGATACATCCCAACCAAATTATTATAAATGTCTTTAAAACTCTTCAAATTTCCAACATAAACAAGTAAATAATCTTGCAAACCATAAATGGTATTTTTATTATCATTGAGGTACCCTTTCTTGTAACTAGAATTGATAGCAGCAGAAGCATTCATGAGAGCCTCAGGAACCTTTCCTTGCACATAATCCAAAACATTTATATCATCTAATATATCTTTGAACCCAATTTTCCATGAAACAAAGTTAGATGATTCACCAAAATTCTCATTATCTTTGAAGTGAGAGGTAGACATCTTGACCAAATCAAATAGGATCCTTTAGTATCTTTCAAGAATTATTTCTCATATCTCTTATATCCTTGGCCATGTATTCACCTTAGTTCTTATACCATATTAATTTTACACTGTTCTATTTTTTTACAATAACTTTAGCCAGAATATTTTATTTAATTAGCAATGTTTTAGCACAATTTATTCTTACAATTATCAAGATAAGTTGTATATATAACACTAAATGAAATAGAGAGTAAAAGATAACAAATAGAAATAAGAGACACAAGGATTTGGTCACAAGGGGGGAAACCCTTTCAAATTACTCTTCTTATTATATTTTCATAAAATGTTCAATGAAGAGAGAGTACAAAGTTCCAATTCACCAATCATAACACTATGTAGAAAAAGAAACCAAACAATATCCAAGAGATGATCCCAATAGGTATATTTGATACAAACTAGAGTTTTCAGGTCTGTGATCATCAGTCAAAATATGTGTTCAACTGTCAATCTTAGTTCATAACCACACAGATCTAGTGACCATGTAGGCGATTGTACCTCTTTGACGGCAGGGAGAACCCAATCATGAGAGTGACTACAACCAGGAATTCCTTGTTCCAAGGCTATAGCTACATATCAAATTCCATTATTCACACGTGAAATATCGAACCATGCGATTTCGAACATGTAGGAACTAATTTCGCGAGCCAAACTCAGACCCCTGCAATCCAAAACAAAGAAGAGAGAGAAGAATATTCTTGTTGATGATATCCAAATGAGGCTAACTTGACTTGTATTTACATGGTTCGAATGGTTTCCAATTTCTCTTTAACGTCAACCTGTACTTTTGTGCACATGTGGGTTTCCTCCTTAAAAATACATTTTTCCTTAACCAAACTAAATTATTCCAAGGGATAGGAGAGGTGTTTATTTATGAGGAAGATTTTCTAGAGGAGGAAACTTGTCCCTGAGCTACCAAATTAACAGAAAAAAAAGGCTATTTTATCTATAAATATAGCTTGATGACGACTTCCTATAGAAAATTTCTCTGTCATCCTTTTTTTGTCATCAATACTCATTGACAACATCTCAAACTAGAGAGTTGTGATGATGATGAAAAACTTATAAAACTCATTTCTTTGGAAGACACTCTCAGATGATCAATCATTGATGATGATCAACGTGTAAAAGAAAAAAATTCTCTAGATCCTAGAACCAAGTTGGAAAACTCAATGCCAAAATTAGTAGTTTGTCTAGAGAATCTCTATGATTTTCCAAAACAAGTTCAAGACAAGGAAAAGTTGCCAAACCAGCAGTTTCTTTATGTAATATGCTATATAATATGGTTAGAATCACTAAAATATTAATTTAGGAGTAAATTTCACTTCCTCTAAGAATTCAATATATATAAAACTTTTCGATCAATACAACAATATATTTTCTTAGACATATAGTGACCTAAAAATTTATGACACGAAAATAGTTCAACATGTTATCCCAACTAGAACTGAAGTAAAACACATTAAAAAAATTTAAGAAATATACATCTAAAGCTGGAACAAAAAATACAAGAATAATTAAATAAATTCTGAGCAACCAAGATTATTTTCCCGATTAAACACTCATAATAGGTAGGAAACTTAGTTCCAGCAAAGCAAAAAGAATGTCAATATTAGGATTTGTGTAAATTTTCATAACCTAAACAAGGCCCCTAAAAAATATGACTATCATATTCCTAATATGGAAAAAAATTTACAGTCAATAGTTGGTTTTGCTAGTATATTAGATTAAAACAATATTCAAAGCAAAGTGGGGAGCATATGCTTATTGAAAATTCCTTTTGCGTTTATAAACGCAGGGGATACCTTTCAAAGAGAAATGCACATCTATTTTAAAATTCTAATAAATAAATGAATAGTTCCTTATCTTGACAACATCACAATGTATTCAAAATAGAGAGAATATCGTGTCAAAATCTAAAGGAAAGTTTTTAATAGATGCATGAAATATAGAATATAGGCTTCGTACCAAAAAGAAAATTTTTGTTGTAAATAAAGGAAATATTTTAGGATTTATAGTATCAAAATATGGGATAATAATTTATCCAAAATGGGTGAAAGCCATTTTAGAATTGTCTCTTCCCCAATATAAGAGATCAATGCAATCATTCTTAGGAAAATTTATTTTTGTGAGGGTATTTGTGTCAGGTTGTGGTAAAATTGTAGCAACCATTTCATGATGTCATTTAGGAAGATCACATTTTAAGTAGGAGAATGAGAAGAAAAAATTATTCAAAGCTATTAAAGATAAAATTTCTCATGCACCTACTTTAAGAAGTCCAAATTTTGCAAAGGAATTTATTTCATACACCTTTGTCTCTGATTTTTTATATGGAGTTGTTTGGACTATGAAAAATATAAAAGACATAGAAATACCAATATATTTCATAAATTTACGATTCTAAGAATAACAAAACTACCTCGATATTAACAAACATGCATATGTTGTTTTTAGAGTTGCCAAACATTTTTGTCCTTTTCTTTTGAAATATCATACCAAATTTATTGTTTCTCATTTATTAATCTATAATATACTTGTGCAAAAATATTTAAAATAAAAATTAGCCAATTGGATTACCACACTCCATAATTATGATATTAAAATCATAGAATCTATGCGAAGTATAAGTAGAATCTGAAGGATTCCTAGATGATCACGAGGAAAGTTAATATAATAAATTGTACATAAAGGATGAAGAAATTATTCATATTATCGTACAAACTAATAGATGGTAATATTAAATAGAATATTTTTTACTCAATCTTAATGCTCCTAAATTTTTTTCACCTAAATATAAAATATCTTAGAGTAAAATGTGTTAAAGGTATCGATTAATTGGAGTGTTATTTAGAAGAACCTACGACAGAGTCTTGCTAATATTTCGCGAGAAATATGATAGAGAGAAGGTACCAAGTCAATTACATGATGGACTTATGGGAGGCCACTTTGGTGGAAAAACCGCTACAAAAAATTCCTTCAAGCTAGTTACTGTTAGCCTAATTTATTTAAGGATTCATATTATTATGTGAGAAAATGGAATATTTTCCAACCAGCCTCAAGAAAAAATAAAAGACATACAGTTCCTTTAAAAGTTGTAGAAGTAGAAGGCCCTTTTGAGTAGTGGCGATTGGATGTAAATGGTGAATTCAAACCTAATTCCTTGCAGCTTCATAAATATATCCTTACCAATGCATATTACTTTAATAGGTGCATAGAACCCTTTCAATATAAAATTCAAGGATGATTATGAAATCTCTTTCCTTAAACAAAACATAACTTTTAGGTTTGAAATTACTTCTTTTGTTTTTGAAAATTTATCGTACTTTTCATCTTTGAAATGGATAAGGCTATAATTAATAAATATTCTTCCAGTTACTAAACATAGGGAAATGAATTAGCATAATAAACCAATAAAAATCTTATTCATATCCTTAAGAATATTATGCATGATCACAAAAAATATTGGCATAAGAAACTCTGTAATGCATAATGGGTTGACAGGGTCACATCTATGAAATAATTAGGGAAATCACCATACTTTATTGTCCATGACAAGTAATTATTTATTCCACTCAAATTTTGTCTCCCTTACATGCAAGTACCCCACGTTGTTAATATAAATTCAACTAAGGAAATGAATGTTATAATTTAATAATTAATAACATTAGAGGAAGAAAGACAAAAAGTCAAAGTCAAATTTCATTAACAATAAAAAATAATCAAGCACTAGTTTTCAAAAATTTAAGTTAGTAAAAAATAATTTTTAATTTAAGACTTAGTTTTGAAATGGGATAAATACCACAAGGAGTGTTGGGTCACTGATTTGTTATCATTTTTAATTGTCTTTGTCATTCATTAAGCCATTACATCCAACCATCCATTGCATCATTTCACTCACTTTCCACCATTTTTACCATAATTCTTCATGATGTGTCTCTATATGTACAAGTGGTTAATTAACATTTTTTCCGTTTATTTTTAATATATTATTTAGAATTATGAATTTTTTTGCTAATTATAGTTTGATAGTTCAATTTTTTGTATTTTAGCAAAGTCTCCACGTTTGTCTCCATGGTTGAGGTAGTAGCACCACTCTAAAAGGAAATATGAGACTTGGACTTGGTTTTTAGAATCTATAATATCGATTTGTATCGGTGAAATTCCACCGAGCTCAAATGTGTGGATCTCCAATAAAAGACCAAAGGAAAAACATAGAAGTTTTCACCAATCAACTTAAAATTCATTTTCTGAGCAAAGGAAAACAAATTTTGGAAACTTAAAACACCGGTTTTGATCAGAATTCGCCCAGTTAGGTTCTTCATGTGTATTTTTCTCAAATTCATTACCATTTGAGATATTTTTAGGTGTTTTGTATCCTTATCTTGCAGTTTACGTGGATAAACAGTTTTTCAACTCTTCATTTAATGCACAATCAACAAAGAGGCCAGAACGAGTTGTTCCTTACCAAATTCATGGTAATTAGATCATTATGATCAGATATAGGATCATATTTTATCCTAAAAGCCTTCAAAAAATATATCATCATGAGGGGAATTTTGAAGTTAAAATGGTTCTTCTAAGGAAATTGTAAAATAAAAGTTGAAATAATAAAATAATATTACATTACATCACCAATTTTTAGAAGGAAAAAAAAAAAAAAAAAACAACTCTTTTTTAACACGTATTTTCAACTTATATCCCAATGGGATTACTCGTTAGATGCAGAATTTGATTCCTCATCTAAGGAGTACACATATCACATACTTTGGATGGACCTTGCCACACAAAAAATGAAAAATACATAAAAGAAACATGATTGCGACCATATTTTTCATGTATTTCTCATTTTTCATGTAGCAGGGTCCATCGAAAGTATGAGACATGGGTAATCCTTAGATGGGGAATTAAATTTTTCATCCAATGAGCACTCCTGCTTGAAATTTAATTAAAACCTTAGGGAGATAAGTTGAAAATACAAGTTTAAAAAGTAGTTTTATTATTTTATTATTTTTTAATCAGTTTACTTTTTTACCCAAAAAATGGTGAATCATCCCCCATGGTTGACATTGTTAGTGTCAGTTTTTACATCCTTCCACCCATGATCAAATAAACTCTTTTCATGTCATTTAGGGTTCCATTTTGAATTTTTTTTCATTCCATTAGGTCATCATGCAAAAAATTGGTCACTCGATGCAGATTTTGGTCTGATCTCACTCCTTTCAAAATTTTATAACTTGTTGGCTCATTTCACTACTTTTATGAGTGTAACATCAGTAATGGGATATGATCATCATTTCAGTTACTTTCTTTATGGTTTCATTCAGTTAGAGTCTCCATTAGGTCTTATGGTTTCCAAGGTCATCAAATCGCCATTTTATGCATAAATTCTAGCAAATGAAGGAGTGTCAATGAAGAAATATTATCAGTAAGTTTTATTTTTAAATTGGTTTTAGAGCAATATGTAATTTTATTTTCCTAATTTTGAATAAGTTCTTAGAGTTCCAAGTAGCTACACACTCAAAGTTCCATCAACAGATAAGCCAAAGTTCCAAAAAGTCAATCAATGTTCCTTAGTCACCAAAAGATGAAGTTCAATGTTCAAATTCAGAAATCAAAAGATACACAACAATGTAAAGTCAATTTCAAGAAAGGAAAGTTCGGTCCCAAGGTTGTTTAATAACATTTCTCCAAGTATAAAGGCTCCCAAAGAACAAGAAGACATTCATTTTGTTCTTCAAATCATCGAGCTCTTAGCCTCCCAAGAAAAAAATCGATTTTTTCTTCAGAAAACCAAGTTCTGGCACCTTCTCTATATTTTTTCTAAAGGCGTTGCGCTTTTGTAGGAGACCACGCTATGCTTTTCATAGTTTCTCACTGCGTTTTTTCTCTATACAATGCGCTTTTTGCAGAAGGGAGCCATCGTCGATAAACTTCATTGCATAGGTTCTTATCATCAATTCAGGGTTTCTGCAGACTTTTGCATGTAATTGGCATCTCGATAGGCCCTCCTTTCAGCTTTCGGTGTCAATTTCACGGTGTATACCCTCTATTACACTTTATGCCATGTTTTAAGCAATTGAAAACCTAGTTCATAACTTACAAACTTAATTACTCTCCCCATAACCTGATCACCTTCCTGATACCCTACATCACTCCCCAATACCCATACACTTACTCATTTCCCATTCCCAAGCCCTATTCCCTAAACCCTACCACTCTAGCTATGCTTTCCTAGGTAGCTAGATACCTCCTTGTAATACAAATTTACTACACTATTTACCTAACTATTTCAGCATCCCATTAGTTCCCTGAGCTCACTCATCCCTTCCTATATTCATTCAAATTTTCCCTTACCCATATTAATCCCCTTACCCCATTATCCTACTCGCTTTCCTTTCCCCTTCTTCCCTAGGGTTTTCAAAAATAATCTGAGCATAATGGAGGAAGAAATTAACACAATGGAGGAGGAAAGAAATGCCACAGAGGAAGACAATAAAACATATAAAAAAGGAGGGAGGATTTTGAGATTAGAGCTAAATGACACAAGAGAACTAATGGCACCATACTTAGCTATAAAATGTTTTCAGTATGTACGTTTCTTTGGATTTTGTGAGATAGTAAAAGGATTCAAAAGTCACACTACTTTGACCAGGGTTTCCATCAGCAACATCTAAAAAACCAAGTGACTATAGCAGGGGTTACCTTCACTATCTCCATTGGTATCATTGCAGCAAAAGCAGGAATACCCAATGTGGGTGAGAAGTGGTTTAAGACTAAGGATTTGGATGCCTGGTTGTATGAGCCTTACCTCAAGGTACCTTACAAAGAAAAAATCCAAAAGGTTTTTCCTTTTGGCCAATTGTTGAACATGTTTTCCCCCATGATGAAAATCATCCTAAAATACTTCACTTGTGAGGGAAATTTTTCTAGATTATATAACTATCACATCAGGTTTCTTATGCATTTCACTAGGGTGAAATTTCTCAACCTCTCCTACTAATTGTACAAAAGCATTGATAAAATGACCTACATCATGCAAAACGGAGATTTTGAGCTTCAGATGAACAGTCTCTTCCATCACTCTTTGATTAAAATAATTGTACTTCACCACCTTAATCAGTTGAACATATCATGGGAGAATTTCATAGAGGCATATGTCTTCACTATAGGTCAAAGTCAACCTGATAGAGCTATTCCAACAACAACTTCAGTTCCTCATAGGAAAAATTGGTAAACTAGCAAAGCTACAATGAAAGAGGTAAAAGAGACCAAAGAGGTCAAAGAGGAAAAATAGGTCAAAACCTACCAAAGGGGACCTAGGCAAGTGTTTTCTTCACAAATTTTTGAAGGGGCCTTGCCTTCTTCATCAACAAAGCAGGGAAACTAAAAGTAGAAAGAGGCAGTTCTTCAAGAAGAGGGAGACCTTCACGAGGAAGAGAGAGAGTTTAACTTGATGGACTTGGATGACCAAGATGATCACGAGGCCTAAAACCTGTTCATCAAAGAGAAGGATGCCATAATAAAATAATTTTAGGATAACATGGAAAGAGCATAATTTTTCTTATCCTTCCTTGAACAAGAAAACAAGTAGCTTAAAGAGAAGTAGGTACTCATGGAGTTAGAGCTTTTAAAGGCAAAGAGACAAGACATCAAAGGTAAAGCAGTGGTGAAACTTGATGAGTCTGACGATGGTGAGACTCAAACCACCAAGGAAAGACCAAAAATAAGAGGTCTTAAGAGAGCCTTAGAGCAAGAGAAAAATGAGGCAAAATAGCTCAGTTTTAGGAAAGGATTGCAAAGGAAATTGATGATGAGAGAGAGGTGTGGCTTGACAAAGTTAACATCCAACTTGATAAGCTCCTGCATAATGCCAATAAGTACAATGAGATGCTTATACATATGGTCAATAGATACATCACTAGAAACATGATTTGCAACATCAGGATCAAGCAGTTGAAGGAGAAACACAAGAAAACCATAATCAAGCATAAGGAGGAGAAAAAACTTGAGATTTTTGTTGATTACACCTTGATTTCTTGAGACACCTCATCAAAACTTCATCTACCAATTTTGAAGAGTTTTGGGAAATTTTTCAAGTTTCTGGTATTTATGCAAGTTTTGACAGACTTTTTGCACAATCAGCTTGCAAAAAGTGCAGGGTGGGCCACGCTTGCCTTTTTGTGGAGGCCTCCAAATGAGAAACGGGTTGTATATTTGGATCCACGGTCATGTCTACATTCATTTTCTACTATTGGTACTCATAAAATAAAAATCACCTTTTTGCCTCCTTTTTCAGACCTTTGTTGTGCTTTTGGAGCAATCTTGGGAGATATACTTTTTGAGGAGCTTCATTCAACCATTTTTAGTGCTTGAGGATAGTTTTAACAACTAGACTGGAATATATTTCCAATGAGCCATCTTAAGCCCAGTTTGGACTTTGGGAAGGCAGTTATAAATCAATTTCTAAGGCCCACACTGCACTTTTTCCAAGCCAAGCTACACTCTTTCCAAGCACGTTGCATTTTTTGCAGTTTCCTGTTTTATCCATAATTTTCACAATTTCTCAGTTGATGGATGGATTCAGTGAATTTGAACTATTGTAATGATGAAATGTAAATGTAATTATGTCATGAAAATTTACTAGGGGTAGATACATCATGTAAATAGGTAATTTTTGTCAAAGTGAATCAGTTTTATGAATGATAGTAATGAGTTGAATAACCTCCCTAATCACTAGGATTCCAGTTGAGCACTTTGTAGTTTAGCTCCACAAGTCATGGATTCGACCGCTGAGAGTGGTAAAATTAGTTTTTTGTCTATATCATTCAATTCATTTCTCATATCAATGGTTGGATGTTGTAGAATTTAATCATTGAACACTATTGTCATCAAAATTTTGGCAAGAAATAACATACAAAGTTACAGCTATTTAGGTGGGATACTTGCGGCAATATGATTTGACATTGTTTATTCTTATGTTTTGCAAATGTGTGAATGTATTTTGATTTCATATTCATGCCATCTATGAATGTAATTGATTTCTAAGTCAGAAAGATAGAATTCATTAGCTAGTGCTTTGTTTTGGAGGAATAGTTAAATTGTGTTTCATTTTTTTCTAATTGAAAAGAATTCATGTTGCCATGCTCTTTTCTGAAACACTAACATTAGAAACCATTCCATAAAATACCTTAATGTTCTAAGCTACTTACCTACCTTGCCCCATCAAATCCCTGCAATTCTGATCCTTATTTTCCTTGACCTAGATCTTCCCTATCGTATTCACCATCCAGGGCCCAAAATCATTCAATCCAATCCCTAGTGCCACTATAACTAGCCTAAAATATAATTTATCCACTCATCTTGACTGTGATATTGTGGAGATATCCCTCTCCTGCCTAGTAAGGCTAACTAATTCAAAAAATATTGGTTTGTGGTTACCTTTGCTAGTCTCTTCTCAGCCTCGGAGATCTGGTGGAGTGATAACAAACATCATCATCTTGAATCCTGTTGCTTCTTATAAAGTTTATTTTGGTTTTAAATCTTTCTTAGGAGGCCCATTTTAGACCTAAAAATATCTCTAATGTTTATTCTCAAATTGGAATGTTGAGATCATATGGCCAGAATACATACAATGAAATTCTAAGTTTCTAGTTGCTTTAGAAATCTATAAAACACTATAATATATTTGATAAAGGAGGAGATTTTCAATGTATCAAGCTCAGGTCTCAAGTTGTAATTATTTTTTTAAAGTTATCATTGTGAAAACTCTTTTTACACACTGAAAATAATACACACTATTTCCATGGCATTCATGTAATTTTTAATTGCCAAATCTCATCTCTTGATCTGAATTTTCAACACCTCGCAATCCTCATGATAGACTCCTTGACATTTGTGATAATATTGTAGATGGTTTTCATTTCTTTCATTTATTTTCTTTATGATCTATGCTTAGATAAAAATTCTATTTCATTTTAATGCTTTGTTGCTTTAGATTTAATTCATTTCATTTTGTTTACTTGTTTGCCTTTGTTTTTTCCTACAGGACAAGCACTTGTTAAAAGACAAAAAACAAAAAAAATATTTACTTTAACTTTATTTTTCAAGTTTAGTCTCAGATTTATGTTTAATAGATTATGATTTTCTCTAATTCAATTTCATTCATCATAAGATTTATTATTCCTTCTTACTAGATATATTTCCACAATAATCATAATCCAGGTTTATTTTTCAAGTCTCATAGATTAGTGTTGAATTTAATTCATAAGATATTTTTTTTATAGATTAGGATTTCCTTTGAATTTAACATAATAGTTTTTATTTCAAGGATAATAAACTAGATTTTTTATTTTAATTAAAATAGACTAGCATTTTATTTTTTGATTAATAACATAGAATTTGAAGAGCTTTGAATCTCCTTACAATTCCATTCTTGATTTTCTATTTTTATTACATAAAGGATTTGAGAAGAAAACATGTGTATGTGCTTACCAAGATCTCATAAATAGAATCTAATTTCTTATAGAAGTTTCCAATTCATTTTAGTTATGCATAAATATTGAAAGCTAATCTCCTGGAAAATATGGTGTACTGTACTTCGCAAGCTCATGTACCCATATTGACATATAAATCCAAGTAATTTAACAGACAATTGAACTACCCAATATTTTTTCGCCATTGCTGGGGAAGAATACATAGTTATTAGATTTCAATTTCATCTCATTCGTAGTTTCATCAATTTAGTTGGATGCAACTAATTTCATTTTAGTACATCCTAGAAGTAGATTCACTAAAAACAAAAAAGAATTTTGATTACCTACCACCCCCACTATATCACATGGTGCAGTAAGAGCCACACATCCACATCATGAATTTCTAGTTTTGTAGGTAGAAGAAGAGGTGACAAAGGAGGTAGAAGAAATGGTTGTTGATGATAGCATTTAGGAATCTCCTTTTGGATTTATAATTCAACAAACTAATATCAACGTTGATATGAAAAAAATCCCTCCATCCATACTTCCTAACTTCAAAGGTACAAAATCAGAAGAATTGAAAACCTTTCCTTATGAATTTGAAATACTTTGTATATCTTATGGCTACTCATTACACACTCAAAATTTGATTTTTTTTCCAGCAACGTTAAAGTATAAATCTCTTAAATGTTTCATTATTGCATACACCATGGGATGATATAAAAAGAGTATTTTTTGAAAAATGTAAATATTATTGCATACACCATGACCTTGGAAATTAATTCTTTAAGATGGATAAAAAAGAGGATGAAATAATAGAAGATTTAGTGGAGAGATTTACTTATAATGTCAGAATAACTAAATTTCATGATTTAGTATTAGACACATTAAAAACTTTGGTACTAAAAACTATAAGGGATGAATGGATTGATCTTCTTAACATGGTGGGAAAAGGATATGTATGTCAATTGTCTATTCAAGATATTTGTGAATTGTGCAAAAACATATCAAGAGGAAAATAATAGTATGGTAGATTCGCTCAAGATCTAGTTATGGCAAGAGTAAGTAAGTCGACGTTACGATTGGTAACTCAAAATGAACTTAACAATTTCCAGACATTCTTGGTAATTTAAATGAACAAATTGGTATGCTAATAATGCAAAACCAACAAAAAGTTGATAATTCTACCTCATTTATATTTTTGCCTAAATGTATAAAGGGACATGCTTTGCATGAATGTCCACTCGATAACATTAAAATTTGTGAAATATGTGCAATATCACATACTACTAAATATTTCCAATCATTACCAGGGTTAAAGGAACTTTACGAGGGAGCACATGAAACAATGGAATAATCTTGTTATGTAGCTCCACGAATACCAGGGAAGCCTCATCAACTTGTTATGATGCAAGATATTAGTTCTCAATTTTAGGGTTATGTGCAACAACATAAAATTAGTTTGAAAACTACCCTGTCCTGGAAACCTTGGAAATGTCAATCCAAAACTCAATACCAACCTTGAAAACCTTGGTCATCTCAATCCCAACCTAATAAAAAATCTTGGAAACAAGGTCTGTAACATCCTTATAGTGGAAATCCACCATATCCTCAATCTTTTCCTCACTATCCTCAATACCAATGTCAATGTTATCCATACCATTCACCTCCAACACAATGTCAGTTTCACCATCAGTCGACGTCAATTCAACCTTTCTCATTACCAACAAGGCAAGAACCCCAAATATCCATGCCCACTCATCTTCCTGCACAACCATTCCAGATACCGAATAATAAAATATCCCAATATACTTACAATGTTGAGGTATTTCAAGAGGATTCACCAACTATCATTGAACAAAAAAAACCAGAAGGAGAAGAATCAGATAAGGTCGAAGAATAATGGATGCCCATCGAAGAATATAAGTTGTTGGAACCTGACATGCCCCTCTCCTTCAAGCCTATGTACACTAGTAATATAGGGACCTAACATGCCCCTCTCCTTCAAAAAAAGTGTTGTCCTCAATGCTCAGGTAGCTCTAGGCGCTTCTATATAAAATTCTCATCCTCCCATGTAGAATCTTTAGTGGGTAAGTTCTTCCACTTGATGAGATACTCTGAAATTGATCGATTTCATAGATGTCGAGTTCTTGTTTCCATGACTGCTTCAAGTTCTAATATGATTTTTCCTTCCTCCTCAAGTTCTGGAAATATTGTTTGAATTGGAAGATTTTCACCTATAGCCTTCTTTAAGCATGAAACATGGAAAGCTAGATAGCAGGAAGCTCCAATATGTATGCCATAGAACCAATCTTTTGCAACACCTTGTAAGGACCATAGTAATTTGGCGATAACTTATTATCCTTCTTATCTTTCTTGAGGGACATTTTTTTGTATGGTTATAGCCATAAAAATACTGAGTCTCCTACATAAAAACTTCCCTCGCTGATATGTTGATCTACCTGTTGTTTCATTCGATTTTGTGCCAAATTTAGGTGATAATTTAAGAGTTGGAGAACTTCTTGTTGATGCTCGATGTGATATTCCAATTCTTTAACCTTCGCATTTTCACTTAAACATGGTGTGATGGACGATGGATGATATCCATAAAGTGCCATAACTGGGGTCATTTTTGCTGCACTATGGAAGGAAGTGTTATACCATAATTCAGCAAGAGGTAACCCCTTGACCCATTGTGTTTGTTTATCAGATACAAAACAACAAAGGTATCCTTCCAAAAATTTATTTCATATCTTAGTTTGACCATCGAATTGAGGATGATAAGATGAGTTATGAACTAGTTGAGTACCAAAACAAGAAAATAATTTCATCCAAAAATTTCAAGTAAAAATGGGATCTCTGTCGCTTACAATAATCTTTGGGTTTCCATGTAACTTTTGAATTTTTGCCATAAATGCAGTAGCAACTATACTTGCTTTAAATGGATGAGATAATGCACAAAAGTGTGCATATGTGGTAAGTCTATCAACTACCACCATGATGATACTCGTTCCGTCAGACTTAGGTAAACCCATGATAAAATCCATTGAAATCTCCTTCTAACGTTGACTTGGAATGGATAAAGGGTGTAGAAGATCCGGGGTCTTAATTGCCTCAAATTTATTTTGCTGGAAAAATGAACATTCTGCCACAAACTTTTGAATATCTAATTGAAGGCCATCACAAAAAAGTTATTTTTCACCCTGTGGTAAGTTTTTAAAAATCTCGAGTGTCCTCCTAAAGGATAATTTTGCAATTCCAAAATAATATTTTGTTTTAGATGGGAATTCTTACAAATATATAAGTGATATTTGTACCATAAGAAATCAATTTTCCAACTAAATGTATCATATGTACTATGATTTTGTACAACTTTTGAATGAGTGTCCACACTTTTTTGTCCTTTTTCGATTCATCCCTTGCTTCGGTTATATAATTTACATGGATAATAGAAATGACACAAAATAATGGTTCCACCTCTTCATTCTTTCTTGAGAGCCCCAATGAGAGGATGCTACATGGCCCAATGTGAAGGTTTTCCAAAGGCCTCAACAGGGTTTTACCCCTCGACCTGCCGTGTATAGTCTACGCGCTCTACCAGTAGATGACACCATGTTTCTTAACAACTATGGTCATCATATTATATTTCAAGTCATATGGTTTCCACATTGGGGGAAGCGAGTGGGGTGGTTGGCCCTGAACCTAGTCATCTGTCATCCACAAGACCTACAGAGGAGAGAATTCAGAGGGGGCAGGGACTCAACCCTCGCCTCAAGTCGCATGATAGGCCATGCAACATATACTTAGCGGGAGGGGGAGGGAACTTGGCTCGAGCTAATGTCACATCATCATTAGGTATGACTAATGAAAATAAAGCGAGGGGCTATGACGTCGGGGGCGAGAAGATAGCCCCAACTCCCGACCCTATGGACAAATATATGAACATTCATCGAAAATAGAGGGATTACCCACATGGCCTAAATGTGACCATATCCAATGTTTAAGGGATATTTGTGTGATTAAGGAGGCCACAATTTTCCCCTTTTTTGATGGGATTCTCACAGAGGGGAGGAAAAATTTGCTTGACATTTACCTTCCCTTTTTCGTACATGATTTCAAAATCATAACCCAACATCTTTGTGACCCATTTTTTATGCTCTTCTAAACATAGTATTTTTTCCAAAAAGTGTTTAAGACTATCATAATCAATGTTTACCTTGAAGTGTCTTCCCATTAGGTAAGGTTGCCATTTCTTTAGTGCATGTAGTATTGCTAACATTTCCTTCTCAGAAATAACTTTTTGTAAATACTTTCCTTTGATTGGAAAACTTTCAAAAGTAGTGGGTCTTCCATCTTGGATTAAAACAACACCAATTCCATTTCCTGATGCATCACATTCCATAATAAAGGTTTTTGTGAAGTCTGGTGTAACTAAGATCAGTGCTAGGCACATTATCTCTTTAAGATGTTCAAAGGCATTAGTTTCTTTAGGAGTCCATGAAAATGCATCTTTATTCAATAATGTTGTTATAGGTTTTGCTATTCTCCCATAATTCTTAACAAAATTGTGATAATACCCTGTTAACCTGAGAAATCCTCTCAACTTCTTTATGGTTGTGCGGAATTTCCATTCCTTAATGGCTTTAATGTTTTTAGGGTCTACCTTAACATCCTCATGAGATACAATATGACCCAGATATTCCACCTCTTATACTCCAAGGAAACATTTGGATGTTTTTGCATATAATTGTTTCTCCTCCAATAGTTTGAGCACCCTGTCAACATGTTGAGCATGATCCTTCTAAAACCTATTGTAGATTAGTATATCATCAGAAAATTCTAGCACAAATTTTCTAAGAAAGGGTTTGAAAATGGAATTCATCAACCCTTGATTTGTAGAAGGTGCATTGGTAAGGCCAAAAGGAATGAAATTTTTTTTTAATGACCCTCATGAGTTTGAAATGATGTTTTCGAAATATTTTCAGTCTTCATTCTAATTTGATGATATCATGAATGAAGATCCAACTTGGTAAATTAAATTTCTCCATGTAATTCATTGAATAATTCATCAATCACGGGAATGAGAATTTTATCTTTAATAGTGAGCTTATTGAGGTCCCTATAATATGGACACATGCACCATGATCCATCCTTTTGGTGCACCAATACTACTAGAGCATGGAAATAACTTTGACTAGGTTGAATTATACCAGCCTCTAACATTTATGCAATCATATGTTCAAATTTTCTCTTTTGGACATAAGGATATCTATAAGGCCTGATGTCTGGAGGAACACTTCATGGAATGAAATTAATAGCATGATCGTGATCACAAATAGGTGGGAGTCATTCCGGAGTTTCAAACACCTTGGAATGATTGTCCAAGACTTTTTGGAGATATGGATAAATAGATGATTTTGATGTTGGAACTTCTAGTGAGCATAATTTTGCAATTACACCTCTCTTAGTTTCCATTCCCTTCTTCAAAGCATCCATATTAGCTTCATCACATTTCTTCAAAACATCCATTTCATTTTTTGTTTCTCTTTGCGAGAGCAAAATTTGGTGCATTTTCTCTTGTTATTTTGATATATCATGTTGCATTTCTTCATCTTCATGAGTCATAGTAGAGTATTCCGAGGGCTTAATGGGTGTTGACTTATTTTTAGGGGAAATGTTAGAATCCAATACTAATAGCTATGTTTCAATATGCTCTTAGAATCAATTCAAATTGATTTTTCAAACAAGTCTTATGTAATTTGAAAACAAATACACACATTTTTCTTGCTTTTGAGGAGCTCGATATTGAAACTGTATTATCTCTATGATTTTAGATCTTCAATATCTGAAATTCAGTGCTGCAGTAGCCCTATGTAAATTCTTTCCAACGCCATGGGTCTGACTTTATTTTTATTCTTCAAGGAAAAGTTATGCCCAATCTCCCACAATGAAATAATTATGGATTGGTTCAATAGAGAGAACTTATATAGCGTACCACGTGTCATTGTTTCATCCATCGGCTTTGAAATTGATACATAGAAGACTACAGTACATTTAGTTGTGACCACTTTTACAGAATTCAAATTATATGCCGAGAGAGAGTTATGACGACTTTCCGACGGTCACCTTTTTTAGATGAAATTTAGGAGCCTACAAAAACCCTAAATTCCACAGATCATATCTCTGAAAATATTGCGAACCAAGATTTGAAAGTTTTACATGACGTTCTTTTGGATTTCGGCTTCGCGTGATAAAAATGTCAGCTTTTGAACCTTCATACAGAAAACATTATAGCAAAAATTCCATGATGCTTTGTTTGGAGTAGTGAAACCGTAGAATCCAAAGCTTTGATACTAAATGCTATGAAACCAACTCCAAAAATAGAAGAAAAGGGAGATCAAGACCTTAGAAATAAACCAATTCAAGGGGGTAACCTCCTTTAAATTACATAAATGAACAATTTTTGGATGATACAAATGACAAAACCTCCCTCTATATATAGGAGTACATGGGGCCACAATATAATCTTAGTCGACCTAACAATAATAATGTAAAGGCACAATAATAACAATATTTGGGTTATAGGGGTACAATAATAACAATAAGGGGGACACACTAACAACAATAAGGGAATACACTAGTAATATAGGGACCTAACATTCAACATTTCATGTTCTTCAAAAGGTAAACTTGAGATAAAAACCTGCATAAGGATTTTTAATTTATTAAAAATTTTGGAAAATATGATGAATAACCACTTTTCCATCAATCGTTATTAGTTACCATATTTTCTATCAACTAGTATTATCAGTCATTTATTTGGTTTTCATTTTCTTAAATCATCCTTGGGTTAGATTATTCCACTTATGTTGCCTCTTACATTTTCTCTCCACTTTGGCATATATTGTTTCATGCAATATTGTTTTCATGAGATTGTTGGTGTCAAAATCAGTGAGAAACTTGTAAGATTCTTCTTAGTTAGAATTACTTCACAAGTTTTTTTTTTCCTTATTATTGCAAAGGTTATTTGGAGAAGAATGACTCAATGCTCACCATTACTATTTCATCTATGTTTAAAGAGGATGAGCTACCATGAGGAGTTGTTTTAAATTTCAAAACGTTATTAACAAGTAAGGATTTCCATATTTTGATTAAGGAATTGAAAATTAAATAGGGAAATTTTAATTCTAAGGAATTTCCATGAAAAAATATCTCATGGAAGTAGTCATCATTCACATATGAAATTGAAAGCTTGAAAGAACTAACTGTGTGATTACAATACACAAGAATACATCATCATTGGAACTATTTGCAAAAATTATGTGGAGAAAGGATGGTTACTCATAAAGGAAATATGGTTCAATGCATGTACATATGAAGGAAAATATATTTTACAGAGAGGATGGAATTATGAGAATAAAAAACCTTTTGGTTAGAAATTTCCTAAAAATATAAAAAAATGGAAGCTGCAATAGTACAAAAAATTCGGGGATAATGATATGAAACACTTAATATGGTTCAGTGAGACTTAAACATTTTTTTTTTGTACAAGGATGGGAAAAATAAAAATATGTGCCATGCTATAAGTAAGAATATTATGTCATAGATCTAAATATTAATGTCCTTGCAGTTAATCATGTTTTGGGATTTTGAAAGAAACATTCATAACTATAATGTGATATCTCTCATCTACTTCCTTTGCACTTCATGGATATGTTGGAATCCGTGGAATTTCATAGTGATTTGAGAAGAAAGAAATAAATTTCCAAGATATAATTGTTGTTAGTAATGTGAATTTCAAATCTCATCATGACCAGGAGCACATGTACCAACATTTCAATTTCAAGATGAAAACACGTTTTCTAGGAAAATAAGTTCAATTTGAATTGACAGGAAATGAGGAGGTATATGAGTTCTTTTTTTTAAGACACTAATTTTCATGAGTAAATGTAAATATCTCAGTTTGGGGGAGATGTTGGTTCATTGGTTTGTCATCATTTCACTTGTCTTTGCCATTCCTTAAGCCATTACTTCCAACCATCCATTGCACCATTTCGATCGCTTACCACCATTTTTACCATAATTCTTCATGATGTGTCTCTATATTTCTATGTAGTTAATTAATGTAGTTTTCCTTTTTTTAAAGCATGTTACGGAGAATTATGCATGGTTTTACTAATCATAGTTTGACAGTATAAGTTTCTCTACTTTAGCCAACTTTCCGCAACTGTCTCCGTCGTTGAGGTAGTAACACCACTCCAGAAAGAAGTCTGACACTTGGAATTGGTTTCTAAAAGCTCCTATATTGATTTTTATTGGTCAAAATCCAACCAGCACACATGTGTGGACTTCGAGCAAAAGATCAAAGGAAAAATATAGCAATTTTTACTAGTCAACTTAAAACACGTTTTCTGAGCAAATGAAAATGAATTTCAAATGATGAAAACATGGGTTTTGTTCGGCACATGCCCAACTAGGATATGTTTAAGCAACTTTCTCAAATTATTTACCATTTAAAATATTTTTGAGGTTCTTTGGAGCCTTATTTTGCAGATTACGCGGATAAGCTATATTTCAATTCGTCATTTAATGCACATTCAACAAAGTGTCCAAAATGAGTCGTTCCTTAGAAATTTTGGGCAAATAATATCATTATAATCAGATCTAAGGTCATACTTTATCCTAAAACCCCTCAAAACATATTTGATTTTATTGTCAAATTTATTTGTTGAGATCCGATGTCCAATATTCACGCAATGAAATTATGAGTTTCTATAAAACACTGTAATATATATGATAAAGGAGGAGATTTTCAATATATGAAGCTTAGGTCTAAAGTTGTAATTATTTTTGAAAATTATCATTGTAAAAACTTTGTTTACACACTGCAACTAATACAAACTCTGTCCATGGCATTAATATAATTGTTAATTCGAAATTCTCTTCTATTGATGTTAATTTTCAACATCTCTAAATTCTCAGAGAGACGCACTGGATATCCGTGAGAATCATGTAGATGTTTTTCATTTCTTTTATTTGAGCTCCACTCTTAATAAAAACTCTATTTCATTTTAATTCTTTGTTGCTTTAGATTGAATTCATTTCATTATGTTTAGTTGTTTTCCTTCGTTTTTCCTACAGGACAAGCGCTTGTTAAAATACTAAAAACAAGCAAAAATATTTACATTGACTTTATTTTTCTAATTTAGTATTAGATTTATGTTTTATATATTATGATTTTTTAAAATACTAAAAACAAGCAAAAAGATTTACATTGACTTTCTCTTTCTAGTTTAGTATTAGATTTGTGTTTAATATATTATGATTTTCTCTAGTTCAACTCCATTAATCATAAGATTTGTTATTCTTCCTTTCTAGATCTATTTCCACAATAATGATAATAGAGCTTTATTTCTCAAGTCTCATAGGTTAGATTTTCTTTTAATTCATAGATTAAAATTGTTTTTTTTTTAATCGTTGTGATTTCAAGCATAATAAACAAGATTCTTTATTATAATTAAAATAGACAACCATTTTTTTTTTAATGATTAATAACATATAATTTGAAGAGTTTTAAATCTCCTTAAGATTCAGTTCTCGATTTGACGTTTTTATTATATAAAGGTTTTTTTTGGAATAAAACATGTGCATGTTCTTACCAAGATCTCATGAATATATTGTAATTTATTATTTAAGTTTCTAATTCATTTCAGGTATGCAGAAATATTAAAATCTAATATCCTATCACATATGTTGTAGTGTACTTTGAAAGTTCACGTATCTGAATTGACATATTAATACACGTAACTTAACAGTAAATTGAATTACTCAACAAGAAAAGAGAGACATTCAAACTTCCAATAGTTATGGATGAGGCTCTTTCCTATTTGTGAAAAACTTGGCCTTCAACTTAAAATTTGCAATAATTGGAGGTGATATTGAAAGCCTCCCCATGAATGGGTTTATTTCGAGGAAATATTTTTCGTCAAATATCTTGAGACTGGTTGTAAATATGTCCATAATTGATTGTAGAATTTCGACTATGACTACACTTTTGAGAAATATGTTTTTATCGTAAACTTATTCAATTTAAATAAATCTCCGTTATGAAAGAGTAATACATAGTAATATGAAATATTTTGTACTTGATATTACCATTTCCTTTCCTTTAAAAGTTTTCATCATCTTGGAAAATACATAGATCTTATTCTTATAAAAGTTCTATCCATTCCACTAAAGATGCAACGAATT
This sequence comes from Pinus albicaulis, assembly GCA_034641835.2. Taxonomy (NCBI): domain Eukaryota; kingdom Viridiplantae; phylum Streptophyta; class Pinopsida; order Pinales; family Pinaceae; genus Pinus; species Pinus albicaulis. Next base: position 136,323 of record JAXQQM020080065.1, on the reverse strand, counting down.
TGTCCATCACTGGAAATGAATAAAAACTACTAAAAGCTACTAGGTTAAATTTGGTAATGCACTAAAGTCTTTTCTCTAAATATGCAAAGAATTTGTCCATCATTGGAAATGAATAAAAACTACTAGGTTAAAATTATTAATGAGCCCAAGTGTTTTGTCATGAAAGTAACTTTCGTATCATTTCACTTCCTAAATATCTAAAAGGTTGCAAAATAAATACAAATAAATATAAATGACATTTATTAAATAAGAAGCAGAAAGCAGTAACAAAAGAAATGGGAGAAGTATAAGGAAGTCCGTTGGAGCTACGATTTCTCACTAGAAGTGGGTCAATTCTAAGTGGGACAATTCTTATATGATATTAATGTATCTTGGTCGGTGACATGGATCCTCATGAGAAGCTTGGTTGGTGACATGGATCCTCATAAAAAGCGAAGCAATGAGTAGTATAAGATAGATGGAGAAAATGTGTATACAAACTATTTTAGTATTATTAAGATTTGGATATTATGGTGAAATTTTAGAATTAATTAAATACATTTTTTAAATTAATAAAATAAACTCATTATTTTACACTCTAAAAAGTTTTGGACAAGGTTACAAGCACTCTAGATTGTTACTTATCATTATTTTACAAATAAGAAAAATATTGTATGGATTATTATAATTATTTGTCGAATTTTAATTTTAGATTTATTTAAAATTTATATTTTTTCAATAAATATTATCGATGTAGATAATATCCAATATAATACTCCTTATTGTATTATCTATTGTACCTTAATACACCGTTTGCTACATGCCAATGGTTGTCGCGAGGTTGAGTCATAAACTAACTCAAAATACTCACTGCATAAGCTAAATCTGGGTTTTTTGTAGTCAAATAAATAAGACTACCAACCAATTGTCTGTACAATGTTGCATCTGCAAATTTCAAACCATCATTCATCTGAAGTTTGATATTCTTCTGTAAAGGTACAAATGCAGCTTTACAATCATCAATTTTAAACCTAGATAACGGACTCTTTGCATACTTACTCTGGGACAAGAAAGTTTGACTTGAATCTCTCCAAACTTCTAGACCCAAACAATATTGCATTTCTCCAAGGTCCTTCATCTCAAATTTCTATGATAATTGCTGCTTGATTTCTTCAATAAGATTGTCTACACTTCCTGTCATTATCATATCATCTACATATAAAGAAATCAACACTATATGTCCTTCATCATTAAACATGGTATATAAATTTAGATCATTTTTGCTCCGTTTATAACCATGCATGAGGAAAAAAGAGTCAATTTTTTGTATCAGGATCTAGGAGCTTGATTTAAACCATATAAAGCTTTCTTTAATCTACATACTAAGTTTTCTTCTCCCTTCTTAACAAACCCCTCAGGCTTCATTAAATATACTTCTTCTTTGAAGTCACAATTTAAGAAAGAAGATTTAACATCTAATTGATGTATTTTCCAATGATGCTTAGTGGCTAAAGAAATAATCATTCTGATAGTATTTAATTTTGCAACAGGGGAAAATGTTTCCTCAAAATCAATACCTTCTTTTTGGGAATACCCCTTTGCCACCAACCTTGCTTTATGCTTATCAATAGACCCATCTGCTTTAAATTTCAACTTAAATAACCATCTGCAACCTATGGGTTGTTTATCATTAGGAAGCTTTACTAGATCCCAAGTATTGTTCTTAATGCGTGATTCATATTCCTCCTTCATTGCTTTCTTCCATTCAGAACTTTTACTAGCTTCATAAAAATTAGAAGGTTCTGCAATGTTTAACATACTAGTCATGAGCGCACAATCCCTATATCGAGCTGGTAACTGTTTTGGCCTGCTCGATCTCCTAAGTGATGGGGGTTCAATTATTTTGCTACTTTCTTCTCTTTGTGGATTGAACTCATTTTCTTCCACACTATCCTGTTGCTGCTGCTGCTCCTGCTTCTGTTCCTGTTGCTGACTGATTCCTGTTTCATTATCCTCTTTCGGAAGTAAGGGTACATGCTATTCTTCATTGTTTTGAACATGATTTTCATCATCAACCTGTTCATGGAATATTACATCTCTACTGACAAACACCTTGTGAGTAGAAGGGTCAAACAATTTATAAGCCTTATACTCATTGAAGTATCCAATGAAGGTACATTTAATAGCCTTTGAATCTAACTTCTTCCTTTTCTCTTTGGAAACATGTGCAAAAGATTTATAACCAAATACTATAAGATGACTTACTGCAGGCTTGAAGCTAGACAATGCTTAAAAAGGATTTTTATACTCAATAATTTTAGTAGGACTCCTATTCTTTAAATACACTGCAGTATTAACAGCTTCTACCCAAAAACCATTGGTTAGATTCTTACCTTTCAACATACTGTGAGCACACTCCACCAGTGTTCTATTTTTCCTCTCAGTAACTCCATTATGTTGAGTGTAAGGTGTTGTAAATTTCTATTGTATCCCATGCTCGTTGCAGTATTTGATGAAGAATCCTTTATTGAATTCTCCGCCTCGATCTGATCGAAGAATCCTAATGAACTTTCCTGTTTGCTTCTCAATCATGTTTCTGAATTGCTTGAAATATTCAAAATCATGACTTTTTTGTTTAAGAAAATATACCAATGTGAATCTTGTATAGTCATCAACAAATATTAAAAAATAATAGGTCCCACCTAACAATCTTGTCTGCATCGGGCCACATAAGTCAGTGTGTACAAGTTCGAGTATATCCCTCTATTTTATATCTTTAATGGCAGGAAATTCATCTCTATGCTGCTTATCGAATGCACATGCTTCACAATCAATATGAAATTTTTTCAAAACAGGAAGACCATCTACCAAACCTTTGTTCTTCAACAGAAGGAGGTCACTGAAATTGATATGCCCAAGTTGTTGATGCCACAAATTTTCAGCAGACTTATCTGACGACATCAAGGCTTGCTGTGGCATACTTTTCACATCCAGTTTGTAGAGTCCTCCTATGCGAATAACTATAGCAATATGCTTCATCTAGTCCAAAAAGTCTTTAATAATATAATGAGATTTAAATAATTCTACTTTAAGATCCCGATCTGTAATCTTTGACACATAAATCAAATTCTTCTTAATACTAGGCATATACCACACATCAGATATATTCCTGATCTTTCCATCAGGCAAAGTTACAAGGAAATCTCCATGTCCCTTGATATCATACCCTATATTATCTCCAAGGTATACTTTTACTCCAGCGTTGGATTCTCTAAAAATTTTGAACCATTGCTTTTTACCTGACATATGTGAGGAGGCTCCAGTATCTACAAACCAAATATCTGATTCATCCTCCTCAGTAGCTAAAGTAGTGTCAGCCTTAGCCATAAAAATTCTAACATCCAGATTCTAATCTGCATTTGCATCAGCTGAATGACCTGCATGCCTTCTCTTCTTGTACCTCTCCTCATTTGCTTTTTTCTTATGGAAAAATTTAGCAATATGGCCTATCTTACCACAATAAAAGCATTTAGGACAGGAGTCATGTTTATGCAAGGTCATACCTTGTGGTGTCCTTTTTCTTGATGCACTGCCTCTCCTGTGATCAACCATTGCTTTCCCTTTTGGCTTGAACTTTGTTATCAATGCAAGGTCTGAATCTTGAGGTTTGAGAGACAACCTCCTTTCCTCTTCTTGTAGTAAAATCCCAGTAACCTCTTCAAAGCATGGAGGCTTTTCTATTTCATTCAATCTAGTTATAAAAATATGATAGTCACCCGTCATGCCATTCATGGTAATTGTCACTAGATCATCATTTTCCATGGTTTGACCGATATCAAATAGTTTATGTTTAACTTCCTTTATCCAGGATATGAATGAAGAAACAGACTCATTCTCCTCCATATTGATTGAGAGGATCTTCTTCCTGAGGTACAAAGTTCGACTGGTGTTCTTGATCTCATACATATCTTTGAGAACAATCTAGATGTTATTTGTTGTCTTGCAATCTCGAATATGAGGGATGATGCAATCTTTAACTGATAATTTGAGTAGCACCTTTGCCTTCATCTCCCTTTTCTCCCAATCTTGAATTGTTGTATTCGATCCACAATTTGCAGTAGTCGGCTGGACTTCATCACCAGTGGCAATGCTATAAGCATTTTGTCCCTCAAGAAAAATCTGGAGCTTAAATCTCCAATTTGTGTAATTGGAACCATCAAGCTTGTTGCTTTCATTTAGATAAGCTTATAGCATCTCGGTATTCATCTTGGAAAGAACAAAAGAAAAAAAAAATTACTCCAGCCTCCAGTAACTTAAAAGAAAAAATGAATCAACCCCAGATCCTCAAAAAACACTATAAGGACAAAAAAATTGTCCCGAAATGTAGAGATCTATATTAGAAACATAGAAAATCACCTGAGTGGATTAGTTAATGTCATCGATCGACTCTCAAAAAACAGAAAATTATAGACGCCACACCAATCCACCACGTTGCCGATCTGAGGCTTTAACAATCGGGTGCTAAGCAGTCACATAAAAAATATAATAATCTGCTCCATAGATTTTCAGTATGAGGCAGTGAGGAGGTTGGTTTATGATGCACACAACACGCAGCACGGGACTGCTCCCCCTCCATAGCATGGCTCAACAGCAAGTGGAGGATGGACTCCACGCAGTACAGCTCGACGCAACAAGGGCATGTTTCCCCTCCACAACATGACTCCTTTGCATTGACAACATTACAACTAATAGCGCTCCTCCACACTTCCTCTGCCCAGCTCTGGTTCTAGCATTGGTGCGTTCAAGAAGCAACACCAACAACACCTACATTTAGCTCAGTGTCCACGTAATTGACATAGCACGCAACACTCAGCACATCATAGCTAGTATTGTTGGGTAGGCAGTGCAACAGTGCGTCTTGGCAGTGTTCTCAGTTGGGATCGCAACAGTCACCTTCCCATCTCCTTTCGCCTTCTCGCAGATCGGAAAGAAAAAAACACGAAGGGTATAAACAGGGAAGCACTTCACGTAGGAGTAGTGCTCCACTTCGAAGCAACGTTCCAGGAGTAGCTAACAACAACGCTCCTCACACAGGCTCCCGACCTTCAAAGACTTAGCCTGAACCACCGCGGAGATAGAGCAACACACAGGCCTCTGATCCTGTGCTTTGATACCATGTCAAAAGTTGCACAGGGAAGACATGAATTGGCAAACAACACAGAAGGAGATCACAGGTGCGGATCACTAGGACCTCCTACAAGTAGATGCACTTGCTTGGGCTTCACATTAAACTCCAATAATAAATAGATACATTTGGTTGGGGATAGTAAAATAGATCCTTGAATAATAGGAACTCAATGTCTAAGAAAAAAATAAATCATAATAATATACCTAATCTCCATTAATTCTAACATTAATTGGATGAACCAGAAATGTTAAACGCATTGTGTGTCTAGATGACCAGACACCTAGATATGCAGATTTTGGAAAGAACGTTAAGTAGTTAATAAATTTAGACTTGACATAATCAAGATAACTCATGCTCCAAAGATTTCCGATACTTAGAAAATTTCTCGAGAAACACTTCATGTTTTTGAAAAAGTCAAAGAAAGTTTCCCTTCACAAAGAAAGCTACGCTATTCAAAAATTTGTTTCATTGTCTGAGAAATATTTAGAATATGTAAAGGAATTTTGTTGGTTGAAGGGCATAAGATCTGGAAAATATGTTTTTGAGCTAAAATGTTTCTTTTATTTTGAATTTCATAACTCATTATCATTGTTTTCTTCTGCAAATGTGAAATGGGTTGAAAATTAAATCTAAGGCTACAAGACCCTTTGTTTAGAAAATCGAATCCAAAGTTAAAGGAATAGGTGTGGACACTAAAACTTCCGAAGATGAGAGGACCCAAATTCTATATATTTTTTTTTACACAAATTAAGAACTAGCATGAGAGAAGCAATGACAAGAGAGGAAATGTTTGCGTTTTTCGAGAATGACTGTCGGACACATATGAAGGAAGTGGATTAAAAGAATATTTTAGCTTTGAAGGAAGTGGCTTGTTATGACATGATAAGCTAAATTATCTCCCATGCACATATTAAAACTTTCTAACTTGTAGATCAGTGAAATTATCTCCCATGCACATATTAAAACTTGCTATTTTGTAGATGACTCTAAACAAGCTATAGCTTCTTGAAGGGTTTAGGCTCCGTGACAAACATATAAATCGATTCCTCTTGAGATTTACCTTAATAAAGATTAATAAAAAACAAGTTTTAAAAGAAGTTAAAATTGGGTTAGTTCAATGGATCAGGGATTGGGTAGAGGATTTTCAGGGATTTAAGAGAGAAAAAAAAGACTACCAAATTATACAATTTAAGAATCATCATGCATATATGGTTAAAATTTTAAAATATGACAACTAATTGTAATTAATTGGAATTTACTTAATAGTCAGTTTTAATTGAAGGGGCAGTTACGTAATGAATTATTCCAGGTTAAATTAGGATTGCCTTAGAGGTTTGTAACTTGAGGAGAATCATTCTTGATTAATACAGTTTCCAATCCCTTGCCCCGTGGAGGTTTCATTGACACCATGTCAAGTCTTTACCATGTAATTAGTTGTGAATTTACCTATGTGTGTTTATTTTTTAGTTTTCATTCAATTATATGTATATTTCTTTCCCTTTAATGTGTTCCCCAATTCAAGAGTCGCTGTAGAGACAAGCCCAGCTGTAGAAGCCAGAAATTGTTGCAACTGCCAGAGATAAGGAGCCACTCTAATGTTGTTCATGAATGAGCTGAAATTTAATCTTATTTGCTATTGAAAGAAATCAAATTTTTTGTGGGGTGTCGTTGTTTGAATTGGAGGAGTTCGACTTCCTGAGATCAAATGCGTTGTGGGAAGAAAACATGTATTTTTTTTAAGAATATTGTTGCGGGAAGAAAACGAGTAATTTTATTTTAGAATATCTTTTTTTATAAAAAATAAGAGGAGAAAATGAGCAAGTCTAAAGATCACATAAGTTTCTTTTATGAAGAGCTAAATTGATTGAGTGGAAAAGGGAGAAAATACAATTTGTTTCTTTTTTAAATCCTAGCTAGTTGAAAGGAGGAAGGGGAAAGATAAAAAATTTGTTAAAATTGTAGCTGGAAATTCAAGAAAGAACGAAAACTAGTAAAAAAATAGTAGGAAAGAATGGCCAAAATGACAAATGTGAAATCCAAGGTGGAGAAGTTCACCAGGAAGGAGATTTTCACATTGTGGAAACTGAAAGTTAGGGACTTGATGGTTCAACAAGGGTTAGATGGGTTAAATAAAAAACCTTCAAGCATGACAGATTCGGACTGGGAGGACATGGATACTTGAGTCCTCAGTACCCTTACGTTATGCTTGGCAGATGAAGTTCTCTTTAATATTGTTTAAGAGAGTACATATTAAGGTTTGTGGGAAAAACTGGAAACTTTGTATATGACTAAATCATTGACCAATAGAATTTAATTTAAAATACAATTGTACAGTCTTAGGATGAAGGAGGGTACAAAAGTTTCAGAACATTTAAATGTTATTAATACACTTATTTTCCAGCTATCAGATATGGAAGTTAAAATTTAGGAAGAAGACAAGGCTATTACCATGTTGTGTTCTTTGCTCGAGTCATGGGACCACTTAGTCACTTCAATCAGTTTGAGCATTGATGATTCTTTGAAATTTGAATGAGTTGTGGGTCAGTCAAAGGAAAGAGGGGAGAAAGCAAGGGGTTCTTACAAATCAAAATCAAAGGGCAGAAAGAAGTGTAGAGGCAAGTGCTAGTACTAAGATAAAATTAGACACCTCAAGAAAGAATGTTGGAAATGGAAGGAGTCAGAGAACTAGAATAAGGAAGAAAATCAGGTTGATTCAAGTATGATTGATGAAGTTTTAACTACAGAAGCTATACGTATTTTTAATGTCTCTCAAGATGTTGAAAATTGGATGCTAAACTCTAGTGCTTCTCATCACATGAGTCTGAATAGAAGTTGGTTACTTCAAACGAAGTTGTAAATGGTAGTTATGTCTTTATGGGAAATAATGCATCTTGTTGGACTGTTGGGATGGGAAATGTAAAAATTTAAATGTATGATGGTATGGTTAAAACATTATCTAATGTTAGGCATGTACTTGAACTAAAGAAAAACTTGATTTCTTTGGGAGTTTTGGATTCTAATGGGTATAAATTTATAGGTCATAATGGAGTGTTGAAAGTCTTAAAAGGAGCCTTGGTTGTTATGAAGGATAAAAAGGACTCAAATATGTATAGACTAAAAGGAATCACTAAAGCTAGTGAAGCAACAATTGTATCAGAAAAATCAGAAGAAGATTCTCGTCTATGGCATCAACGGTTGGGTCACATGAGCGAGAAAGGTCTTCAGGTACTGATGAACCGCAATTTTCTTCCTGATTTGAAATCCTTGATGATGGCTTTTTTTAAAAATTGTGTGTGTGGAAAATAATGTAACCATAGGTTGAAAACTAGAAATCATAATAGTAAACAAATTTTAGACTACATTCATTATGATCTGTGGGTACCATCTCCTACCATGTCTTACGGAGGTGCATTATATTTCTTAACATTTATTGATGATTTCTCCTGGAAATTTTCTGTCTATATGTTGAAAAATAAAACTGATGTATTCAATTTTTTTAAACAATTTAAAGCTATGGATGAAAAAAACATGAAAATCAATTAAATGTTTAATAACTGCCAATTATTGGGTTTGGGAACACACTAAAGGAAAGAAATATACATATAACTGAATGAAAACTAAAGAATAAACACATATAGGTAAACGGAAAAATATTTACGTAGTAAAACCTTGACCGTGTGTCAAGGAAATCTCCATAGGGCAAGGGATTGGAAACTCTATTAGTTAAGAATGATTCTCCTCAACTTACAAGCTTCTCGGGCCATCCCAATTTAACCTGGGCTTCCTCATTACATAACTGTCTCTTTAATTAAAATTGAAACTTAGGTAAATTCCAATTAATTACAATTAGTTGTCATAGTGTAACAAACTCCACCTTGACAAAAAAAATTATAATCCCTTTCCCATGCCCACTCATCATCTCTTCTGCAAGCCAAAAGAATAACACTCTAACTGTCATAGAATACATTAAATTTCTCCTGCGTCCTTCCAATATCATTAATAAGACATTTTAACCATATTGCCTCTTTACAGGCATTTGTAGCATCTATATACTCTACTTGAGTAGTGGACAAAGCAACTGTCTCTTTAAGCTTTGACATCCAGTTGATTTCTCCACCTGCAAGAGTAAAAACGTAACCTGTAGTTGACCTCCTTTTCTCTAAATCACCTGCGTAATCAACATCCACATATCCAAAATCTAAACCTTCATGACCATCAAAGCTAATGCAATGGTCACTTGTGCCTCTCAAATATCGAAGCACCCATTTTACTACTCGCCAATGTTATTCTCCTGCATTTTCCATGAACCTGCTGATAACTCCAACTACATGTGAAATGTCAGGTCTTGTAGATACCATTGCATACATTAATTTTCCCACCGCATTTTCATATGGTACACGAGACATATACTTATTTTCTTCATTATTTCTTGGACTTAAATCTGAAGAAATCTTAAAATGCGAAGCTAATGGAACATTGAAAGCTTTCACATTGTTCATACCAAAATTTTCAAGTACTTTCTCCACATAGTTCTGTTGTGATAGCCAAATCTTACCATTCTTCCTATCTCTATGTATCACCATGTCGAAGATATGTTTTGCCACTCCAAGATCCTTCATCTCAAACTTCCTATAAAGCTGAGCCTTTAACCTATTGATTTCTTCCATGATTTTTCTTACAATAAGAATATCATCAACATACAACACCAATCTTATGAATATTCCATTGAAACCTTTGAAGTATACACAATGATCATACTCACTTCTGATAAAATTTTGGCTCGCCATGAAGGAGTCAAATATCTTGTACCATTGCTTGGGCGATTGCGTAAGCCCATACAATGATTTCCTAAGATTTCAAACTGATCTTCTAGTGTGACCTTGTACAAAACCTTCTGGCCAATCCATATATATCTCTTCATCTAAATCACCATGAAGAAATTTTGTTTTAACATCTAATTATTCTAACTCGAGGTCAAGTAACGTAGTTAGTGCTAACACAGTATGAATAGAAATAGGTTTAATGACTCGTGAAACTTTTTCATGAAAATCAATACCTTCAACCTAAGAATATCCTTTTGCAACCAACCTCGCTTATATCTATCAATACTTCCATCAACTTTTATGTTCAAATTTAAGACCCATTTGCATCCAAAAACACTTCTCCCTTCATGAGGTTCTACAAGATCACATGTACTGTTCTTGGCTAAGGAATCCATTTCTTCTTCCATAGCCTTTTTCCATATCTCATAATATGCATCATCTACTACTTTCTGATAACAAGAAGGTTCCCCATATTCAGTAATAAATGCAAAATATGAAGCTAAATATTCATACCTTTTAGGCTTTTTTCATTCCTGTGCAGACCTTCTTAGAGTGACTGGTCATTGAATTGGTTCTCAAATTTCTCTAGTTTCCTTTGCTTCTTCACCTTTTTCATCAAAAGTGTCTCCTTCGTTTCGACATTTTGGAAAAGGTTTACTCTCCAATTGAATTTTTTAATTTGAAGATACATGTTCCTATTCAAATTTTCCAACATTTGATTTTAGAAGAGAAGATTCATCAAATGTTACATCTCTACTAATGACTATCTTTCATGAAGAAGGATCCCACAAACTATATCCTTTCACTGCTTAACCATATCCAATAAAGACATAACATTTCAGCTTTATATCGAACTTTAAATGCCGATTTCTAGCAATAATACCATAGGTATCATAACCAACAATAGTCAAATGTGAATAATTACAAGTTTGACCCAACCAAACTTCTTCAGGAATTTTACAGTTTATGGCAACTAAAGGTAATATATTAATTAAATAATAAGAACTAGATATTGCTTCTTCCCATAACTCCCTTGGCGGATTAGCATTGTTGATCATGCTTCTGGCTCTTTCCTTACATAATTGTTCAAACTCTAAAGAAGTAAATTCACCACCATTGTTGTTAAAATATGACAACGAATTGTAATTAATTAGAATTTATTGAACAATCAATTGTAACTGAAGAGGAAGTTATGTAATGAAGTATCCCATGTTAAATTGGGATGGCCTGAGAGGCTTGTAACTTGAGAAGAATCGTTCTAGATTAAGAGAGTTTCCAATCCCTTTCCCTGTGGAGGTTTCCTTGACACCCTGTCAAGGTTTTACAATGTAAATATTTGTGCACTCACCTATGTGTGTTTATTTTTTAGTTTTAATTTAGTTATATTTATATTTTTGTCCCTTTAATGTGTTCCTGAACCCAATAAGACCCTGTGTAAGTCTGCTACCATTAAATTAAAATCTGTCTGTTGTTGTTCAGTTAAAATCCACTATTGTTCCCAACTAGAGAGAATACTGTCTATCACTGCCTACATTAGAGAAAGAAAAAAAAAAGGCCATTACGTTGTAGAAGCCTGATGAATAAGGAAAAACCATTGGATGAGAGCAAGGAAAGACATTGTTTATGCCTACGCTATCCAATTCGAGCATTGTTTCTCCCTACATCGTCCAATTTAATTAAGGGAGAAAATATTTATCTATCCACTATCGAGAAAGCTGAGGAAGGAAGATTTTGGGCTGTCGATAACTACCCATTGCTGAGGAGAGGATGGTTGTAGAGAGAGTTATGCAACTTGAACTTGGTTGCAGAAACGAGCCTAGCTGCAGAGGCCAAACATTTTTGCGACTGCCATAGATAAGGAGTCTCTCTGCTATTGTTCGTGAATAGGCCAAAATTTAATCGAATTTGTTGCCAGAAGAAATTGAATTTATTGTTGGGCTCACTGTCTAAAATAGAGGATTCTGACTACCTCAGATCATATTTGCTGCGGGAAGAAAACAAATATTTTTTTTTAGAATAATTTTTTTTATGAAAAAAAAAGAAAAGAAAAGGGGAAGAGAATATATATATTTTTAGGGCAAACAATATTTCTTGTGAAAAAAAAGGAAGAAAATGAGTAGGTTGAAAGATAAAAAAAAATGTTTTTATGAAGAACTCAATTGATTTAGTGGAAAAGGGAGAAAATACGAATTATTTTGTTTTAATCCTAGCGAGCTGAAAGGAGGAAGGGGAAAGATCAAAAATATGTTAAAACCACAACTGAAAATTTAAGAAAGAAGGAAAACTTGTAAACCATAGTAGGAAAGAATGTCAAAAATGAAAAATATGATGTTCGAGGTAGAGAAAGTCACTGGGAATAACAATTTCACATTGTGGAAACTAAAAGTTAGGGACTTGGAGGTACAACAAGGGTTACAGAAAGCATTAGTTGGGGAAAATAAAAAAACTACAAGCATGATACATTTAGACTAGGAGGACATGGATGCCCAAGCCCTGAGTACCATTAGGTTATGATTTGCAGATGAAGTTCTCTTTAAGATTGTTGAAGAGAGTACAACTTAAGGTTTGTGGGAAAAACTGGAAACTTTGTATATGAAAAAATCATTTACCAATAGAATTTATTTTAAAATACAGTTGTCCAGTCTTCAAATGAAGGAGGGTATAGAATTTTCAAAAGAGTTAAATGTTTTTAATACACTTATTTACAAGCTGTCAGATATGGAAGTTAAAATACAGGAAGAAGACAAGGCTATAACCTTTTTTTGTTCTCTTCTCGAGTTATGGGACCACTTCATAACCTCAATCATTTTTAGCACTGCTAATTCTTTGAAATCTAAATCAGTTGTGGGTGCTCTGTTATCAGAAGAAGTACGAAGGAAATCAAGTATTGAAACATCTAGACTAGAAGCCATGGTAGCCAGAGGCCGGTCAAAGGAAAGAGGCGAGAAATCAAGGGATTCCTCCAGATCAAAATCAAATAGTGGAAAGAAGTGTAAAACCAAGTGCTGGTATTACAATAAAATTGGAAACCTCAAGAAATATTGTTGGAAACAGGAGGAGTCGGAAAACCAGAACAAGGAAGGAAATCAGTTTGATTCAGTTATGATTGATGAATTTTAATTTCTCAAGCTCTACCTATTTGTAATGTCTCTCAAGATGTTTAAAATTGGTTGTCAGACTCTGGTCCTTCTCATCACATGAGTCCCAACAGAAGTTTTTTTACTTCATATGAAGCTGTAAATGGCAGTTCTCTGTTTCTGGGAAATAATGTATCTTGTCAGATTGTTAGGATGGGAAATGTAAAAATTAATTGTATGATGATACAACTAAAACATTATTTGATGTTGGGAATGTACCTAAACTAAAGAAAAACTTGATTTATTTGGTAGTTTTGGATTCAAATGTGTATAAATTTAGAGGTCATAACGGAGTGTTGAAAGTCTCAAAAGGAGCCTTAGTTATTATGAAGGCTGAAAAGGACATAAATCTATACAAACTCAAAGGAAGCACTAAATTTAGTGAAGCAATAATTGTATTAGAAAAAGCAAAAGAAGGTTCTTGTCTATGGCATCAGTGGTTGGGTCACATGAACGAGAAATGTATTCATGTATGGATGACCCGCAAGTTGCTTCGTGATTTCAAATCCTTGAAATTGGATTTTTGTAAAAATTGTGTGTATGGAAGACAATGTAAACAAAGGTTCAAAACCAGAAATCATAATAGTAAACAATTTTTTGACTACACTTATTCTGATCTGTGGGGACCATCTCCCATTGTGTATTATTGAGGGGCATTATATTTCTTAACATTTATTGATGGTGTCTCCTAGAAATTTCTGTCTATATCTTGAAAAACGAAGCTGATGTCTTAAATGTTTTTAAAAAATTTAAAGCTATGGTGGATAAGAAAACAAGAAAATCAATTAAATGTTTAAGAACTAACAATGGAGGTGAATTTACTTCTTTATAATTTGAACAATTCTGTAAATATGAAAGGGTTGTTAGACACAAAACTGTTTTTTATACTTCTCAGAAAATGGTGTTGTTGAATGTATGAATGAGACTCTTATGGAAAGAGCTTGAAGCATGATCAACAATGCTAACATGCCAAAGGAGTTGTGGGTAGAAGTAGTATATACTGTTGATTAATTAGCTGACATATCACCTTCAGTTGCCATAAACTGTAAAATTCCTGTAGAATTTTGGTCGGGTCAGTCTTGTGATTATTCTCATTTGAATATTTTTGGTTGTGATGCGTATGTTCTTATTCCTAGAAATCAACGTTCAAATTTAGATCCAAAATGGAAATATTAAGTCTTTTTTGTCTATGATTATGCAGTGAAAGGATATGGGTTGTGGGATCGTTCTTCACGGAAGATAGTCATTAGCAGAGCTGTAACATTTAATGAATCTTCTCTTCTAAAATTATATGTTGGAAAAGTTGAACAGGAACTGGTATGGCCAAATAAAAAATTCAATTGGATACTAAATATTTTCTAGAATGTCAAAAGGAAGGAGAGACTTACGATGAAAAATGTGAAGAAGCAAAGGAAACTAAAGAAATTTTAGAACCAATTATCTAGCCAGACACTCTAAAAAGGTTTACAAGGGAAATAAAAACACCCTAAAGGTATGAAGATTCTGCTTCATCATTTTCATTGATTACTAATGATAGGGAAAATTCTTTTTTTCAAGATGCAGTAGATGATGCAGATAGCGAGATATGGAAAAAGGCTATGGAAGAAGAAATGGATTACTTACCCAAGAAAAATACCTGGGATCTTGAACAACTTCCTAAAGGGAGAAGTGTTGTTCGGTTCAAAATGGGTCTTCAAGTTGAAGAGAAAAGTTGATGGAAGTAATAATAGATATAAGGCGAGGCTAGTTGCAAAAGGGTATTCTAAGGTTGAAGGTATTTATTTTCATGAAATTTTTTCACCAATCATTAAACGTGTTTCTGTTCATACTATGTTATCACTAACTGCGTTACTTGACCTTGAGTTAAAATAGTTTTATGTTGAAACAACATTTCTTCATGGTGATTTGGATGAATAGATATATATTGATCAGCCAGAAGGTTTTGTACAAGGTCGCAGCACAAGATTATTTTGCAAGATTAGGAAATCATTGTATGGATTGAGGCAACTGCCTAGGAAATGTTAGAAGAAGTTTGACTCCTTCATGGTGAGCTAAAATTTTATTAGATGTGAGTATGATCATTGTTTATACTTCAAAATTTTCAATGGAATATCATTATCTTGGTGTTTTATGTTGACGATATGCTTAACGCAAGAAAATACATGGAATAAATCAACAGGTTAAAGGCTAAACTTTCTAGGAAGTTTGATATAAAGGATCGTGGAGCGAAAAAACATATCTTGGGCATGGAGATACATAGAGATAGGAAGAATGGTAAGAATTGGTTATCACAACAGAAGTATGTGGAGAAAGTACTTGAAAAGTTTGGTATGAACTATGTGAAACCTGTTAATGTTCCATTAGCTTAGAATTTTAAGCTTTCTTCGGATTTAATTCCTAGAAATAATGAAGAAAATAAGTATATTTTGCATGTACCATGTTAGCCAACCTATAAATTTTTGACAAGAAAAGAGGGGGCTAAATGTTTTTGAGCCTTCAAGGAATGAATTTCCTTTGAAAACACATCATCCTTGAAGCCTTTTGCATAGTTCCCTACCTTTGTCTGTTTCCCTCTATTGTCATCAATTCAATAAGCCTTTTTGAAGTCAATAAGTAAATAACCCCACTTTTATCCCTTGATTGGTTAATTTTCCCCTTTTCCCCCTTATCGTTTCCCTTTAAATGGCCTTAAAATCCATTAAAATGGGCCAAAACCCCCTTTAACTTTATATTAAGGCCTAAGCCCCTTTCCCGCTAGCCCTGACCACTTCCCCACATGTGCCCTTAGCCTAGGACCAACGCTTAATCCTTAAGCGCTAATCACATCGGAAGACCGGAGTAGAACGTTAAATCCTTTGTAAACACCGAAAAGTTCCGATGCGATTGTCTTATTATACAAGTCCGCCGCTATTGTTCCACACCATTGATCTACCATATATCGAATGGCTCATGCTAATCACGAATGAACGTAATCGCAACAATTGTGTTAAGTCCTCTGATCGCTTGTCCTTTCTGATTTGGTGTGATCCGTTGATCTGGTCCCCAGATCCAATGACCAACAATAAATCGCGCTCCCCGCCCATTCGCAATCGCAATTTCCATATGCGCGACCCTTCGCATCCCCTGATTGCGATCCGCTGATTGCTCCTCCGCCGTCATTCTGCCTCCAAATTGGATGGTTGGCACTTCATCGCACCCCGCTAGTCGCCTCACATTCCCTCTTCCGCATCCGCCGATCGCGATTCCTCGATCCGACAGCCATTGCTCACTCTGTCCAATCTCAATCAGAAGTTTTGATGTGTGCCACCCCTGTCTGCCCTCCGATTGTGATTGCCTGATTCAATTGTAGCCGTTCATCCGTATTTGAAATCAACGGTCAAGATTTGACCGCCCTCCACCTCCAGCTGGGTCCCACCTCGTCCTGTTTCATTGCATTTCCACCCATTTCATGTGCATTTTAGGTTTTAACCTAAGTTCCATATTTGCATTAAAGTCTTACGTTGCACGTTCATTCGTTCCTGGACCATGCTCTAATGGTCTGTGCTGCATTTCAACTGCCAAACCCTATTTTTCATGGTTTCACCATTGCGTTACATTTTTCCACCATTATTTAGTAAAGGGCCTCCATTCCGCCCCCGCCACACTACCATTTCATCCATCCTTCCATTGCACTGACTTTCTTGGTCCACTTGTGTGTTCCGTAGGGTACAGAGGGTGGAAATGCCTCCATAAATATGCAGTATGGATACAGCACCAAGGTTTTCATTGATAGAGGCATGGAAATTAATATGTGACAAGTTTCTCTACATCAGCAGAATGTTTTCCTCCCATAAAGGACAGGTTGTCCATACTATTTTTATTCCATACCATGCTCTAGAGGATATCTCTGCCTAGAATGCAGTCCAAGGATATCAGAGCATTTGTTACTCAAGTATGGCAGATCATTCTGTTTTTTATTGCCATTTTTTTTATTCACCAAAGGTACTACGAAGTAAAACAAACCAGAATGCATCAGAGACATACCCGAAATTAATGAAGCCCTACAAAGACCATTCTTTTCTCCAAAATGTGCCAGAGATTAATGCTCAGAGTTTAAAATAGAATGGGCTTCGGCCCTCTCCTTCTTTTCTGAGTTTAATGTTAAATTTAGTGTTCTACCTACCTCTTCTTTTTTTTAGCTATAAAAACTATGAGAAAACTATTGTAAAGGTTGTTGATGAGATATCAGATAATTGGAAGTAGTTTCTCTTGAGATAAGTCTTCTTTGTATAGTCATAAGATAGGCTGAGGAAGATGTATCCAGACTGAATGACCAAGCTATTGGCTATGTTGTACCTAATTGGTGTTGATGTTTAATATGATAAGCACATTTCATTGGATCCTGATCTAAAGCTGCGGTGATGTTTTTCTATCTCTGTGTTTATTTCCATTACATTTCATTTCTTCTGGCTTGCATCAGAAATTTGGCAAAAGATTCACCCTTGTTAGGTGCCTTATGTTGCTACTCTCCCATTCCTTTATGTTTTCTACTGTATGTGCTATCTAAGAATTAGTTTCGATTAATTTAACCAGCGTAGTGGATTTCATTGCGTGCTCTATGATGTATGAATTAATTAATCTATTTCCTAGATGTTCTTGTGAGGATTTAATTGGATGAATTGGGAACACTGGGAGCACTGAACTTAGTCTCTACCTCATGAGGATCTTTTTCACTCCAGTTACCTTTCTAAGATCCCTTAAGTTACATTTGAGAGTGGCCCTTGAGTATGTCCAAGCAGGTCTAGAGTTAAATGACCTCTGACTTGATCTATAGACAGAAAGTGGTGTCTTCTCCTCCTTCTCACTTTCTCTCCTTAATTTTCATCTCACCCTCATATATTAGAATCCAAGGCTTTAGACGACTAGCCCAACTAAAAGCTTGCATATTTACAGCAAGTAAATCCTTTCTTGACTCCACTGCCCAATGGACTTGATATTCCCTGGACTATTTCTCCTTTGCCTAAATTCCTCTTTGCCCGGCCTTGTCTCATGTTGAACCCTTCCCTCTTGATTCCCAACAACCAAGCTCATATTCAAACAAAGAAACATCGTGCATATAACTAGCCTAACATCTTGAAATTTTGAGCTTCAAAGACATATACCTTTGACTCCCATAGAGAGATCCCTCTCTAGACCTAGGAGGGCTAGATCCTAAGGTCTGAAAGTGGTTCTGATGTTGTCTCATCTTTTGGTCTTACCAACCTCGCCAAAACATGGGAACCCCAACATAATGGCGACTCCACTGGGGAAATTGAGTGCATTACACCTTAAGCATCCTTAAGCATTCAAAAGACCTACAATCTCTGGTTAGGTTGGAAGTTAAACATATTCTATGCTCACATCAACCTCTACACCATTTTTTGTGCTTCCCCATACTTTTGGACAGAGTCTGGAAAGGGCCAGGTAGCCTCCGGATCTCACACTCTCTCTGAGGTGACATATCTGGTAAATTCTCTAGATCTCACCCTCTTCGGAGGTGACATATCTGGTAAATGCCCTCCCAGTCAATCTCTGGTTGGAGTTTGTTTTTTGAGGAGATTCCTGAAAGGTGATTATTCTTTAGCACTGTGGTGGATAGTGTAACCCTTTAGACATACCCTCCACTTGGCGACTTCATTGTTCCTAAACGAAAAGACTCCACTGGTGATCAATAGGCCTACTAATTATCTTGGTTTCACTAATACTCCACTGGGAGACCAGCCTTTTAGACAACAATCAACCATAGTAGAAGTAACAAGAAGGGTTAAGCTGCTTGACCGGGAAACAACATTCTGGCTTTGAGAACCATTCACACAAGAGCTTATCCCAACCCCGACCCACCTGAAATAGTTGACAATCCGGAGAGTATTCTCAAGGGAGCTCCTACACCCAAAAGACCAACTATTTCCAGCCACATTCATAGAGCTAACTCTGCACTAGAAGACCTAACAGCTCTATCATTTTTTCTCCCTGACTTAGACTTACCTAATGGATTACCAAGAACTAGGTCATTCAATCATCTAGACCAGCCAGACCTTGAGTTCCACAGTTCACCATATCATAGTGGTCAACACACTAGGGACAGGGGAACCCCTCCATCTACACCACCTGATATTCACTTCATTCAAAATTTGGGGCCCAGTCACCCTAGATCCGCTCAACAAACTTCTGCTGGTCCTAATATTCCTGTCATACTTATACCAGCTACCCAAGTCAACCCTTTACCTCATCAACACATTATCATGGCAGCATGGTATGCTCCTTTGGTTTTACCACAACCCTTGTTACCCTTACCCAATGATTATCAGTAAAAAATCCCACACTTCACCGCTAAAGAATCCATCACAGCCCAACAACATGTAGATAAGATGGAGGATTCTTTTGACTATATGGAAATTGATGATGAAACAATCAAAATGAAAATATTTTCCCAAAGCTTAGGGGGTGATGTAAATAAATGGTTTAAAATTTTACCTCCTGGCAGTATCCAAGATCTCCCTGCGTTGTATCAAACCTTCATAAACAAATGGGAAGTTAGGGAAAACCCTCGCCAGCTCCTAGCAGACTACATGACCCTTAAGAGGAACATGGGAGGGAGCGTCCACGATTACACCACTAGATTCAACAGCATATATAATGCTCTCCCTCCATACATGAAACCTCCTCAAGGCATGGCCCTAGCCAAATATCCTGATGGATTCGATGTTGACATGGCCTACAAACTTAGAGATAAAGAGTACATCACATTGGAGGACATGCAGAAAGGAGCAATAAATATAGAAGCCAACCTACTGGAAAAAATAGCTAAATTGAGAGCTGAGAAAAGGGTAACATACAGGGATGACAATGTAGCTTCCACATCTAATCCCAAATATGATAGATTGTCTGAAAATGTGGAAGAGCTACAACAAATGATAAAAATGATGGTTGTCCAAAACAGAAACCAAAACCAGAGCCAGAACGTTAGAAGAAACAACGCTGCTCCCAACAGACAAAGAGAGTCAGATCAACAAGTTGTTCCCCCATTTCAAGAAAAAAATTTAGATGAATATGAGGGAATCATAGAAGATTCTGAAGAGAATACAATAAACATGTTTGAAACAGAGGACTCAATCCATAACTGTGATTCGGAAGAATATCAGCCTTCACCCTCATACTGGGATGAGGAATGGTTAGAAACTGAGGATTACAGATTAGGATTTGAAAATGCCATGATGCAGGTCAGAGAACAATATGAACTTAGGAGCAAAAAGATCCAAGATACTTCAAAAACCAAAGCTCCCAAGATCGCCATCAAGAAAAGACCTGATAAGACTCCTAAAGCAACCTCTGAAAGTAGAAAATCAGCAGCTGAAAGTTCTGGGAAAAACAAAGAAAAATACCACCAGAAGAATGAAAAACAAGGTGAGCCCACTAGCGGTACTAGCACTGCAGTTAGTACTCCTGACACAATTGTTCCCAACCCTGTACATAGTGAGAAATCACAAACTGATTCAGCCACTAAGGCAGTGGCTAATAAAACAGAGTCAAGCATTTCCAAGAGTCAGTCCACTTTCAATTTAGAGAGTGAGATTGCAAAAATCAAAATCTTTGTACCATTAGCTGAGTTGGCCACTCAGGATGTATATAAAGGCCAAATTTTGAAATCACTGAATTTAGGGGAAAAAAATGATACTGTAAATTTGAATGATGATCAACCTGCCCTGCTGTTCGGTCCAAAGATTGAGGGAAGGTTTCAGGAGGGGGTAGTTCCACCTTTCTATATTCGTCTCAACATCCATGATAAAATACTCCACAATTCCATGCATGATTCTGGAGCATCACACAATTTAATGCCTAAGATAGTGATGGAAAATTTAGGCCTAGAGATAACACGACCTTACAAAGATCTATATTCGTTTGACTCTAGCAGAGTAAAATGCCTAGGCTTGATCAAAGACTTATGTGTGAGCTTGACCCAGATCCTTGCTAAATGTATGGTCATGGATGTTGTGGTGGAAGATGTACCACCCAAGTATGGCATGCTGCTATCTAGATCATGGGGATCCAAGCTGCAAGGAACAATGCAGATGGATGGCTCATATGCCACTATCCCTATCTTTGGCCAACTTAGAAGACTGTATAGAGAGTCCCAGATGAAATTCCTAGTCAGTAGCCCCGAGAAGCCTGAAAATTCACCGTTATACTCTGTGCACACAGACCTGGATTCGTTCATTCTTTATAACAACCAATCCTTAGGAGAGCCAGAATCATAATGTAGAGATACAAATAAGGACACAGAGCCCATGGACTTTATCATAATGGCTACTCTAGAAGACTACAATGAAGAAAACCATGGGCATGATACTAAGAACAAAACTAGGAATGGACCAGAAGCACAATGCAATTGGCCTATTAGTCACACCCCTCAAAGTAATACACCACGTGAAGAACAAGGCAACCCACGACCTAGTACAGCCCCCCCAACGCAACATAATGGCGAACCCCTGTGGGAAATGAATTTTGATGGGTCTTGTACTAGAAATCATGCCGGGGCAGGGGTGTGGCTATGTAACACAGAGAATTATCATGCAGAGAGCCACGCGGTCAGTCTGCATTTCAAATGCACAAATAATATTGCAGAATATGAGGCTCTCATCCTGGGTCTGAATCTATTGAAAAAATCAGGAGCCCGTAGGATAGCTGTGAAAGGAGACTCAGATTTAACTATCAAATAGGTGAATGGTGAATATATAGTGAAACATCCCCGACTTAGAGCGTACAGGAATGATGCAGTAGATTTATTGAAAACCTTTGTAGAATACGATTTGGTGTTTGTGCCCAGGGGTCAAAACGCTATTGCTAACGAATTAGCTTGCCTGGCTAGTTCATATCCTAGGACTCCGGCTGACCAAAAAATCATCATTCAAACCAAGTTTAGACCTGCAGCGCCAGACAACGAAAAATACTGGCAGGTCTTTGAAGGTGATAAACAGATTGAGGACTTCCTGACAGGCAGAAATGAGTTTGAATTTTCCAGTTCAGGCTCTAAAAACGAAGACAACTGCCTTAGTGAAGAACCCTCTGATGAAGAATCCCCACCTTGTAACATACAAATAAACACCTTTTCTGAAGAAACTGGAAATTCAACCATAGGATGTGAAAATGCGGAAAATGAGGAAATGGAGGTGCTGCAGTCCAAAGACAAGAATATACCCAGAGGCCTAGCACCCCTAGAGGACCTTTTTGACTTTGATGACGTAGCAAAGAAGCCCAATATAGAACATGCAGACTCAGAAGTAGAAGAATGCAACATAGGCATTGAAGATAAGCCTAAAATGATTAAGCTAGCTAAGTCTATACCTGCAAACATGAAGCAGAAATACATCGAACTGTTTAAGGAATTTATTGATGTGTTTGCATGGAGCTATGAAGACTTAAAGGCCTATGAAACCAAAATCATACGACACAAGATACCCTTGAAGGAAAATCAGAAACCTTTCAGACAAAAACTCTGTAGAATCAATCCAAAACAACTGCCTACAGTAGAGAAAGAGATTAAAAAGATGTATGAGGTAGGCATAATAGTCCCTGTAAGGTTTTCTGACTGGGTGTCAAACTTAGTGGTTGTGAGAAAAAAAACGGGGGAGATCAGATTGTGCATACACTTCAGAAACCTCAACAGAGCCTCCCTGAAAGACAACTACCCTTTGCCTAGAATGGAACATATCCTACAGAAGGTAGTGGGCTCGAAGAGAATCTCCCTGCTTGATGGTTTTTCAGGATAAAATCAATTCCTTGTACTCCCAGAAGATCAACTAAAAACAACTTTTACCACTCCATGGGGCACCTTCATGTACGTGAAAATGCCTTTTGGATTGATGAATGCTGGAGCCACCTTCCAGAGAGCGATGGATATAGCTTTCTCAGACGAGATAGGGCACTTCATAGTTATCTACTTGGATGACTTGACTTTCTTTTCTAAAACCAAAGAAGAACACCTGAAACATCTGAGAATTTTTTTTGAAAAATGTAGAAGGTACGATCTGTCCTTAAATCCTAAGAAAACTATATTTGGGCTACAAGAAGGCAAACTTCTTGGCCACATTATATCCGAGAAAGGAATTAGGATAGACCCATAGTGAGTTGTTGGAATACTCCAAATCTCACACCCGAGAAACATTAAAGAATTACAGTCCTTTATAGGGAAGATCAATTTCCTTAGGAGATTCATTCCCAATCTTGCTGAGCACCTTAGGAAAATGACTGACATGCTAAAGAAAGGTGCAGGAATCAAGTGGAATGTTGAAGCCAAGAAATCTTTTGAGTTAGTAAAGCTTGCACTCACTCAAGCCCCTGTCCTTATCAGCCCAGACTTCTCAAGGGATTTCCTGATCTTTTCATTCGTCTCCCAGCATACCGTGGCTGTAGTCTTACTGCAGAAAAATTCAGAAGTTCATGAACAGCCAATCGCCTTCTTCAGAAAAGCCTTAAGAGACACACCCTTAAAGTACAACATAATGGAAAAGAAGGCCTATGCCCTAGTAAAGGCCTTAAAAGACTTTAGGGTGTACATTCTGCATTCTCACACCATCGCTTATGTGCCAAATATAGTGGTCAAAGATATCTTGTCCCAAGACCCTGATGGGAAAAGGGGCAAATGGATCACTACAATCTTAGAATATGACCTCGAGATAAAGCCCACCAAACTGATCAAAGGTCAAGGCCTGGCCCAATTAATGGCTGAATCCAATCTGCAGGCCCTTGACATCAACATGGTAAATGCCTTAGATGAGCAGGAAGGATTACCCCCTCCAACCGTTGAGGAGAAGTTTCAGAACTCTCCTTGGTATTTCGATATCCTTTACGTGCTCAACAATCTCAATGCCCCTCCAGAACTGTCCAAAACCAAGGCCAGATTCATAAAGCTGAAAGCTAGAAACTACTGCATTTTGAATGAAAACCTATACTGGAAAAATCCAAATGGCCTATTACTGAAATGTTTTCCTGAACCTGAAGCTGAAAGGATTAAACAAGAGTTCCATGCTGGAGAGTGTGGAGGACACCTAAGTTGGAAAGCTACTGCAAATAAGATACTCAAGGCTGGTTACTATTGGCCTACACTCTTTAGTGATGTCCACAAAATGATACTTGCCTGCCACAAATGCCAGATCTTTGAAGGCAGAAGAAAGCTTCTCCCCCTCCCGTTACAACCCATCACTGTAGAAGGTCTCTTCATGCAATGGGGCCTAGACTTTATAGGAGAAATTCATCCTGTTTCCTCTGGACAACATAAATGGATCCTAACCGCCACAGACTACTTCACCAAATGGATAGAAGCCATACCCACTAGGAACGCCACTGATTTTGTCATCATTAGGTTCCTAGAAGACTTCATCCTATCTCGGTTTGGCTATCCTAGGAAAATAATCACTAACAACGCTGCTGCTTTCGGATCCAAGAGAATGGTTGATTTCTGTCACAGGTACGGAATAGCACTTGGTCATTCAACTGCCTATTACCCCCAGGGTAATGGCTTAACTGAATCATCAAATAAAAGCCTGGTCACAATCATCAAGAAGCTGCTGGAAGAGAACAAAAGGTCATGGCATAAAAATTTGGTACATGCTTTGTGGGCTAACAGGCTCACCACGAAGAAATCTATTGGCATGTCACCATTCCAGTTGGTTTATGGAACAGAAGCAATTTTTCCTACTAGCCTTGGAGTTCCAGTGATTAAGCTTGTCCAAGAGATTCAGTCAGAGGAAGACAATATGTTAAGAAGAATTAATGAAACTATCCATCTTCAGCAAACGAGGGAGTAGTTTTATAGCAGAGCTGTCAGAGTTCAGGAAAACATAAAGAGGCAGTTTGACAAAAGAGCCAAAGCTACAGATTTCAAAGTTGGGGACAAGTTTCTGAAATGGGATTCAAGGAGAGAGGACAAAGGTAAACATGGAAAGTTTGATAGTTTGTGGCGAGGTCTGTATATTATCCAAGCCACTGTGGGTCCCAACGCATTTTTCTTACAAGAATTAGATGGCACTGAGAAGTTTTGGGGTCCTGTCAATGGCAGGATGCTTAAACACTATTTCTGCTGATCTACAAGTTCCAGTTTCCATTTCCATTGTACATACCGTTGCAATTTTTATTTTCAAGATAAAGAGAAAATGCTCCAAAAAACAGAGGAAAAGATAAAGGTTCAGACATGCTTAAAACATGAACCTCTGAGGTACAAAGGATTAGCTCTAATATAATCAAAACTTGAGCCAAGAAAGAAAAAACAGCTGGTCCTAACATGCTCAAAATCTGGACTAGCAAAGAAAAAAGAAAAATCAGCTCTAACCTGCCTAAAACCAGAGCTGAAATAAAGAAAGAAGTGACTCTAATATACTGAAAAATTTAGTCACGAGAAAGAAAGAAGGATACTTCAGATTGCAGATTTCAAGCCTTAAAAGTTCTGTTCAATCTCCTGCAAAGTTTTCCATCCATGTGCAACTGTTTTTATGCCTTGGATCTACAACAAACTAGACTGTTTAATCCTAGTTTAACTATTTTTAAATTTCCTGTTGTAGAATGTAGAGAAGGAATTTGCTGGACAGTTTAATCCGAGCAGATATTAGGTTAGGTAGAGAAGCATGTGAGACCAATAGTCTAATCTGGTCTCATGGAGCAATAAGGGTAGATTTAGAATAAGTTTATTTTCTGTTACAAAAATAAACGATGTAAAGGGTCTGCTAGTCCAAATGCACCCTAGAAGAAAAATGCTAGGATTGTAGGATGGGTAGGTAGATTGTTGGGATGTTTTGCTGATCTAACATAATTGTGGTAGCTGAAAACCAAAGAAGAGAGATGGCTTAAGCAGCAGGCATCTGGCCTACACAAAATAATCATTTTCTGAATTCTTGACTCTTTCAAGAAGAAGCCATCCCCATGTGGAGCCACTGTTAGCCCCTCATAAATTTCTTGACAAGCAAGCAAGGGGATAGAATGTCTTATAAGCCTTCAAGGAATGCATTTCCCTTGAAAACACATCATCCTTGGAGTCTTGTTAAAGTTCCCTGCTTTTCACTGTTTCCCTTTGTTGATCTGTCATCAATGAGCCTGCTGAATCGTAAAATTTTGCTCAAAAAGCTTGTATTCCGCCCCTTGTACCCCCTACAAAATTCCCCCATTTTATCCTTTTTCACCTTTCCAAGTCCCCTTTGTTCTCCTAAATTTCCCCCTTACCCTCCTAAATCTTCCCAAAATCTCCCTTGAATCCTACCTTTGCCCTTTGTTTGGCTAAATTCCCCTTTTTCTTCCCTATCGTTACCCTTTCCGTACCTTGAATTTCATTAAAAATGGCTTAAAAACCCACTTTAGAACATTATAATAAGCCTAGCCCCTTTCCCACCAGCCCCTTCCAACCACTTCCCACACATGCCCATGCACTAAGGCCAAGCGCTTAAGCCTTAAGTGCTAATCGCATCGGAAGAAAGGGTCGGAGCGTTAAAATCCTTTGAAAATGTTGTAAAATTTCTGATGCGATGGTTTGTTAAACAAGTCCCGTGATAAGATATTCACCGTCGATCTACCATTCTGATCTGACGGTGGGGCACTAATCGCAACCCTCGTCCAATCGCAATCGCAACTCACAGTGGTGTCGCCCCGATTAGGATCTCCCGATTACATCCCGACCGTCCATCCTCCCTGCTGATCCAACGGTCATCGTAAAATCCCTGCCAATCACAATCGCAAGTCCTAACCCCCGATCCCTGATCGCGCTCTCCCTCCGATCGAACGTGAATCATTGATCTGATCTCCAGATCCAATGGCTAGTGCTCAATCGCACCCCCCCATCCGATCGCAATCACAACTCACAGTGGTGCCACCCCGATTGAGATCTCCCGATTACATCCCGACCGTCCATCCTTCCCGCTGATCCAACGGTAAAGATTTGATCGCCCTCCGCCTTTGGCTGGGTCCCACCTCGTACATCCACCTCCGCACATTTCATAACATTTTCCTCCATTTCCTGTGTATTTCTGGTTTTAACCAAAGTTCTGGATTTACATTAAGGTTAATGTTACATGTTTTATTTCGTCCATTTTCACAAAGCCATTCCGCTGTGTCGATCTCCGTCGTTGATCTTCGCTCCCAAACCATGATCCAATGGTCTACACTGCATTCGACCACCAAACCCTATTATTCACCATATCACTGCATTTTCACCGTTATTTCACATAAAACCATTGTTTCCGCCGCCACACCACCATATGTTTCGCCCTCCGCTCCACCAGTCTTCCATTACATTGATTTTCTGCACACAGTTGCGAGTTTCTGCAGAGTACAAGAGTTGAAACGCCGCCATAATTGCACAGTATGGATGCAGCAGCAATTTTTCCACTGACAGAGGCGAGGAAGTTAATGAATGACAGGTTTCCACACAGGCAGAATGTCTTCCTCCGAGGAAGAACAGAGCGCCCAGACTGTTTTTACTCCATGCCGTGCTCCAGCGAAGAGATTTCCACCCAGAGCACAGTCCAAGCTACCAGAGCAGTGGTTAGTGCGGTATGGTGGGCCATTCAGTCATTTATGTGCCAGTTTGTTTATTCACCGGAGTACCACAGAGTACTACTGCAACCAGAGTACATCAGGACCATGTCAAAGTAAATGGAAACCAAAGAAGATCACTCTTTCGCTCCAAAGGGTACCAGGGATAAATGCAAAGAATTAAAGCAGAATGGGCTTTGGCCCTCTCCTTCTTTTCTATGTTTTAATGTTTCATTTAGTGCTCCACCTACCTCCTCGGTCCCTCTTCTGTTCTCTTCAGTTATAAAAATCAGGATAAAAACTATTGTAAGGTTGTTGATGAGATATCAGTGAAACACAAGCATTTTCCGCTTGAGACAAGTTCTCTGTGTAATATTGTAAGATAGGCTGAGATTTGATGTATTCAGATTGAATGTTCAAGCTGTGGGCAATGATGTACCTGATTGGTGTTGTTTTTAATATAACAAGCATATTTCTTTGGATCCTGATCTAAAGCAGCTGGTGATGTTTTCTTATCTCTGTGTCTAATTTTATTTCATTCCATTTCTACTAGCTCACATCATTAGTTTGGCATAAGATTTACCCTTGATAGGTACCTTATGTTGCTGCTTTCCAAGCCCTTTATTTTTTCTGCTTACATGTGTATCTGAATATTGATTTCAATTGGTTTAACCAGTGTAGTGGATGTTATTTCCTGCTCTCTGATGTATGAATTAATGAAATCTGTGTTTAGATGTTCTTGCTAGGATCTAGTTGAATGTATTGAGAACACTGGCAGGTCTAGAACCTTGTCTCTGCCTCTCTATGATCTTTCCATCCCAATTAGGCCTTTCTAAGATCCCTTGTCCTACCTCTGATTTTTTCCAAGCAAGTCTGGAGTTAAATGACCTTTGGCCTGATCTATAGACATAATTGGATGGTTCTCCTTCCTTCATTTTCAGCCCTTAATGTTCCACCTCGCCAATCATCCTAAAAGATCTGAATGCTCTAGATGACTAGCCCACTGAAAGCTTGCACATTGATTACATATAAATCCTTTCTTGACTCCATTGCCCAATGGCCTTGATGTTCTCTAAATTATCTACCTTTGCCTAGTTTTCCTCTTTGCTCATCCTTGTCTTGTATTGGATCCTTCTTTCCTGATTCCCAACAACCAAACAAACAACCCTGAGCCTATAACTAGCCTAAAATCACAACTTAGAGCTTCAAAGACATACACTTTGACTCATCTAGAGAGATCCCTCTTTGGACCTAGGAGGGCTAGATCTTAAGGTCTGAAAGTGGTTCTATGTTGTCTCATCTTTTGGTCTTGTCAACCTGGCCAAAACATGGGAACCCCAATGTATTCAACAGAGTTGTCATCCTTAGTCACCATCTTGACGAATCTAGTTTCCCTGTACAGCCTCCTCTCTTGGCCACCAAAAACTGGGATAGTGGCATATGTTAAATCCAACTTGATTGACCCACCAATTTTTGTTCCTCAGGATCTGGATAGCAACATACCAAAACGAGCTGGGATGTAAGCCACCACAATGTCCATTACCAAACTTTTTACTGGGATTTGAGCCAAATTGACCACCAAATCCTTGATCAACCCCAGGCATTTAACTCTTTTGGAATCAAATGAATAGAGGTCCTTGTATGGACGGGTGATTTGTAATCCTAGTTGTTCCATGACCGACAGAGGTATAAGATTATGGGAAGCTCCAGAATCTAACATACAATTATGTAATAGCGGGTCATCAATCACTAGAGACACATAGAAAGGAGGAGTAGAAGCATCTAATTCCTCAACATGTGGGCCAAATACAACCATGGGTCTTTCTTCTTGAAGGTTGAGACTATCTGGGGTGAGTGCTACTTCTGGAGGGGTCATAAAAGAGGTGACTTGGGATTGATATGCAGGTTGTTTCAATAGTTTAGTCAAGGGAACTGGTATTTTGACTTTCTCAAGTTCCTTTTGCAGACTGAAAACAGGAGGGGACTTCTCTATTACAACCTCTTTTGATTCTTTATTTTCAGCTGAGGGTTTGACTTATTTTGACATAGACTTGGTATTAGGGGGAATGAATACTTTTGAAGAGGAAGGAATTTGATCATTAGACTGCAAAGGTTTGTTTAGAGGCCCCTTACCTTTGTCTGTGACTTTCTGCATTGTTGATTCCTTCTGAGAAGGTGCTTCCTTCTGGGGTGGCTCCTCTTCTTGATCTTGAGTACGAGTCCTCTTCCTATAAGATCTGAGATCATATCTTCTATTGAACTGTGCTTACATGAAATCAACAAATTGCTTACAATAGTGATCAATTTCTGGGTCTTCTGTGTCTCTAGCCTTTTCTTCTTGTTGCTATGAGCACTCGGTTCCATCATTTCCTTGCAAAGGGCATTCTTCTCCATTACTATTCGAGAAAGAGATATTTGCATCCTCCAGTCCATAAGCAGTGTCTTCAGTAGGATCATCTACTGGACCTTCCAAGTACAATGGGTGTGGTACCTGATCTTGTTGTTCTTTTAGTTCCCTTGGCAATATTTGTAGGGGTGGTTTCCTATACTGAGGATTGTAACCTCTTTTTTGAGCATTGTGGAAATTCTTGGAGGCTGAATTATTGGTCTCCAATTCAAGCTTGACCAGTTTACCAGAAAGGTTGTTAATCATTTTTCTCATTTCTTAAATTTTGTCATTAGCTGAGTCTCTATCTTGGTTAGAGGTAGATACCTCTTCTTTACCCCTTTTTCTAGTATCTTGTTCAGGTTTTCCTTTTGATTTACCAGTGGAGGCAAAGTTTTCTTCCAGCTCTAGTGCATCTATCTGAGCATCATCCAGAGTAGCATGCTTTCTTTCTCTGAGAGAGAAACCAAATTCTGAATCAAAGGATGCTACAAAAACAACTTTTGTAGCAATTTTATGAGGTTCCATATCAGCAGGGAGACTCAAATACAATTTATTAAATCTCTTGATAAATTCTGACACCCCTTCATTATGTATTTTCTTGAGTGTATTAAACTCAGTCAGACAATGTCCATGATCCTTCTTCTCTCCCCATTTCCTGAGGAAAGTATCTTCCATTATTTCCCAAGTGGTAATAGAACTGCCTGTCGATGTCTTAAACCATTTTCGAGCTTCACCATCAAGAGACTAGACAAACAGCCTTAAGACGACATATAAAGGTTCCACATTAAAATTCTCTGTAAAAGAACAGAAGACCTCAAATGTTTTTGAGCATCAATCTCGTTTTCCCCATTGAATCGGGGTAAAATATTCAGATAATCTTGTCGCATATCATTCAACACTTGGGGTAATGCCAGAGGGGCATATTTATTTAGCAAGAAGCCTAGAACATTGGCCATTGGAGGGGGTGGAGGTAGTGCAATATTTTGATGTGTAAAAGGAGGAGGAGGAGGTGGAAGTGGGGTATGAATAACAATAGGAATGTACTGAACAACAGCTTGAGGTGTTGAGGGGAACAATGGTCTACTGATAGAAGATTCTTCGGTGACTTCCTTGAACTCTTCAACATCAGGAGTGGGGTGAAAATTATCTTTATTTCTGACACCTCCCTGGGGTGGACTATCTGAATAGTAATCGGTATCTCCCATAGTGGATTCATGACCTAGCATTTGGGCTACTTGGGAAGAAGAGGATGGGAATTTTTCTGTAGACAACTTAGGAATTTCAGAGTGGACTGATTTTCTTTCCCTCCAATTTATTCTATGTATGATCTTTTCAGGGTCAGACACTAAAGGTGTCTTTGGCTGAGACGTATCTGACCTCAAGTGTGGCTTACGAGGAGCCAAGACTGCAAATGAATTTATCTAATAAAAAAATGTGGACTCGCCAAGGTGAGGGATCTACAAGTCCATACTCACCTACTTGAAGAGTGAATTAGGTTTTGTCGAGGCCCAAGGATTTTAAATTTTCTCAACTTCGTTCCCTGGCAACGGCGCCAAAAAGTTGTTGTCGTTCCTAGAGATAGCCTTGAGTTCTGAAAGACCAGTGCCTAGGACATCTTATATAGCAAGGAGAATAAGATATAACAGGGACAGTCATCAACAAAAGCTCTCATGCTATTTCCTGAAAAACAAGAAATATTAATCTGAATGGGACCAGGAACTTCAGAAACTGACACAGGGAAAGGAATATTGTAGAGGCAATGTGCAAAAATCCTATATAAAAGAAACAAACAATTCAGAGACAACTTACTGTAAAAGAGGGCCAATTCAGAAATACCTCATAGAAATAAATTATCAGAAAGTGTATGCTGTGAATGAAAGATTAAGAGAATAATATCTATCATTGAGATGATATCTAGATACACAATATCACCATGTAATGGGTTTATCAATTTAAGAATCCATACATGAAAATAGCGTTTTAAAACTAACCTCCCAAAGAAACTAATATAGCAGAAATATGGTTTGAGTGAATAGTGAAACAGTATATCATGCCTGAGCCATATTTAAAGCGCTTGAATAATCCGAGCATGCATATCAACTAGGATAAATCCATACCAAAAATCAGTGAGCCACTCGCATTCCAGAAACATGATACAAGAAAGGTGGATGAAATGAAATGATCTATTAAAATAGCACATATGAGAGAAAGTTACACACTGTGAGAAATCAAAGACCAGAATCCTCTTTAAAGGCGGAACTCCTCCTCATTGAGACCCAATGGGCTCTGTACATTCATATGAGAGCTTTTACAAAATGCATACAAAAATCCTCTTACTGCATAATTTTCTGATAAAATCTGGAACCCTAATTCATTTGTTCTTCAGGAGCTTTATAGGAGGAAAAGAAAGCTCGAAAAGGGAGTAGGTGATGAACATTTAATTTGCCTCATTAAGACAAGATGGCGGAAACGTGCACGCCCATACTGCATGATGACTTTGTAGTGTTGTATGTACTCTGCTGCCTGTTTTCTGAAATAAATGCACTCGGTAGAAGTCTCTTCAGGAACACGGAAAAGGAGTAAAATCACATAGACATTCTGTCCTTTCCTGAAAGAAAATGTGCTGAAAAGAAAAGTTTAGGGTATTTTTTTCTGTGAATGGTACCCTTTTCTTTCTAAACCCTAAATTAAGGTTTAAGATCTTCAATGCTGAACGTTGAATTCCTCGATCATTCACTGAAATTTCTTTACTGCTCCATTAATGTCTCCATCTGTGCATTCTGTGCCTTGAATGACTCTGGAGGGTTTGACAGATTTTAACCCTGCTTCTTTAATGGAAGTCTTGTTTACATACCTTCCCAAGCCTTTGTCCATAATTACAGCGTCTGAAAAGTGGTTCTATGATGTGCTCTCTATTACAGTAATAGAGACTGTAAATCATGGCAGTTTTCCACCGCTGTAACCCTGCAAAAACCGCAAACTTGTTAGGAAAACCATACATGGGGATGGTGGATGTGGCAGGGTCAATGAAAATGGTCGTGAGGACATGGAAAAATTGTGAAACAATGCGAGGTGGCGGCAAAAAATGCAGTGAAACGATGGAGGATGGACTGGTGAAAGTTTTTAACGTATAACATTGAAATAATTTGACTAATGAATGCAATGTATAAAGGGCGGAAGAAAAATACAACAAACACGTGGAACGGTGACAGGGCAGAAGACACGTCTCGATTGTGGGGAAGTAGGTGATCTAGACCGTCCGATCTCAAGACGAGATCGACGGCTGAAAATGCGTCGGAGGATGATGAACGGTGGGCCAGGGGTACGATTTCCCCGTGTTAACTCGCGAGCAACTTTGTGGAGCGATCGTCGTTAGATGGGCCGCTCTAGATCGGATGGCTCATGTGCATATCGTGTCGGATATTCTGTCGAACTATAACGCACGATGAGCAACAGTTTTTAAAAAGTGCTCGGTGACGCATGTCACGCGATGAATGGCATCGCTTCGAAATGAGAAATACCGCCTGCCTCCAAAAGGCGGTGTGATATAAACCAGCGGGTTTTGTATAGTGAGCGGGTGCACTATGGACCGTTGATTTTGCAGGTTGATCGGACGGTGGATGGGGTGGGCCATGGGTGCGATGGAGCTTTGCGAATGTCGTCCGATCTGTATAGATTGACGGATAATACTGCGCCCGATATATATATATATATATATATATATATGATAAACGCCTTCATGGCTAGCACTCGGTTTGGACTTTTGGTCATGTGGAGAAAAAGGTGCAGGGGCTAGGGCCGAAAGGTGCTAGGCCTTAAATATGTTATAATGTGGGATTTTGACCCTTTTATGTAGTTTTGAGGCTAGGAGGAGGTAACGATAGGCATAAAAAGGATTTTTTAGGACAAAAGAGGGGGTTTGAAAGGTTTAAGCGAGAGTGCTTATCAAAATTTTAATAGAATGCTGACATGATCAACAGAGCCCTTAAAAGTTATTACACTGACAGAGTCTCCTAAAGTTTTCAAGACAACAGTTATCGAAGCATGGAAGACCTGAAAGACCTTCAGTCACCTTACTTATCTCAGAAGACAGAGCAGAGTACCAGCAATCAGAAAGTACTTCAAAGAACATACCTAAGGTTATTGTCAACCTGAAAAAGACTTCTAGACCAGCCTAAGGGTACCAAAATGTCAATGCAGAGCCATTAAGCAGAGTGGGCATTCGAATACTTCCTCCCTTCTGTCTTAATGTATCATTTAAGTTTACATCTACTACTACTGTCACTCATTCTCCTATAAGAACTCCTGAAAAATACATTGTAAAATTTTTTGGTTGTTGGGATTTTATCGACTGATAGAACTGTTATTGAGGGGAAGTAGCTAATTAATATGTAATATAGTAGGCTGGGAAGAGAAATTTTGATTGTAAAATGCCACTGAGCTCAAATTATGTGACTGGTTTTGCACATCAATTAATCAAGCAGATTCACAGGATCATGTTCTATATTATTGGTGTTGTTACTCTTACTATAATTGTTTCCTTTCATGTTTTATCATACTGTCCATTATTCTCAAATAAAGAACAACAAGCATAGATTAGGACATACTACTGGAAGTACCCTAAGTCTCACTGTAATATTTATCTATATGTTTTCTGCTAGTTGTGTATCTAAGAGAAAATTCATCATAATTTAACCAGTATAGAAGTTGGCTGGTCCATGCTTACTAATGTATGAATTTGGAGTTTTTTTCCTTAGATGTTCTTGTTTGGTTTCAGCTGAAAGAATTGGGAAATTGGGGATCTAGAGTTAGCCCTGTCCACTAGGTTCCTTTTCCAACAGTTTCCCTTTCTAAGATCCCTTTGAGTTAGTGTCAAAAGCATTGAAGGTTCAAAGTCTTTCTCTGATATTAGGCCTTACACTATGTTAAATCTTAAATGTTTTCTACTGTCTGAAAGTGGTTATGAGGACTGCTGGATTGTTTTCCTTGAGAGTATGCTGAAAGTAGGTCTGGATTTAAATGACATCTAACCTGATCTTAAGCTACCCTTTGTGTCTTTTATGAGAGTTAATTCCTTTGAAGCATGTCAAAAGCAATGAAGGTTCAAAGTCTTTCTCTAATCTTAGGCCTTACTCTATGTTAAATCTTAAATTTTTTCTATTGTCTGAAAGTGGTTATGAGGACTGCTGGATTGTTTTCCTTGAGAGTATGCTAAAAGCAGGTTTGGATTTAAATGACATCTGACCTGATCTTAAGCTACCCTTTGTGTCTTTTATGAGAGCTAATTCGTTTAAAGCATGTCAAAAGCAGGCTTGGATTTATATGACATCTAACCTGATCTTAGGCTGCACTTTGGTCTCTTTCTTTCACCCATTCTTAATATTCCATTCCACCATCTATCTAGAAATATCCTTTGGTATAGATGACTTGCCCTATGGAAACCCTTGGATAGTTGTTATGAAAGTAATCCCCTTTCATGACTCCATAGACCAATGGATTAACCTTTCTTTTGACCTATCTTCCTATGTTGAAACATCCTTCTATTTAGTTCCTTATTTACTTCCATGAACTTCTCAGTTAATTATCTCCAACCAAACAAACAAACCAAACAGACCTCTACACTTCATACCTAGCCTATTACCTCAATTTGAGCCTCAAAGATATACCATTCCTTGAATTTATAGAGATATCCCTCTCTGGATCCAAGAGGGCTAGATCCTAGGATCCAAAAGTGGTTTGATGTTGTCTTATCTTTTGGTCTTGCCAATCTAGCCAAAACATAGGAACCACAACATAATGGCGACTCCGTTGGGGAAATTCTAAGTGGACTTCATCTTAGACACCCTTAGGACCTCAAAAGACCCAAAATCTCTGGTTATATTGGTATTCCATTGCTGATGGTGGATAGAATTCAGCTTCAAACATTCAAATTCATCCACCTGGTGACTCCACAATTCCTAATAGACCTAAAGACTCCACTAGAGGAAGAACCTGAAATATGGCCAGACCTTATAGAAGGATAGAACATTTAGGCTGGATTTGGTTTCAAGAATTCATTGTTTTTATCTACCACTACGTTCTATCCTACTTGAAGCCTAATCAAGTGTACAAAGATGATATCCACATTGATTATGGGAAATATCTCAAGCCTCAGTCTTCAGACCATGAGTAGGCCCAGACACCTGTGAAAGACCTAGTGAAACAAGAGCCTCATGCTGTATCTCTTGCCCCAAATGAAACCTCAAGCAGTCATAGTTCTCTTGTTGCACTACCTACACCCACAAAGGTCATAGAAAGATATAAGCCTCTAACTTTGCCTCTTATCTTCCAGCCCCTTCCTGTAGGACTTACAAATAAGCTGCCCCTTTTTTATGGAGAAAATAAAAAGATCACTGCTGAGAGACATGTTCAAAATCTTGAGGATTTACTTGAATTTTATGAAATAGAAGAAGATGATGTGCGTATTAGAATTTTTGCCTTGTCATTACAAGGAAATGCTAAGATTTGGTTTAAAAACCTTCCAGCTACAAGCATCATCAATTTTCATCAATTTGCTCAAGTTTTCCTTGATAGATGGGTAGTCCCTGGAAATGTCTTCCTCATCCTAGAATAATACCAGAATTTGAAAAGACAACCAGGAGAGACAGTACAAAAATTTTCAGCCAGGTTCAATAAAGTATACAATGCAATACCTGCTAAGATAAAACCACCTTTGGGATGGGATTTATTGCACTATCCAAGTTCTTTTGACCCTAAGGTTGAATTTCATATAAGAGAAAGAGATCCTTCTAGCCTGGAGGAAATGCAGAATGTAGCAATTACTGTCGAATACAACCTGTGGTGCAGGGAGGAAAGATTAAAAGAAATTAAAAAGGACCAAGCAGAGCAAAAAGGGAAGATCTCTTTAGAAAACAAGTTGGAAAGATTGATAGACACAGCCAACACCTTGCTAAACATAGAGGAGGAAGAATATGAGGTTGAGACTAGAAATGGTGATTGGAAAAGACCTACACCTTGTCCTCAGGAAAAGAAAACCAGATCACTGCAAGACATAAGCGACATGAAAAGCATGTATGATGAACAAGATGTTAGATCAGAGAATGAACTTGCAGATTGTTTTCAAGAAAGAATTGTTGAGAGTCCAGAAGGTTTGATTGGTAACATTGCTTATAATTATAATTTTCCTAATGTTGATCTGTCTGATGATGATTTTTTCCAAAGGGAAGCTAAGCTTGCAGGACCATCATCAGTAGATTCATGGGAAGAAGATCATGACAATAAACTTCAAGAAAGCAATGAGCCAAGTCAAGCTATATATGATACTGATGAAGAAGATTATGAAATTCTAGTAGCAGGTTGCTATAGG
The DNA here is from genome assembly GCA_034641835.2 of Pinus albicaulis. Lineage (NCBI taxonomy): Eukaryota > Viridiplantae > Streptophyta > Pinopsida > Pinales > Pinaceae > Pinus > Pinus albicaulis. The sequence continues at coordinate 98,909 of JAXQQM020080065.1, read as the reverse complement.
GTAAACTGCTTGGGTTGTTGGTTTTCGAATATCCCTCTCAGGGCTTTCCGGTGCCCGAGGCAGACAGTAAGATTAGCTAAGCTGTTCACAAAGATGGCATGAGCATGTTCATATTAGCTTGAAATAACTTGAAGGAATACGATAGAGAATTACCTCTTTGACAGTCTTGGAGTCCCTTGGAGAGCGCTACGCAGCGAAGCAAGAGTCCTTCTTCACTGGCTCCAAATCTTTGTCTTGCAATCAGTCAAAGCACCCGCGTAATTTCTAGCATAACAAGTATCCTATCAATTAAATCAATACACAATAAACATCTAGATTATACACATCTGAGCCATTCATATCATACTATGTAAATGTTCAAACAATAATGACAATATTAAGCATTGAATGGACAAAACGAACACAATTCTATTGATTTTGAAAGAAGGAGGATTACAACCATCGGTTGTACCAAGCCCTCCTCAGTCTCCCAATCTCTCTTCTCTTTCAAGTGAAGAAGTCCAAGTCAACAAGCTCTCTAGGAACCTCTTTGACTCTTAGCCTTCACAATGTCACACTATTCTCTATTCCACAAGTATACAAGAACCTTGAGCAATCCTTCGACCTTCAATTAAGAGCCTTCAGCTCCTTCTTATAGGAGAGGGAGAAGGCCATTGTTGCCCTTCTCTTTCCACTAGTTTGGAATGGAAAAAGCTTAGATGTTTCTTTGATCTCTATGCTTTTGCCTCTTTTGGAGTTCAGTCTTCCATGGCAATGACCAATAATGAACTGGTGCTTCTGCAGTTTCCTTTGTGAACTGACTCCTTTGTGAGGGAAAGTCAGAGATTCAAATCATTCTCCGCGCTCTTTTCCCAATTCAAACTTAAAACATGGGTAATGCTTCCCTCCAGTGTAAACAGAGTGTTTCCCTAGCCACTAACGTGGCCAATGTACTGATTGCCTGTGTTATAATGCTCTTGTTCTCTTCTATATAGGTGTTAACCTGGAAGAAATAGGTTTAATTTAGGTCTTTGTATCCCTTCCATATTTTTCTTCCCCTCTAAGCTGATGAGGAGGTATTTTGACCTGTAACAGATGCCCCTTAAAGTGTGAGGTCAGAGACGAAGACGATGGCCGAAATACTTTATAATTTGTAGAGATAGAGAGATTGAAAGACTGAGGAAAACCTGAAACAGCAACATATGTAAGAAAATATAGTATTTTCCTAGAGTCGGGCATGTCCCATGCTCAGTAGCTTAAACAACATGATTTCTCTAGAATAGAGATATGAAGAATCTATCCACCAATAGGCACAATGTGGAAGTGTCTGTCATAACAGGATCGGGCTGAAGAAGCTATCTCCATAAACAATATCGCAGCTTGGGGAAGGGAACACAACTTTAATGGTGTAGCCTTTGCCCCAAGGTCTTGACCGCCGATTCACTTAAATTGCATATTTCTCAACATGTGAATGAAGGAGTTGTCATCGAACATGTGAGAAATCATCTGACTACTAGTCAATAATGAAAACTGTTAACATATGCGAAGGTGGCCACCGATAATGATGATGGTCCCTAAGATGCCCAGTACAATCTAGCGAGTGTGAATAAAAGGAGTTGAAGTCGAACACTCGTAGAATCATTCGACCAAGAGAAAATGATGAAGACCCTTTATCAAACACAAGACTACCTGCCACTGATGTCTGCAAGTATCTGGGTACTGATGGGTTTCTGGATCAACTTCCTAGATAAGATGTTGAAGTCGATAGGAAGTGATCTGTTGAAAGGTAGGCACTGAGGCGTCCTACATCAGTCAACACGAAACGGAAACCAACTAATTTTGTTTATGATTTGAGATAAGGAAGAGTAAATGGGAACGTCAGACGACAAATAATTTCTGGCATAATGAACGGTTTGGTTGATAACAGGAGCAGTAGATAGCGAGATCCGCTTGAACAATAGAAGGCACTCTAGCAGGGTACTAGGCAGCTGAAGCGTGTTGAACACCAAAGAGTGTGTTAGGATTTTACCGGTGCAGGGACACTGGGAAATGAAGGCTAATACTCATAGATGGTAGGGTTCGGCTAACTGCGAAAGAGTTTTCTGGGAAGTGCCATGTTCAAGAATTTTGCTTCCAAATCGACCTTTTTGAAAATGTAACAGAGGTAGTATCCATTTTGTCCAAATTTTTCCCCGTCTGATTAAGCTTAACGAGTCCAGACGAGTAAAATCGGTGAATTTTTCATGTTTAGAGAGTCTGAAAAATGTCAGGAAAGACAACTCTGTGCCCCATCTGATTAGATTTAACGAGTCCAGATGAGCAAACTCGGTGAATTTTTCATGTTTAGAGAGTCTGAAAAATGTCATAAAAGACAAATCCATGTCCTGTCTGATTAGGTTTAACGAGTCCAGACGAGTAAACTCGGTGAATTTTTCATGTTTAGAGAGTCTGAAAAATGTCGTAAAAGACGACTCCATTGGGGTACCTTTGTCATGTCTTGATAACCGGGCACGGAAAAGGGATAATAGTAAGCCCGAAACAGTTCATTTTCCGTAAGTTAGTCCATCGAATCCGGAAAAGTGAGAAATCTATGTTCAATGGACGTCTACCTCATTTTGTTATGAGTACGAGGAGACGGAGTAAACTCAATATTCTTTGTGAAATTTTAACGAGTCCAACAAAGAAAAACTCGGTACCTCCGTGAAATTTTAACGAGTCACGCAGAGAAAACTCGATTACTTTTTCTGTTTAAAGAGCTTTGAAAAAGAGGAAAAGAATGGCTCCTTGTTCTCTGTCTTGATAGTTTAACGAGCCTGAAAAAGGCGACTCGAGATTTTTTCAGTTTTATGAGCAAGAAAAAGATTCCTAAAAATAATGCTCAATACTTCTCCATAGTTTTAAGGAGTCTGAAGAAGAAAACTCTAGGTTTTTTAGATTAACGAGCAAGAAAAGACCGAAAAAAAAGAACGCTCGATGCCAACTTCGTACAAGTTTAACGAGTCCGAAGAAGAGAACTCGAGGTTTTTCGGATTAACGAGCAAGAAAAATACCGTAAAAAGAATGCTCGATAAAACATGAGTATGTATGCTCATAAATATTGATCCCTAATTAGAACATCAGTACCAAATCTCGAGAGTTGCGACATGTGTACATCAAGAAATCATGACTTTGCCGACTGACTTAAGAGGGTCATGCCCCAGAATTTGCTATAAGAAGGTCAGAAGACTTTCATTTTCACTGTTTTGAGTGCTGTGAAGAAGCTCTGGAGTGGAAAAGGGGTGAAAAATTCAGTTGACGATTACAGTCAATCCGGGCAACAGTTTTCTATTCCGCGAGATCCATGTAAGAGCTAGAACCTCCTGCTATCTTTTAATTGTCATTTTGCTAGTTTTTGCTGGTTCAAAATTAGGAAATTTTGAGGCCCTAGAAAAATATTTGCACCTAACGCGGGTCAGGAGTGCAATAGCCATGTTAAACGCACAACCCATGAAGGGGTTCCGCGTTAGAATGCTCTGTTTTGTACTACAGCCCACGTTAGGCGCACCGTGCTTTCTAACAATTCAATTTTTCCATTTTGAAGTGGTCTAGGCAAGTTTTAATCGGTTGAAAATGTTGCATTTGCAGGTGTTCAGCTGTTAATCATGAGTATCTGGCGAGAGAGAGAACATGAGTGGGAAGAACGAGAGATGGTGACAGATGCGGCAAGCTTGATGGCTCTCCGGAGGTGCAGATTGCTCAAGTATGCCCGTTTAGAACTGATGAGGGGTCAAGAGGACCTCCTGAGGTGGCTGATCCAGCGGTGGGACGAACGACATCATGTCTTTCGGATTGGGGGCAATGAGCTCGCCATCGAAAAGGATGATGTGTACTTTTTGACCGGTTTATCATGTCGTGGGGCGAGGCCCAATTCGACGGGGTCCAGAGCTGACCCTCATTCCACTACTGATTTGATCCATGCGCACTGCATACGTGGCACCCAGGCTGTGAGTAACTGGATACCTATTGCACAGGTGACTCTGAGACCACTGCGGTCTATACTATGGATGATTGTTCGCTTGGCAAGTGCCAAGAGTCAGCATGTGGCCACCAAGGCTCAGATGCTCCTAGCCTTGGATTGTATGCAGCCTCAGGTTTTCGACTAGTGTGACGGTGTGGTCCGTCGGGTCCGAGCAGAGCTTACTGCATGCAAGACCCATACTCAAAGAGAGTTTGGGTACGGTACACTAATTGTTTCTTTCATACTGGAGTAGATACCACTGATGAGACCCAGGATCCCTACAGCGCAATTGGGTCCACGTGAGCTGAGGCAGGCTCGGTGGGCCACTTTGCTTCCACGGACTGGAGAGGGTCCCGTCTATCACTGTTTTGATGAGGGGTTTTTTGATTGGCTGGACTCCCAGATCATCATGATTGAGGATTATCCCTATGTAGGGATGAACTTCACAGGCGATCTGGAGTTAGTCTTGCCCCCTGGCACCCAGTGGGGGCCCGATGGTAAGAAAAATGATCAGTGTTTTTTCAAAGAAGTTTTTTGTGTTTTTAGCTTTTGAATGTTTATGTAAAAAAAATTTGTTAAAAAGGGGTGAAAATTTAGTTTTGACATGAAGCTTTTGCTTGCTTGACACAGATGTGGCACCTGTCCGTCCAGTTGGGGCCCCTCGCTATGCACGGCAAGGATTGCAGCTACCCGGGGTTGGCGCACCAGCAGAGGATGCGGAAGCCGACGACGATGATGATACCCAAATTTTACATGAACTCTCCAGGAACCTGGAGGGTTTCAGTATGGGTATACCACCGCTTCCTATGTGGGAGGTTCCAGTTCGTCTGCAGCGGCATACTGTAGGTGTGCCGAAGAGATACCTAGTTCCTCTGAGGAGGATAGCTAGAGAAGTTGTATGCTATTATGAGCATCAGGATTAGCTGGTGGAGTAGATGTATTAGTATTAGAGCATGGCTTAGTGTAGCCAATTTTTTGTAAAACACCCCAAGTTTTGGAAGATTTTTCTTTTCGATGTTTACTATGTACTAGACATGACATATATATATGTATATATATTTTTGGTGATTTGTGTTTTTAAATTTTTTATGTATTTTTTGATGTGATAAAAATATTTGTACTCATGAGTAAATCTTTTACAATAAATGCGATAAATGCTAATCTAACACATAATTTTCCAAAGAATCGACTAATGCATTAAATTCTCTAGGAACGTGTTCAAATGTGATTGTTTGAAATTGACGCTCTAAAAGTCGCACTCATAAAAAATAACGTAGCAACACAGGGTGGCGAACACGGTAATGATTGTTTAACTGCATAATGATGAGTTGGGAATCTAACCTGACCACTAAATCCGAGATGTCACGAGATGCCGCTTCCGTGAGGAGTTGGATCACCGACATGTACTTGGCAAAATTATTGGTGGCGTTACCCAAAAAGATTCCCCCGGAACGAAGAAGGTCCGACTCAGGAGTATAGAGAACCCAAGCAGCTGAAGCAATGTGTCTAGTGTGACGACTAGCACCATCCGCATATCCGACGTATGATAACGAATGTGATGACATCTGTGCGAAAGAAAAAGATTACATGAGAAAAACACCTTAAACCAAAAAATAATCCAGAAGCATCAAAATAAAATAGGCAAAACTTATATACATAAAATTACAAAGCATATGCCTAGTGCGAAACTAGGCAAAATACTTCTTCAGATAGAGCCCGTTGCGGGGCTCCTCGAGTGGAATTCCATTACAGTCCTGTAGTTCGTAAGCTCCTTTTGAGAGGGCTTTAGTAATGATGTAAGGATCGAGCCACAATGGTTGGAGTGTTCCTGCCCCCAAGAGGTCATGCTTTTGATCATATAGTAGAACGAGATCGCCCTCTTGGAAAGAACGAGGTTTGACAGATTTGTCGTATTGAGATTTAACTCGGCGCTGGTGAGCTTCGAGTGCTAGTGTAGCATCTCGACGAGTTTCATCCAAATGATCGAGCGAGAGCAAGTGCTCTTCTGTGGCGGTGGTGCCAGGCAGGAGTTCAACGGCAAGTTTGAGTGATGGGATTTCGCACTCGATCAGAAGTACTGCCTCCAAGCCGAAAGCAAGTTGGAAAGGTGTGAAGCCTGTGGGAGTTTTAACTGACGTTTGGTATGACCATAACGTGGAATACAACTTCTAATGCCATGTGGTTTTATGGTTTCCGACCAATCGACGAATCATGGTTTTGAGGACGCCATTTACGGCTTCTACTTGACCATTAGCTTGAGGATAATAAGACGAAGATTGATCTTGTCAGAAACCTAGAATGGATGTTAATTCAGTCATCATATGATTCTGAAAGTGAGATCCATGATCGGTGACAAGCGATAGGGGTACGCCGAACCGACAAATTACCTGATTAAACAAGAAGAGAGCGGCGGTTTCGCCATCGGCCTTAAAAGTGGGAAGGGCTTCTGCCCATTTCGTAAAATAATCGACTGCAACCATGGTGTAGTTGTGTCCGTTTTCTGAAGCGGGATTGCAGGTGACGAAGTCAATTCCCCATTTAGCGAAAGGACCGACGGAGATAACCGGGTGAAGGGGGGTAGGATGTGCGCGAATTTTCTTTGTGAAAATTTGACATGGATGGCACTTCTGGACTGTTGCAATGCAATCTTTAAACAGAGTGGGCCACCAATAACCGACGCACAAGATTTTTTGGGTAGTAGCTATGCTTGAAAGATGGCCACCACATGCCCCTGTGTGGCAGTCATTCAAAACGCGTTCTGCTTCATTGATAGTGAGACAACGTCGGAGAATAGTATCAACACCACGACGATATAATGTATCGTTTAGCACGAGGTAGTGCTTTTCTTGGTGGCGGAGAGCTGGGCGGAAGCGTTGAGTTTGTAAGTAGACTAAGATGTCTCCATACCATGGGTCCGAAGAATTGACCAAGTAGATAGATTCATCAGGGAATGGATCATGAGCTACTTCTGCCGAGTCGATTCTGGGAAGGTCCGATAATAATTCGGCGAAGACGAGGGATTTCTTTGCTTTGGCAGCCGTGAAAACCAAATCAAATTGTTGGAGGATGACGATCCATTTGGAATATTTCCCGCCAATAATTTGTCTAGACAAGATATTTCGCATGGGATTCTCCAAAGCAATCACCATAGTCTGTCGCAGCAATATGTAATGTCGAAGTTGGGTGACGGCGAAAAATACCGCCAGAGATAGTTTTTCCACATGTGAATAACGTAACTCAGGTCTGATTAGACCTTTTGATAAATAGTAAATCACATGTTCGCTATCGTCATCATGTACTTGAACCAAAACCATTCCAAGTGAGGATGGCGATGCTGCCAGATAGAGGAGAAAGTCGCGTGAGTAATCGGAGGCACTAAGGAGTGGGGCTGAAACAAGTGCATGTTTTAAAGCATCAAATGATCGTTGATCTTGGTCATCCCATAAGTATAGTGTTCCTTTCTTCAATAATCGCATGAATCCTTTCGTCATCTCAGCATAGTTAACGATGAAACGATGCAAAAAATTTTCCTTCCCTTGCAAGCTTTGGAGTTGAAGGATGGATTGTGGTGCCAGCAATTCAACAATTGCTTTGACCTTATCGGGATCAACCCTAATCCCGTGCTTGGAATCAATGAAACCTAACAATCGTCTGGACTCGACCATAAATACGCATTTATGAGGATTCAAGCGTATATTGTAGAGCCTGCACCTAGCAAAAATTTCTCTTAAATGAGTCAGGTGGTTCTGTCGCTTCTTGGAATGAGCCGGAAGGTCATCTAAGTAAGCCTATACAATATGTCGAATGTCATGAAAAGCATAGTCCATAGCCCGCTGAAAAGTTGCTCCAACATTCTTCAGGCCGAATGGGAGTTTTTTATACGCAAAAATGCCCCAAGGACAGATGAAAGCAGTTTTATGATGGTCGTATTTTTTTATGGCAATCTGGTTGTATCCCGAGAATCCATCCATGAAGGAAAAATATTTGTATCCGGCACAATCGTCGAGAATTTGATCAATGAACGGTGTAGGGTAATTGTATTTTGGACAAGCGGCATTCAGATCGCGATAATCGACGCAAACCCGAATAGTGCCTTGTTTTTTATCAACAAGAACTGGATTGGAAACCCATTCAGTTAAGGGAATGGGGTAGATGAAGCCAGCGTTTAAAATTTTTTCTACTTCGACCTTAATGGCGGCTGCTTTGCGCGGGTGGACAGGTCTGAGTCGTTGCCGGATTGGTTTAGCATTTTCATAAGTCTTGATTTCGTGCTCGACAATAGAAGGATCTATGTCGGGCATTTCTTCATAAGACCAAGCAAAGACATCACAGAATTCTTTAAAAAGAGATGTGAAGGACGCAATTTCCTCAGGATTGCAGTCGGCTCCAATTTGAATATTTTCCACGATACTCGTTTTGACCGAGATATCAATGAGCAGTGTCTTGGAAAGATTACCCATGTTCCCTTTTGAATCGATAGTGTGAACAGTCGTATAAGAGGAGGGAACTATCTCAGGTTGGTCGAAATATGGAATTTTAGTTTTTATCGCCTCCGAATCAATCGTCGAAGTGCGATGGTGAAACTCTCCCCAAGGTCGTTCTTCTAATGACATGATCTCTCGAATAGCTTCGTCTGTAGGCCAGACTTCATTGAGGAGATCCTTAGAGAGAACTATGATGGGAGAGAGGTTTGTACCTGTGGTCGAAACCATATCAGTGGAGGGTTCAAATGTGCTTTGGATGGCTTGGTAAGCCAACTCGACCGGCGAAAGAGGCATCTGATCTCCATAAGAATCAATATCTGAAGGTGCCGGGATGATCCATGGGTCGATAGAGCCATCTGAAAAGGTGGATATCATTGCAACCGTGTTTGGGATCTGCGGCGGCGGTAGAGGAAAACAACCCAGTAGGGAAGATGCCTTCAGAAGACTGGTATCGATACTGACATAAGAGTCAGGGACACCTCCTATTAGGGGTATAGTGCTACTTGGTAAAGTGGCATAATCAGGGGTGCAGAAGGATAGCTGGTCGATCGTGACTATTTTCCCATCCAATGGAAATAGGATGAGTCGGAAGACCGAAGACACGATGGCAGTCATAGCATAAGACCAACTGCGACCGAGCAATAGATTATAGTTGAGATGACGCTCTACAACTTCAACGTCCACGTTTACCATTTTCCCACTTAGAGTGATGGGAAAGCTAGCAAGGTATCCTTTTGGTAGGAAAGTGTGGCCATCGAAAGCTTTGAGGGAATTCGATGGCAGGGTTAGAGTAGGAGAACCTAAATGGATCCAGCAAGCTTGTGACATAACGCAGGTCGAAGCACCTTCGTCTATGACAGTGCGATGGATTGGTCTCCCTTTCGACACAAATTGTACCTGGAATGCGAGTTGATGGGAGAGGCGAGGTTTAGCCTTTTCCATATCAAAGATTGCTAGCATGGAATCCTGGGGATCTATTCCACCAATGGTCGAAAGCAAGGCTTTCCTTTGTGCTGGACAGGTTTGTAATACTTCAAGAGCAGACATAGCTGACGGTGCCTGCGCCAAATCTTCTACAATATTGTAGTTTTGGGCTGCACGTGCAGAGGTATTATGAGTCGTGCGTCGAAGTGTCCCTTTGGGGGGACGAATTATAGGTTCAACAGTAGGCCTTTCGATATGTAAATCGTTGGGCGGTGGCGGAATGGACCTAGTTCCAGGTTCCCGAGCATCTATGGTAGGATTTCCATAAAGCTTGGCGTGAGTTTGAAGGTCAATACTCTCAATGCCATAAATGGCAGATGGTCCTTCGCCGGAAGGATACGAACCACCATTGCCCCGTTGATGGGGTTGTGGCGGATTGTCAACCATGTGTTGATGTTGCTGCGGTTGATTGGGGAAAGGATTGTGAAGAACGACAGGTGTTTGCCCATAATCCTTGTTAGCAATAAAATCAGTGAATTCCTGCAGCCGAGGACATTTGTATGTCAAGTGATCCTCCGCATAGATTTTGCAAGGAAATTTCATGGGTTTATCCTTTCCTCTGTCATTTCTGGCAGCATTTTTCTGATTAGGGTTATTCTGATTATCCGACTGCTCTTCCGAAGAAGACGTTTTCTTCTTGTTCTTCTTATTTTTCCCGCTAGGTTTTTGTGATATTTGCACCGAATTTATCTCAGCAGGAGGAAGAGGAGTCGTTTGATGGGGGGGGGGATGGCAGCCGAGGATGGCTGGGAGGTTTGCCCCTGAGACTGATTGGTGGCTACACCAGAGATCGTGCCAACGAGACCATCGGCATGAGCTCCGGTTTTCTAAGTAGCCGAAGGGTTTGGGTTACCAGGGGCATGGGGGAGCAGATCGTAAAGCATGCCAGATTGTGAATAGATTAAATACAGGTGTTGGGCACGATGAATACATTGATCTTATGTCACCACACCAGAAAGGCCAATGTCTTTAGAGATGTGGGGTAAAAGAGACTTGCAAAACCAATTGGCCAAGAGATGGTCCGATATTGGTGCCTTGAAGAGCCTCCTCCTACGTCTCCATTCATGAATATGGTCGGAGATGTGGGTGGCGGTGTCTTGTCGCAGCGATGTTAACAATTCTGTCCCGGTTTCCACTCTAATTGGCAGTTGGAAGTTCTTTAAGAACTCCATCGCTAAAGCGCCAAACGTATTGATGGCGGCGCATGGCAATTCAATGTACCACTTGGCAGCATTGCCTGTAAGGGTGCAGGGAAATAGTCGAAGTCGGACACTATCATCTACCATGGAATTGGATATGGACCATAAATGGAAGGTAGTGATGTGTGTGGCCAGGTCGTCCCCATGTTTCCCGTCGAACTTCAAGATATCAGAAGGAATCTTATGCGATATTGGAGGCCAAAGCGGGTTGTGGTTGATGGGGTCGTTCGTTAGCTTATGGATGTCGGGTATGTCCAAAGCTGCCAAGAAAGACAATTGTGGATTTTCCCCCGAGTCTAACCAAGGTAGTATGGGATGATTACTTGGACCATGGGGTCCTCCCATCCATGTGTTACCAGAAGGGTAAGTGGGACTTTGATAAAAACCTCCCATAGGTGGAGGAGTAGGAACATACGGTTGCTGTCCATAGGGCATAGTGTATTGAGGGGAAAACGGTTGGTTGCCCCCAACATAAAAGTGCCCTCCCACTCTAGATGGAGGTTGGGGTTGGCTAGTCCAAATGGATGCAATAGAGTTTCCTGGAGGCATACTAGTACTTGCATAATTTTGCAACGGTATAGATCCTACACCTATGTTTGAACCACTTAAGGGGATAGTATTTACAATGGGTTGTCCCATTTTTCCTAAGGATTGCATAGGAAGAGAAATATTCCCTGCTACCTACGTACTGATAACACTGCCCCCTGGTATAGTGGCCAGGGGGTTTGAACTCAACAAAGGGTTCCAACCGAAAGGGTTGCTAAAGGGCACCGAAGTAGTCATGCTCGTGGGAGGAGCTACCGTGGTCCCCAACGTGGTCACGGTAGGAGTAGATTCCGAAGGGTTCGGTAAAATACTGACAGTTGTGTTGACCATAGGATTGGGGGTAGGTATATGTTGACTACTGGGGTTGCCCAGTAATGGCATAGAACTGACCACCGGCGGGGAGGATGGTGGCGAACCAGGAATGGTTGCCATTGGTATCGACCCTGTGGATGTGGGTGGAGAAATAGATGTTGGTGTTGCCGCAGACATATCTCGGCGTGGTGTAATTTGGATTATCACCGGCCCTAACGGATTAGTGAGCGGAGGATTGTAGTTAGGTACAACGCCTTCAGTGAAAGGGTCCTCCGGGAGTTCCGGCTGATAAGGGTCTATGTGATAATCAAGATTAGTCAGAGGAGACTTCTCTTCCGTAGAAGGCCCGGGTTCACCAAGGTTCAGTTCTTCCTCAAGGTTGAGAGGAGGTAGACCTTGCTGTCGTCGAGATAGACGGCGTGGGTCAGGGGACGCCACGGTGACCGGTTTAATTTTAACAAATTTTATTAAATTGTGATCTATTATGAAGTCTCAAATGACAGTAACCACACACTTAACAAAAAAAAGAAAAAAAAAAGGACTTTCTAAAATCAATCAGCAAGCAGCCAGAATAGGGTGCCCTGTCTGAGTACTACCGTTCACTGATGATGAAATCCAGTCTCGCAATAGTATACAGAGAGGGTTGGTCGAAAGTACAGTTACGATCACTCTAGAGCTTCGCCCGAACCTTAGACGATAGGTGTAAGCACTCTCGTGAAGACGAGTACCCTCCTAAAGACCGAAGACAGAGCGGGTCCATCTGTTTCAGGTACCAGGACAGCCCGTCCTAGTCACCTTGTGTAAGTCACTAAAAGTATGGCCACTAAGGATACCTCAAATCACAGACATCATCAGGGGGGTCCACGGTCAAGGACAGTGTGCTATATGGGCAGAATACCTAGATCCCCGATCTAGTTTCAACATCCCCGAAGGGAACCCCAATATATAACACACCCACAGGATGCAGTCGAAGGCGGGCTACCTTCTAGTGCACCCAAGTGTTGTCTCGCGCTGAGCTCCGGTAAAGGAACGGTCCCAATAATGTGAGTGCAGCAGGATTTCACTTGTTAATGACTTTAGTTTTCAAGTTTTGAGATCTTGGGTAGTTTTCTCACTTTCCTAACCCAAGATCCTAGCCTGAACTACTGTTTGTGTGAGCTCAAAAAAGAGTAATTAGATTGATTTTAGTATCGCTTTATTTTTAGTGTACTTTGTTATTAGTCTTACAGAGGGGGAATGGACGTATGAAGTATAGTGAGACTCTGACTCAAGAAACCATGCAAAACATGCTCTAAATATTAAATTCAATGAAGAGTGTTTCTACAGGGAGAGGTTTCTTTTTCAATCATCCATGCATCAACATGTAAATAACACAGCTCAACTTTTGAAGATTCAGACTTCTATCTACCTCTTTTAACAGTCTGTGAACTAAAACTTTCAGAATAAACTCAGCTAGATGCAGAAAAAAAAGAAAAAAAAAAAAAAAAAAAAAAAAAAAAAAAATCTCTTTTAAAAAGTAAATGTTTTGCACACTAACTAAATAAGAGAAACAAATAAAAATGCCAGTTTAGCAGACAAGCACAGGGATTAAGTCGGTGAAAGGTACTGGTGGCCAAAAAACTCTACAGCTAAAACACAGTCACAGCAGTGAACAACAAGGTTTTTGGCTGAGTAACGCTCTGTCTGTGAGAAAATACAACGTTATAACGCACTATATTTAAGCATAGACCACGTTATAACGCACTGGATAGCCTGCTTAGGTCGTGTTAACCAGGGAAAAGCTCTTCAGTTGGTCAGACAGGAACAGGACTGAACTCTGCAAGCGTTTGGTATGTCTACTGGGCATCAAAAAATGGTCGGAAGGATCTTTGAACAGAGGAGAAAAGAAGAAAGGAAGGAATGAATAGTCCGGAAACTATGGGGTAAATTCCCCAATGGAGTCGCCAATTCTGCTATAGGGTAAACTGCTTGGGTGGTTGGTTTTCGAATATCCCTCTCAGGGCTTTCCGGTGCCCGAGGCAGACAGTAAGATTAGCTATGCTGTTCACAAAGATGGCATGAGCATGTTCATATTAGCTTGAAATAAATTGAAGGAATACAATAGAGAATTACCTCTTTGACAGTCTTGGAGTCCCATGGAGAATGCTGCGCAGCGAAGCAAGAGTCCTTCTTCACCGGCTCCAAATCTTAGTCCTGCAATCAGTCAAAGCACCCGCGTAATTTCTAACATAACAAGTATCCTATCAATTAAATCAATACACAATAAACATCTAGATTATACACATCTGAGCCATTCATATCATACTATATAAATGTTCAAACAATAATGAAAATATTAAGCATTGAATGGACAAAACAAACACAGTTCTATTGATTTTGAAAGAAGGAGGATTACAACCGTCGGTTGTACCAAGCCCTCCTCAGTCTCCCAATCTCTCTTCTCTCTCAAGTGAAGAATTCCAAGTCAAAAAGCTCTCTAGGAACCTCTTTGACTCTTGGCCTTCACAATGTCACACTATTCTCTATTCCACAAGTATACAAGAACCTTGAGCAATCCTTCGACCCTCAATTAAGAGCCTTCAGCTCCTTCTTATAGGAGAGGGAGAAGGCCATTGTTTCCCTTCTCTTTCCACTAGTTTGGAATGGAAAAAGCTTAGATGTTTCTTTGATCTCTATGCTTTTTCCTCTTTTGGAGTTCAGTCTTCTATGGCAATGACCAATAATGAACTGGTGCTTCTGCAGTTTCCTTTGTGAACTGACTCCTTTGTGAGGGAAAGTCGGAGATTCAAATCATTCTCCGTGCTCTTTTCCCAATTCAAACTTAAAACACGGGTAACGCTTCCCTCCAGTGTAAACAGAGCATTGCCCTAGCCACTAATGCGGCCAATGTACTGATTGCCTGCGTTATAACGCTCTTGTTCTGTTCTATATAGGCGTTACCCTGGCAGAAATAGGTTTAATTTATGTCTTTGTACTTCTTCCATATTTGTCTTCCCCTCTGAGCTGATGAGGAGGTATTTTGACCTGTAACAGTAAGACAGATCAAAAATCAATGCCAAACTAAGCATCCACGGCTGAGAGCTTATAGAAATGAAGTATGGGATATGATAGAAAATTTCTTCTCAGCATTTAACATACAGTTCATGCCCCAGGAGAAAAACAGAATAGCAGATTCTCTTGCTGTGGCTGCCAGCACATTCCGTCCTCCTCAGAATCCACTTTTAAGATATGAAGTTGAGGTACGTTACAGGCCATCTATCCCAGACAATATAAATCATTGGCAGGTATTTGAAGATGATGAACAGATGAAGAGATTCATGGAGACAGTGGGAGAATTATCCAATATGGAGATTGATGATAATGAGGAGGAAGAAGTTGAAAATATTGCAGAAAATAGATGGGAAGAAAGAATAGCAGGAAATAAAGTGCTGCAGCTGAAAGGTAATGTTATACCTAGAGGGTTGGTGCCTCTAGAAAGATTATTTAACAAGGATGACATTCCATTGTAGCCAAACAAGGTAACCGAAGAAGATCAAGTGGGAGATTTGAATCTGGGTACTTATGCTGATCCCAAAATTGTAAAATTATCTAAAAGAATCCCAGATGAATATAAAGAAAAATATTTGAAGTTGTTTCAATCTTATAAAGATGTATTTTCTTGGTCCTATCAGGACCTAAAAAATTTTGACGTTAATATAATGCAGCATAAAATTCCTTTGAGGGAAGATGCAAAGCCATATAAGGAGAAGCTCAGACAGATAAATCCTCTGCTGCTTCCCTCCATTGAAAAAGAAGTCAAGAAGCTGCTGAAAGCTGGAATAATTGTGCCATTAAGGTACTCAGAATGGATAGAAAACCTTGTTCCTGTTCGGAAGAAAAATGGGGAAATAAGGCTGTGTGTGGATTTCAGGAATTTAAATAGAGCATCTCTCAAGGATAATTATCCACTACCTAAGATGGACCACATCCTACAAAAAGTAGTGGGAGCATCTAGAATGTCAATGATGGATGGTTTTTCTGGTTATAATCAAGTGGCCGTGTTTCCAGAAGATCAGAAGAAAATTTCATTTACAACACCATGGGGAACATTTATGTATGCCAGAATGCCATTTGGATTAATTAATGCAGGAGCTACTTTTCAGAGGGCAATGGACATAGCCTTTGTTGGGGAGCAGGAAAAATTTTTGGTAGTATATCTCGATGATATCACAGTGTTTTCAAAGAATGATGATGAGCATATTGAACATTTAAGAAGAACTTTTGAGAAATGCAGAAGGTATGGCCTATCCCTCAATCCTCAAAAATCTTTATTTGCATTAGATGAGGGAAAACTCTTAGGGCACATTGTAACTAAATATGGTGTGAAAATAGACCCTAAGAGATTTGAAGTAATAAACAGTATTGCTTTACCTAGAAATAAGAAGGAAGTATAGGTGTTTTTAGGCCGAATTAATTTTCTAAGAAGGTTTATTCCTAACTATGCTGAAATAGTTAGGCATATAACTGATATGTTGAAGAAGAATAATGAAGTAAGATGGTCCCAGGAATCTAGAGATGCATTTACAAGGATAAAACAGGCATTTGCTGAAGCTCCCGTGCTAGCTGGACCAGATTAAAACAAGCCATTTATGATCTTTTCATTTGCTTCACCTCATACAATCGCTGGAGTATTATTGCAGAAAAATGAAGAGGGATACGAACAACCTATAGCTTTCTTCAGTCAGGTGCTTTACGATGCTGAATTAAAATATAATATATTGGAGAAGCAGGCATATGCCCTGGTAAAGTTCCTTAAAGCTTTTAGAGTATATGTTTTGCAATCTCACATTACTGCATATGTTCCCACAGCAGCTGTCAAAGACATTCTTGTCCAAGGGGATAGTGAAGGAAAAAGAGGAAGATGGATTGCAAAAATACAGGAGTATGATTTGGACATAAGGCCTACCAAGTCAATTAAAGGACAGGGACTTGCTAGGATGTTATCTAAATCAAATCATCAAGCTTTGGGCATTAATATTTCCATGATAGCAAATGAAGAATCTGAGAAAGGAGAAGAACAACAAGGACTGGAGATGGCCACTCAAAAGGTACACATGAAATATATCACTATTCCTTGGTATAAAGAAATAGTTGAATATCTTTTAACACTTAGCTGACCTTCAAGTTGTGAGAAGGTAAAATACAAAGCTGTAAGAATGAAATCCCAGAAATACATAATTGCGAATGGACAGCTATATTGGAGAGACCCTTCAGGTATACTACTGTTGTGCCTCACAGAAAATGAAGTAGAAAGTATAATGATAGAATTCCATGAGGGAATATGTGGAGGGCATTAAAGCTGGAGGGCTACAGCTCAAAAGATCCTGAAGGCTAGGTTTTACTGGCCAAAATTGTATACAGATGCTTTTGCTTGGGTCAGAGCATGTGATAAGTGTCAAAGATTTGCAGAAAGGCAGAAATTAGCAGCTTTGCCCTTGATCCCTATTCATGTGAATGAACCATTTCAGAAATGGGGATTAGATTTTATAGGAGAAATACATCCCCCATCAAGTGGCCAATATAAATGGATACTAACAGCCACAGATTATTTTACGAAATGGGTGGAAGCCATACCTACCAGAAATGCTACAGATGCCGTGATAATGAAGTTTATAGAGGAAAATATCTTATCTAGGTTTGGTTGTCCTGCTAGAATTGTAACTGATAATGCACAAGCTTTCAAATCTGCCAGGTTTGTAAATTTCTGCCAACGATATAATATCATATTGACTCACTCTACCGCTTATTATCCACAGGGAAATGGTTTAGCAGAGTCTTCTCATAAAACCCTGGTGAGAGCCTTGAAGAAAACAATCAGTGAAAATCAGAAGAAATGGGACTCCCAATTAAAGTTTGCTTTATGGGAAAATAGAATAACTAGCAAAAGAGAAACAGGGAAATCTCCCTATGAGCTGGTGTATGGGTGAGCTGCTATGTTTCCTGTGCAATTGGCATTGCCAGTAGCAGGTTTTATGCAGGAAAATCAGGAAGAACCAGATGACATGATTAGGAGAATTAACCAACTGGTAGAATTGGAAGAAACACAGAACCAAGTGAATCGGAGATTGATATAATATCAAGAGAAAATGAAAAGTGTATTTGATCAGCATGTCAAAGATAGAAAATTTCAAATTGGAGACCTGGTTCTCAGGTGGGATGTTTGAAGAGCAGAGAAAGGCAAGCATGCTAAATTTGACCCGTTGTGGTTTGGTCCATTCAAAATCGTGAATCAAAGAAGAAATAATAATTTCATATTGGAAAACCTACAGGGTGATCTGCTGGACGCCCCTGTGAATGGCCAATTCCTCAAGCCATACTTTCAATTCTGACCCGAGTTGGGAATGCATGACTGTATTATATTGTATATAAGCTGTTTTAGTTTTTATTTTCATGAAGAAAAGGATGTTGGAAATTACCTGAAGAAGAAGCGCAGGGGGATTAAAAACAGAATGAAATATTTAGTGGTCTACGTGTTCTCGACATGCCTGAGGACGAACATGCCGTCCCCAGATGGAGCTGATGTTGTACATATTTACCCCTGCCTATGAATTTTGGTTTGCTGCCCCATTCGAATCCATTTCAAATGCTCACTATGGCCTAAAAATCCTCATGCTCCCATCCAACATTACCTTTTTCGCCCGGAAATGCATTGTGCAAAGGTTAAAAACCTGCAAGTAAAATTATATTGAGTCGAAGACCCAGGGCCTTAGCCCCTTTTCTGATCGTCATCACATGACCCGAGCCCGAAAACCACAAGCCAAAAGGAAAGGGAGCTTATCTTTTTATGTTTTGGGCGTAATTGTTGCCGTCCGATCGAGTTCAATCAACGGAGCGGCGGTCGTTTTGTGTGGTGGTCCCCACGCCTGTACGAATTTCCAAAACCAGCGGTAAATCCCGCACCACTTCCACCGGGCCGGCGGTTTTGAACCAAATGCCAGCGATTCCATTGAAAATGCGCCACGCGTCTTTTGTACGACGTTCCAAAACCACTCTCCTGCGCGTTAAAGTCTGTACTGTGGTCGGGCAGCGGAATTCATTTGGGCCATTGGATCCGCTGATCTCCATCCGACGGTGGATATCTTCCAGAGTTACCCATCCGTTAACCTATGCCCGCCGCATTCCGTGGCCCCACCACTGTGATGTTCCCGTCGCCTCCTAACCGTTGATCCGTCTTCCAAGATCCGACGGCCAGAAATCAATCTCCCCGTCTATTGACTCCACTGCCACGTCGTTGTTCCACCTGTCCACTCGTACATCCACGTGTCCCCGCCTCACGCGTCCATAATATTCCTCCTCACCATATGTATATATGTGTGATTTCATTCATATCTCTCATTTTTATTTCATTTCTCACGTCCAAATTGTTCTACGTAGAAAATCCACGCTCTCTCTGTTTAATCAGAATCTCCATTGTCTTTCCTCCGCCACCCTGCGTGTTCTTGTCATTCGTCTGTGTCCGCGTCGTCGTCATCATCTCGGCCTCCATGCTCCTTACCTCTGCATCTAGTTTCTCTAATGTTTTTGTGTATTTTGTAGGTTTCAAGATAACAAGAAGGCGCTTTAATCTATTGCCTCTGTTGCAGAGGCTAAGAGCATGTCAAAGGACGATATTTTGCTGGTGAAATTTAAAGAAGAAGTTGAGGGTAGTTGTGTGGAATAACTATCATTAAATAAAACAAAGATATGAACCTACAGAACCCTCCAGAGAAAATCAAGGAACGCTTCGCCCTGCATTAAGGGCCCAGGATTCAAATTCAGAGTTAAAGGCCGAGAGTACAGTACAAAATCGCAAGCTATCTCGGGGTTTTAAGGCAGCAGATTTTCCCTCTTTCAGTAAGAGGCAGAACGTTGTATATATTATTATTTATGTCTTGTTTATAAGAAGATCTTCATCTTCCAGCATTTATTTCTAGAGACAGATTGTAAAGTACAGTCATTTATAGTTAGTCATTCACAGTGTGGGCGCGAATGTTTTCCGCCATTTTATTCAAATTAAGTCATTAAGTGTGCTCCACCTACCTCCTTCTCTAGAATTCTCTATCTTTTCTATAAAAACCCGCAAAGAAGACATTGTAAGGGTTCCAGATTTCTATCAGCAGACTGTGCAGTGAAAAGGATTTTGTATACATTTTGTAATATTTCTGTATGAAGGTTCAGAGCCCGTAGGGTCTTAGTGAGGAGGAGTTATAACTGTATTGAGGATTCTGGTCTTTGGTATCTCACAGTATGTAATTTTCTCTTATGTGTTAATACAATACATCATTTCATGCTATTTATCTTCTTGTATCATGTTCTAGAATGCGAGTGGCTCACTATTTTGCAGTAAGGATTCATCCTAGTTGATGCCCTTTCTGGGATTAGTTAAGCGCTTTAAATAGGCCTAGTCATGATATATTGTTCCAGGTTCATCTCTTCCATATTTTCTGCTATATCAGTTGTTTTAGGAGGGTGCTTTTAAAATGCCAGGATCGTGTATGGATTCTCGAATTGGCAAGCCCATGCATGGTTTTGTTGTATATCTGGGTATCATTCTAATATCAACTGGTATTTTCTCATTATTTCTTTCACTGCATCCACTCTCTGATATTTGATTTCTGTGATATATTATTTGAACTGGCCCTCTTTACAGTAAGCTGTCTCTTAACTGTCTGATGCCTTTGTATTGGAGTTTTACATGATGTCCCTACACTATTCTTATCTTTGTATCAGCTTCTGAGAGAGATTGGTCCCATTCTAAGCTAATTTCCTTGTTCAACAAGAGATAGTAAGTGAGCTTTTGGATTGACAACCCAAGCTATATGAAGAGCTCCTTGTTATATTAAGATGTCCTAGGCACTGGTCTATGGCAACTCTATCGATCTAACTCCTGAAATCTCAGATCTGGGCCTCCCAGTCTCACACCTTGGCTTATGGCTTCTGGATCTAATCTTACAACTAAATCTTGGAAACCATCTAAGGCACTGTGAAAATTTTGCGTAGCCCTACATGGCTCTGCGCTGGATATGCGTCAACCTGATTGGCTCTATGATGAATTTTTTAGATGTCTTGTTTCCTCTCTCTACTGATGATTCTCCGACTGAGAAAATATCTCTCTCTGGATGCTATCTCTTCCTCTCACTGCACTGATTCACTTAGATTTGATCTTTGTCCGAGCACTTGCACTGTCAGAGGAATTAGATCTCAATATTCACTTAGTGTGTCTTTCCAAATGACCCTAAAGCCTTCCTTTATAGTCTTCTCATTGATAAATAAAAAATCAATATTAGATCTCTAATTAACGACTAAGATTATATTACACTTGATCCTTTCTTTTTCTAGATTATTCACACTCTGTTTTATTAATTCCCTTTAATTATTTAATTTCCCTAAGTTATAGTTAGGGCATCCATTAAAATAATTAATTACTTTAATAAAACATGATATGAGTGGAATTTTCACAAATAGTTTCTGGGTTCTTTGGAGTACCTATGTCTAAGCCTCGCCCCAAATTTTGGGGCTTAGAACACTTTCGATGCTACCAAAAATAAACATTGGTTACCAATCATTATCTGGTACCTTCTCTAGTGCATCCACCAGTCCATGGACTTCTTCCATGTCATCCTCTTCTATAATTCCATCTCGTACTTGTTTATTGAGCGTCGCACAATATTCTCACATTAATACATCACAAGCTTTAGTTGATCAAAAATATCGTATGTATGTCAGTGGCTATGGAAATATACAACAACCCACTCCACCTTATACTGGGTACCCTACTCCAAGAGGGAAGTTGCCTCCATATTCCCCTTATCGTTTTGTAGCAGGGAATCATATTTTCAAAATCTTCCAATCTCCTAACAAAATACTGCAAGATGGTGATCTACCCTATCCGATTCCAACATTTCTAGGAATGGCTGCCAATCCTTGGTGTCCAATGTTTCTTGTACAACCTGGTTCTATTGTAAATCAGTTCCAAACTTCTCAACTTGTTACAGTTATGCCCCATGTTCCTACTTGAAAACCCATATCTCAACCTGCTCAATATTTATCTCACATAATTTAACCTTTGCATGTTGCACTTATAACTCAACCTATTCTACTGTTATTTGTTACCTCTCAAGTCCCACTTACCCAAACTCTTAAAGGTGCCTTACAACCTTGACTGCCTGGTCAGACTATTCCTCAAATGCAAGTGAATCAACTTGTACATGGTAGGGTATATGCACAAACTGTCAAACTTTATGTAGGTATGATTCAAAAACCCTCGAGGCAACCATATCAAGGTATCCCTCAAATGCCTTGCCAAGTTCAAAAAATTCAAACCCAACCATTTCAAACTTTTAAGGATATCTTGGAACTAGGAAACAAGGTTATGTTTATCTAAGATAAATCAACACAAATGCATGTTTTTTGTACAATCTGATCAACTTCTCGGCTTTTTTGTGTTTAAACAAGGATTCCATATTGATCCCCTTAAAGTGCAGGCAATCCTTGATCTGCCTAATTTTTCCTCTCTTGTTCAGTTACAACACCTCCAACGGAAGGTTAACTTTCTATGGATATTTGTTCCTAGCTATGATGAATTGACCAAAGAATTTACTCGATTGTTGAATAAAGGGGTTCCCTTCCATTGGGACGACACTACCCAAAATACATTTGATGCTTTGAAATATGTTCTAGTTCAAGCATCATTGTTGTATCACCCTAATTATGAACATGATTATTTCTCATCTCTTGCCACTACAATTAATACCATTTTTATGGTATTGGTGCAAGAATACGACGTAGGTGATGAACATTCCATTTATTATTTGAGTCAAAACTTAAACGACATAGAAATAAAATATAATCAAATTGAAAAGTTAGCTTTGACTGTTGTCCAAAGGTTTCACCACTACATTATGCTTGGCAAGACTATGTTTGAATCTAATTATAACCCCATGACATATACCTTGTCATGAAAATTGCTGGGGGGGAGACAATCCAAACGGATTTTTATTCTCCAGGTGTTCTATTTGGAGTTCACCAAGTCCAAAACGAAGAAATCCTTAGTCTCTATCGAATTGATTTGTGACTTTCCCTCTTCTGAAACTGAGTCAACATCTGACGATTCTATTTGTGAAGTTGTTATTTCTAGTTGATTCATCTTATCCTTGGTATGGAGATATCATCATCTATCTCCAGACCCAGACTTTTCGGCCCAAAAACTATTGCACTAACCAACGATGTATTCGATATGAAGCTAAAAATTATATTATAATTGGAGAAAAACTTTATCATCATTGTATCAATACCATATTTAGGTGGTGCCTCACTCATGAGGAGGCCAAGAAATATCTAAATGAATGCCATGTTGGAGCATGTGGTGGACATATGTTTGGTTATGCCACTGTTATAGCATCATTTCTCACCTTGACATGATTCATGATTGCTTTATGGCTTTTGGGCACCCATTCCTACAGACTTGGACAAATTCACTTAAAAACAGTGTAAAATCCCCCATACGCGACTATGCCCGTGATTTTCCGCGTGTATACGCGAGTCCAACTAGACTTTTCTGCGTATGCCATTAAAATGATTAAAAAATATATAAAAAATCCCTAATTTCACGCTGTGTCGATGGTTACTCAGGTAGTTCAACCACCCCAGCCCGTGGCCAACTGTTTCCAACTGCTGAAACTACTTGGAGGGACTATAAAAAGCCCTCATGTGTATGGCCTAAGGGAGAGAAAGAATTATTGATATTATACTCTGTTGGTATTCCCTATCCAAGTCTGATTCCTCGTGCCTCCTGCACTTTCCCAGTTCATTGTAGGAAACCCTTATTTCCTTGAGATACACATCCCTTTATATGTTATCTCATATGCACCAGTTTGGAAGGAGTCTTAGCGAGGCAAGGGCTGGACGGATCCGGACGACGGTCTGCAAAGGCCTTGGAAGGATCAGGTGATCTCTCCACTTGATTATTTTTGTACGTGCTATTTATAATACAGAAGTATCATGCTGTTCCCAAAATAAACGTGTTAGTGTATGCTTTTATGTATGATAATATTTGTTATACAAGCATTCATTATGATTTATTTAATGTTTTATATGAATCTCACTAACATTTAGAGTAGATATATGCTGTACAACCTGTCCTTTGTGCTGGTTTCTTCTTGTATTTCAGGTTAAGAAGGAAGGACGGTTGCTGGGGGTTTGGACCCCACGTGGATCTACTTCAAACGTAGGACCTACGGGTAACTCTCTCTTTCTGCTCTATTTAGTTTTTCTGAACGTGCATGGTTGTGTGAGTCTCTGTTAAGTAGCATGCCCCTGCTCTGTGGAGGTTGTATCCCAACCAACCTCTAGGGTGTTAATTCCCCGAAACAGAACTGGCGACTCCACTGGGGATCACATTCTTGTGATTCTCCTATTGGATTGTTTCAGCTATTTGGTAGGTTGCCAACAGTTTTATCTTTCATTTGCAGTCCAGTTTGTTTTCTTGCAGTCAGTCTGAAGTCTTGGTGTCTTTTCCAGGCTTGTTCTTTTGTTTTTTTTCATTATTTACCTTTGCATACGCGCCTTCTTTTGCACACAGTCGCGTATACACGCTAGTTTGTCTGAAGGAAACCGCGTATACGCGAGTTTCCCTTAGAACAGACGCGTATGCACGCTGGTTGCACAGCTGTGAAGCCGCGTATACCTAGGCAGATTTTGAATTTTTAGGATTCTTGAGTTTTTGGTCCTTTCTGGCTGTGGAGGCCTATGTCTACAGTGTCTCTGTACTTACTGGAGTGTGAAGGAAGTGGTTTCATGTCTTTTCTCTCTTTCGTTTGAGTGGAAACTAGTCTTTTGGCAAAAGTTTTGTTTCTGGTGCTGGCACTTCTGGATTGAGTTCCAAGATCGCTTTCTGAGCCTTCTTGGCTGTTTTGCTTTATCAGAACAGAGAGCTTCTGCTCACTGACTCGCTCCTATCTTTGTGTTGTGCTTTGCATTGCGATTTTTGCTTCGTTTTTGATTGGTTTTCTTGAGTTCCATAGGCTAGGTTTTTGTTGCAATTTTCGAAGAACTTTTCTTGCTTCTTTGGAGTCTTTTGTTGAAGCGAGTTTGCACTATTTTTCTAGGCTGATTGGCTGATTTTTTGGTCTTCCGTTGCTCTTATTGATCTTGCTACCATTAGCTTTATAAGGTTTGGGAGCATTGTTGAAGTTTGTGCTTGAAATTCGGTCTCTTTTTGGTTTGGATTTTGATAGTTGTGCTTGGTCTTTTCGAGCTCTTGTTTTATAAAACTAAAAAGCCCAAAAAACATTTGTTTTGCTTTTTGTTTTTGCATTTCAAAAACTCAAAAAACATTGTCTCTTGTTTTTGTTTTTGTTGTTGCATTTTCATTTTCGTTTGGCCATATCTTTTGGAGCTTTTGTGAAGTTTCTTGCTTCTAGTTTTCGGCTTGATTTTGAGGAGGAGTTGTCATTTGATTTCTTCTCCTTGTTTTTAAGTGTTTTTGGTGTCCTTATTTTAAGAGTTCTTGATTTCAAGAATTGGCTTTCTGGACAACAAATGATAAGTTAAAACTGAAGGAGCTTTTTGGGAAATTTCACTTTGTTTTAAGAGATTTTTTGCATGTTAGAATTTACATGCTTGTAGTGATTTGCATTAGGTGCATTTCAGCATTTAGTTAGCTTCTTAGTTTTTGTGAGTGTGAGTTTGCAATTCGAAAAGAAAAATACGATTTTTATTCTCGTAGAACCTGTATAGAGATTACTTTTCATCGAAAGACAAAGAAATGCATGTGCATGTAGTTAAGTTTTTATTAATTTCTTTTGCGTCAAAACACCATTGGTTTCATCTCCATATCCTTGTGACTTAATATAACAGCCCTTAAAATAAGCGATTTAATCTAAAATAAACTAGCAAGTTTTACTAAGTGTCAATCACCAACTAGCTAGGTTGTAGGGCCTTGGAATAGGTGAGAGGAGAGTTAACTCTCCAAGGCCGCTCAAACAAACATAGAAGTTGATTAATTGAGCGAAATCCAACTCCGTGAGGTGGACTGGGAAAGCTCTCATCCGAGAGTCAAGAGCGAGGGGAAGTGAAGGTTGAGAAGAGGGATACCCCCCCTCCGATTAGCTGAATCTGACCTCAAGACCGTTCCGCCCAGCTTCTGATACGGATTGGTGTCCATAGTTGCCACTCCTAGGTTCCACACAGGTGACAGCGGGGGGGAATACCCGTGGTACCTGAGGCAGACGTCGCATCACTTTCAACAGTACTTCTGGGGGGTGCCCTTGCGAAGCTTGGGTGCTTGAGCCGGAAAAGGCTGTTGTTAGGAGGTCGTCGTAACTGTTTCTGATACCTTCGCTAGTTTTTTTGGGCCCTAATCATCCCAGACTGCTTTCGGAAGGCCCTATACTTCGCTTTCCTGTATTTTGGTGTCCGGTCCTCATCACCCAGAGCGGAAATACTTGGAGGCTGTTTGCTTGCTGTATCTCAGGGATTTTTATTTTAGTGAGTGCTCTTTGCTCCTAGCTTGCCTAGCTTTTCACTTTTTTGAGTCTAATTTAATAAATCTATAAAAGTGGTTGATCAAGCGCCTCGACGTTCAAGGAGAATCTGCGGGTTATCTCCCGAGAGTGCAGAGCCTTCTTCGAGAAGGCGTAGGAGCGATTTAGCAGGTGGTTACCACCCTGTGGAGTCTGACGCTGTGGAGAGAGATCCTCCACCAAGGTCTGAAGGTTTCATAGCTGATTCCGGTGTCGATTCCGAGAGGAGCGTTCCGCTCACCTCGCGAGTGTTGTTTCCTCAGGAAGAAGATTTTCGGATAGAAGATATACCTGAGCCTCCTGCTACAGGTCCATCTCCTCTTCCTCCTGATTATCCGTTTGTTGTTCAGTACATCGGACCGGAGTCTGAGAGACCGTCGGATCTTCCGTATCATTCTTATCTTTCGATGGCCACGACTGGGAACACGGCTTCTATCGTGAGTGCTGCAGGCATTCAGACCCCTGCTTCTGTCGAGGCAGGGGGCACTATTGCTTCATCTTCGATTGCTTCTAGTGTTGCTATGTTTGGCTCTGGATTCACCCAAGCATATGCTTCCCATTCTGGTCCCTTCTGTTCAGGGATGTCCATTAGTGGAAATCCCTCTTCTTCCTTTTCCGCCGGTGCAGCTGGATCTACGCCCATGTCTAACATGGCTAGTGGATCAGCTTCGTTTCAGGGTTTCCCCTTTGGGATTGGACATATTCCCAGTTCCAATCCTTCTTTAGGGTCATTTCCATTTACGTCCCAGACCCAGAGTTTCAACCCTTGGTCTGGGGGGCAAAGTTCGACTACTTTTACGGGATGGAATCTTGTCTTTACAACGGCTGGGGCAGGCAATCAGTTCTTCGCAGGTCATCAAGGGAATGCTTCTTTCCCTTCATCGAGTGCTTATCAGTATTTTTCTCCTCTGTCTAATGCGTGGAACCCATACCAGGGGCTTTCCTCTTCAGTCAATACTTCAGCGGGGGGAACTGGTCTGGGTTTTGGTAACTCGGCGTGGGGAGGAGGTTCTTCTCCGTTTTCTACGAGTCCTTTCTGGCAGCCTGGTGCCTCATCAAATCCAGTCTATTCTTTTCAGAATGTTGGGAATCCATCCCATCAAGGATGGAATCCTCAGGCTCCGCCTCGCTTACTGTTTCTGGCAACGTTAAACTTGCCAGACTTGTCGAAGTTAACTAATGACCCGATTCGTTATAGTCTGAGGTGGCCTCCGGTCCCAACCAAAATTCCTTCAGACATTCCAAAGTTTGAAGGTAGGAATGGAGAGGATCTGGCGGACCACATCACCACTTTCCACTTATGGTGCTCTTCGAACTCCCTGATCGATGACTCGATTAGGTTGATATTATTTCAATGCACCCTAACTGGAAATGCTGCCAAATGGTATATAGAGCTCACTGGGGGCAGTTTCGCCACATTTGGAGAACTGGCTGTCACATTTCTGAACCATTTTCAGTTTCCTATCAGATATGAGGCTGGGACCGAATTCCTGGCTAATTTTAAGCAGGATGAGGCAACTCACATTTCTGATCACATTCAGGAATGGAGGAGAAGGAAGAGGCTTATTAAAGCCCATATTCCAGGTGAGTTCCTTCTCGAATGGTTTTTGAAATCTCTGCAGTCAGATATTTCAAAATATGTATCCCTATCTGGGGTATTTTCTGAGGAGCAGGCCATGTTTAGGGCCCAGTAGTTAGAATTGATCTATTCTCAGTCTGGGATGCTTTATAAGTATTTGCCCAATGCTCCTCGCTCCAAATTGGATTTATCGAAACCCAAACCTGGTCCGCATGGTGACGGGCTTGTCAGATCGGTCAATAGTAGTGCAGCCAGCCTGCTTTCTCAATTGCAGCAGTTGTCTTTACAATCTGCTCCTTCTGGTCAGGCTGTGCCTGCTGATTCATCACCTTCCCATTCCTTGTCCATAAATGCTATCCAAGCTTCTGATCCCAAAGGAAATCAACAATCCGATGGGAAGAAGAAGGAACGTAATAACAAGAAGAAGGGCAAGAACGGGAAGGGAAATGCAAATAAAACCAACGAGCGTGTTGGTGAGGGTCAAAAGGAGAAAAATAAAGTGAAGTTTCCATGCAAGCTTTGTGCTGGAGACCATCTCACGCACCTTTGCCCTAAAATTCAGGATGCTCAGCGCCTGTTATCTCAGCAGGGTTCTTCTAGTTCCCAGGCTGTGCTAACAAACCCTTTTCCCCAAGGGCAGCAATTAGTTGTTGGCGCGAACCAAAATCCTGGGGCTTCCTCTGGAGGTACCCAGGAAAGGGAAATTCCATCGAACATCTTTATGATGAGTGATCACGTGGATGTCGCTACGAGATCCCGTGATTATGGTGGAGAGGAATCTTTGAAAGCTAAGGAAGTTCCTGATACTACTGAGCCGCTTCACATCACGAAGCCAACTGTTGAGTTTATGCCTCGGATGCCGAAAGCATCTTCTAAGCGTTCAACGATTAATCCAAACGCGAGGGCTGCCCAGAACTACTCGATTGTAGAAGATCTGGTGCAGAGTCCTTGTGCTATGTCAGCTTTAGAGGTACTACAGTCTTGTCCGGCTCAGCACAGTGCTTTGCTCACTGCCATTGGGGCTATTGATCCAAAAAATTCTCTTCTGATTACTTTTGATATGGCTAATTTTAAGAAGAGACTTCCTCATCACATGGCTTTTCACATTAAATCGTCGTATCGAAAGACCAATATCTTTCGAACGGTTGTTGATGAGGGTGCTTCTACATGCGTGATGTCTCTCGCATGCTGGAAGACACTTGGATCTCCCAAAGTTGTTCCATCTAGCACTGTTCTTACTGCATTCGATGGTCATTCTCACAGACCCCATGGTATTGTCCCGGCTTTGCCCATCTGTGTTGGGGGAAAAACCGTTAACATAGAGGTTGAGGTAGTAGATGCAGCCTTGGACTACAACCTTCTGTTGGGGAGGAACTGGATTTATGAGATGGATGCCATTGCATCCTCACTATTTCGAATTGTATGTTTCCCCCATGAAGGGAGGATCGTTACAGTGGATCAACTGGACTATCCTCAGGTAGACCTGAATGCGCCTTCTGACTCATCTGTTCCTAAGTTGGATAATACTAAGGCGCCTGTTGAGAATCTAGGAGCTGGAATGTATTCTTCCCTGATGGGTACTTTTGATCTTCCTCCTCCTACAGTGCATATAAATTCTATTTCATCCTCCAAGGCTCCCCTTCGAAGAGAGTTCTTTCGAACTCATTATTTTTCGGACCCTTGGACCTTACCTTCCCCTACTGCCACATTGGCGGAAGGTCAAGTGGGTGGTATGGCATTCCCGATTTCTGCAGCTGAGATTGCATATCAGTCTATTGTTGACACTGCAGAGTCTGATCCAGCTCCTCTTTCGCCGAAAGAGTTGGATGGTGGTGTGGCTTCGGCTTGGACGCTTACTTCTTCTTCTGCCCGGGATTGTCTAGATACCACTCTTCCATCTGAAGAGGCCATCCTGGAAGCGATGACAGGTGTAGATAGACCGTGGGATGATTTGCATCATCGGTCTTACTTCCTACCTGACTTGAGCGAAGTAGAAACAAGTTTTCCAAGTCCTCAGTCTCCTGGTCCTGTTCACCCAGTCTTGAACCCTTTGGCACCAACACAGGTATATGTTGAAGGGAACATGGCTGTGATCTCTCCTACTATCCCGGTGAACATCTCCAGGAATCCCAACATTATCGAGAACGTTTTCATTGGAGCTGAATGTTCCCATGAAGAGGTTCAAATCTATACCGAGCTCTTCAAAGAGTATAGGGATGTTTTTGCTTGGTCTTATGAGATCAAGACGTATGAAAACGCTAAGCCGGTCAGGCAAAAACTTCGTCCGGTTAATCCTAGGAAGGCAGCAGCTATCAAAGCTGAAGTTGAAAAGCTGCTTAAGGCGGGATTCATTTTCCCAGTTCCTCTGACTGAATGGGTTTCAAACCCCGTTCCGGTAGATAAAAAGCAAGGAACGATTTGAGTGTGCATCGATTTCAGAGACCTGAATAAGGCGTGTCCTAAAGATAATTACCCCACACCTTTCATCGATCAGATTATTGACGAGTGTGCCGGTAACGAGATTTTCTCCTTCATGGATGGTTTCTCTGGTTATAATCAAATTACTATCCGTCCAGAAGATCAACATAAGACCGCATTTATTTGTCCCTGGGGTACGTTTGCATATAAGAAAATGCCTTTCGGTCTTAAAAATGCTGGAGCTACCTTTCAGCGGGCCATGTCTTACTCCTTCCACGACATCAAGAAAATTATCGAGGCATACTTAGATGATCTAGTTGCTCATTCTCGAAAGAGGATGGATCATCCTGGTCACCTCCGGAAAATATTTGAAAGATGTCGTTTTTATAAAATTCGATTGAATCCGAACAAGTGCGTTTTCGCGGTTACATCGGGTCGGCTGTTGGGATTTATCGTGTCTAGGGAAGGGATAAGGGTAGATCCCTTCAAGGTTGAGGCAATACTTCGGTTGCCTCCCCCGTCTTCAATTCGTCGGCTTCAAAGTCTCCAAGGGAAGTCTAACTTTCTTCGGAGGTTTATCGTTAACTATGCTGAGATTACAAAAGGATATATGAGACTGTTGAAGAAAGGAGTTCCTTTTCTTTGGGACGACTACGCTCAACGCTCATTCAATGCCTTGAAAAAGGCATTGACCTCTGCTCCTTTACTGAGTCCACCCGATTATGGCAGAGATTTCCTTTTGTATCTGGCTACAGCAAAATCTACCATTGGTATGGTTCTGGTTCAGGAGGATGATGCTCTTGTTGAGCATGTTATTTACTACCTTAGTCGAGGACTGGTAGGACCTGAACTTCGATACACCCCGATAGAAAAATTAGCCTTAGCAGCAGTCCATGCTGTGCAGCGACTCCGGCATTACATTATTCTTCGCAAAAATTATGTCTTGGCAGCTGCCAATCCATTTCAGTTTGTCCTCAGCAGGCGAGTGATTGGGGGCAAATATAATAGATGGATTGTAATTTTACAAGAATTTGATCTCGAATTCATGTCTGCCAAATCCAAGAAGTCATTAGTCTTTGCGGAATTGATCTCCGAGTTGCCTTGTGGAGAGGAGATGATCTATGATGAGTCTTTTCCGGACGAACACTTGTTTCTAATCTCTCCACAAGATCCTTGGTATGGGGATATCATTGTGTATCTCCAGACTGCGAATTTTCCCTCTTCTTTTTCGAAAGATGAGCGTCGTAAGCTGCGTCACTTGGCCAAGAATTATCTGATTATTGGTGATGCTTTGTACCGTCGAGGGGTTGATTCAATCCTAAGATGCTGCTTAACTTTCGAAGAAGCTGAGGCTGTGCTCAATGATTCTCACGGTGGAGCTTGTGGGGGTCATTTATCAGGGCTTGCTACAGCCCAAAAGATTTTGCGTGCTGGCTACTTCTGGCCCTCGATTTTCAAAGATTGTATTGAATCGGTCCAGAAGTGTCATCCTTGTCAAGTGTATACTCGAAAAATGCGCGCTCATCCAGCTCCGCTTTTTCCAGTCGTTACTGTCGGCCCCTTTACAAAGTGGGGTATGGATTATACTACTTGTAACCCGCCTTCGGCAAAAGGTCACAAGTACATTATCGTAGCAGTAGACTACTTTACGAAGTGGGTCGAGGCTATGCCTACTTTTGGGAACGATGGTGAGGCTGCAGCTCTTTTCTTCTTCAACCAAGTTATCGCTCGTTTCGGTATACCTAGAGAGATTGTCACTGACCATGGCAGTCACTTTCAGAATAGTATGATGGCTGAGTTGGCTCTTAACTTGGGTTTCCGGCAGGAGCATTCATCTCCATATTATCCTCAGGCCAATGGGCAAGTGGAAGCCGTGAATAAATCCTTGAAGACAATTCTTCAACGGACAATTGATAAACATAGATCCAACTGGCATATTATGCTATATCCTACACTTTGGGCATACAGGACGTCAGTTAAAACTGCAACTGGCTTTACTCCATTTCAGTTAGTCCACGGGGTGGAATCCGTATTTCCTATTGAATGCGAGATTCCTTCCCTTAAATTAGCTATTGAGCTTCTTCCTGACACTTCTAGTATGGCAGAGCGGCTTCTTCATCTAGAACATCTCGATGAGTAGCATCGGGATGCTTCCATGATGAATGAAGCGCATAAAAACCAAGTCAAAGTTCAGTACGATAAGGCGGTTAAGCCTAGGGTCTTTTCCGAAGGTGACCTTGTTTTGGTCTATGCCCAAGAAAAAGATGCCTTGGGGGCAGGAAAGTTTAAGTCAATGTGGTATGGCCCCTATATCGTTAAGAAAGTCCTTAAGAAAGGAGCATATACCTTGGTTGACTTCGAAGGGAACGAGTTGCCGGAGCCCCGAAATGGGCTCTATTTGAAGAAGTATTATGCCTAGGCTTTTGCCTGGCATTTTGCTTTGTATATAGTAGTTTTTTGCTTTGTACATATCTGTTTGATTGTCGATTTTTGATGAGGTGATGATGTTTTTTATCTGCTTTGGCAGGTTGTGTTGGATGTCATGAGTCATTTTGGTTTCGCCGATGGTGCTAGTAGACACACCCGGAACTTAGCTTCCGCGGCTTGGGTGCTTCATTATCCTTCCGGTCAGCTGTTGGTATCAAGAGGAGTCTACATTGGTCCTACTTCCAATAATGTAGCAGAATACACTGCAGTCATTCATCTACTCTCGGAGGCAATATCTTTGGGTGTTGATTCGTTGGTAGTTTTCTTGGACTCCCAGCTGGTGGTGTCGCAGTTGAACAACACTTATCGGGTACGAGATCCTTTTTTATTACGATTGTTCTTGAGGGTACGTTTGTTACAAAGGTCATTTCAATTTTTAACGTTCATTCATATTCCTCGAGCTGACAATTGGTTTGCTGACTCATTAGCTAATCAAGCTTTAGATTTTCATATTAATCATTCAATACAATAAATTTTTAATCATCAAAAACATCATACATTTGATACATTTATCACATCACATCAAATATCGTTGTATATATATCATCGGTATGTCAAAAAACTTTACAAAATTTGGATCCATAATCTCGTACAAAACTTGGGCTTATGCCCCATCATGTTCAGTCTCAAAAAATAATATACAGTCATCTAATATATAAAATCTATCTACTCCTGAGGACCCTACCCAGAAGTCGTGTTCCTATAGAACATAACTGCAGTGGCCACACGACGGAATAGTCTAACCCAGTCCCGGGATACTCCTACAACCCGTCTCTGGACGACTTCCGGCAAGTCCTCCACGGCAGCCATAGGGATTTGGCGGGTCAGTCCCTCCAAGTTTCTCTGCACGGCCTGGAGAGTCCTGTTGGAATCCACTGTCTCTGCCTCACCTCTGCGGCGCTTATGGCGCGATAGGCCCTCAGGACGAACTGGTCCAACATCTGAAACATGATCATTTTTAATTGTCAGTCATTATGAATCCAATCAAAAACATGTTTGTTTTTCATTTTTTCATACATATTTGAAAAAATCCAAAAAAATCATATAAGTCAAAAAATTTTGCAAAACTTACCAACTGCTCCCCATGCTGCGCCGAGTGGAAGTACTAGATCTGGATCTCGTCGGAAGTCCATCCTAGCATAGGGATAGTCGTCCACTGCGATGATCTGTTCTCCCCACCACAGGAAGAACTCATCGTCCCAGGTGGTTCGGGGTACTTCGCAGCCCCCCAGTCTCTTCATCATGTCTGCCCAACGGGCAATTCTTGGGTCCCGCGGGCTGCTGATAGTCGAGATGACTCTGGGTCTCAAAGCTGGAATCCTCTCAAAGAAGAATGTCGTCAAAATGGTACCATAGCCAAAGTGTTTAGTTTTTACCTGGCGAATAGAAGTCAGCTATTGTTTCATGTTCTGTAGCAGGGTTGTGCACCAATCGTAGACATGAATCAAACACTCTACAGCTATACTCATTTGCGTCCTGGACGCCTGATGTAGTGAGGTAGATCCTGCCACTCTGCCGATGGTGAAAAGGAGGATCTTCATGTGCAAATCCCTGATATCTCTAATTGCAATCTGCGTTCCAACTTTTTTGGAATTATATACGCAATATAAGTGGACATAATCTTCCACGGTTAACCCTCCCAGGGGCTTTCCGTGCAGGTCTACTGGGTCTCCCCTCCTGGAGAGTCCAGTGATGAAATATATATCCTCCACTTCTATGCGTAGTGGCATCTGATCAATTATGAAGAAATCCTGATCTGGTTCCCAGTAATGTACGAGCATTTCAAGCAATCGCACATTACTTTTCATATTGGGCATTTTAAAGAATTTCAACAATCCGCAATTTCGAAGGATGTTTTGCGATGCGCGGTCCTGCATGACCTCTTGGTCTACTGCGCTATGCTCACGTTCCCTCCATGAGATGGTCATCCTGAGAAATTTCATCAAAATTTGCATTAGCCACGCTTTTTTAGTTACGGCCCTGCGCATACGCGGTTTTCCCTGTACACAGTCGCGTGTATACGCGGGTTTCCTTCATTAAACCCGCGTATGCGCAGATACGCAATTTTTAGCAAGGGTTTCTAAGCAAAAAATCACTTAATTTTAATTTTCAAACGGACAAAATGAATAAACAGGATGATTAAGGAGCCTACCTGAAGTTTCGCTGAATTCCGACGGTCGGTTGTTCCTGATTTGACGAAACAAGTTTTTAGCTCCAGAGCTCTTTTTCCAAATCAGCTATGCGATAATGAACCAATTGAGAGGTAATTTGTGTATTTATGGCTAAAAAGTTGAAAATTTTCGCAAAAATTCCTTATGCTCATTTTTTCGATCTATCTTAAGCTGCATAACTTGATTGCTTGGAAGTCCCCAGTTTGGTATGTTTTCAGGTACATTTTGACGATTTTGAGATTTTTCTCAGTTTTTGATCCATGATTTCCGACTCGTCACGGAAGGTATATGATCTTCACTGGCATATAGGTTAGGGAATCACTTTCCGTTGCATCTTGCATACTAGCCTCCATACTGATCACTTGCCTTAGGGTCGATCCCATCAGGTCATGAGTATTACACCCATTTCACTCACTGATTATTTAATCATGACTTGATGGTAGAGCCTTCCTTTACATGGGCTTCCTAGTTAGTTCCTCGCTATCACTTGTTGCCCATGCTGCTTTTTATGTAGGCTCGGGAGTCCTCTTTAGTCCCACCATGACTTTTGTGTTGAAGCTTCATTCTTCTCCTTCATCACTTATCATTTTTCTGGCTTATACCCTAGAGGCTCCCTGGTGTCGTTAAGTTGTATTACTGCATTGCATATTGGCTACTTGTTTATCCTGGCCTTTAGCCGACTTCATTTGGACTCGATGTTTAAGCCAAATTTTGACCTTGACTTTCTGTACAAGTTAACCATTGCATGCACTTAGCTATCACGACTTGACACCTTTGTACCCATGGATGGAACGTTCCTCTGAGTATCACTGACCAGTTTTCACCACCTTGCATTGAGCATAGGATTGTTCCAATCCCAGGAACTAGTGCATCTTCTTTCTTGATACTCATTCTATCCATTGTACCATAGCATTCTTTTATTCTTTTTCAGGCTTATTATATGAAAAAGACAAAAAAATCAAATATAACAAAAAGAGCGGGAACGGGATGTATCTTCGTTATTTTGATGGCAGTACAGAGTCAGTTTGTCGCCCTTGAAAAAAGCACATATATTTATATATTTCCTTCATTTGGGATGGTTCTAGTTTTGACCTAGGTTCAGCCTTTACCATGTTTCACTTGTCAGTTCTCCCCCGGTTGGTTATCTCTTCCAATCATATGGAGATTTTGTTTTGCCTCCTGCAGGACAGACTTATACAGTGTCACTTTTTACTGCCATGGTCATCACAGAGTCGTGCTTTTGTTCAAGGGAAGTCTAGCCTGAGTCGGCCATTCTGCGGTGTCTCTTGACTCATTATTCAGTCGGCCTTCCCGGTCTTGTCGGTATCATGTTCTATCACATCAGATGTTTTGATCTTCTGCTCGTGCTGGTTTGAGAAGGTCCCCATTGACTTCTTGCCGGCGGGTTTGTCTCTTATCGACTACGACACATTGCTATGAGAGCAAGCCTAGAGCCGCACCTTGGGCCTATTTCCATCATTGATAGGTGACCTCGTGCTCAGCATTTGATCATCATCATGGGTCTTTGACTGAGTGGTTTCCCCTGTGTTCGACGTCGGCACACATTATCACACTTGGGATTCGTGCAGTACCTGGATTTCCATTTGACCCTATCGGTGGATTTCTCGCCTCTGTGTCAGCTTTCATTATTGGTTGGTTCAAAGGGTTTCTTCCGTGCGCTAGCTTCATCTTGTGCACGTCGGAAACGTACTTCGGTTTTGGTTCCATCACTCTACTTCATCCGATTCCTTCCAAATCTTGGCCTGCGGGTTACACTCGCGCTGGACTGATGTGGGATGCCTTAATGCCTTCCTTCCAACAGATCTTTTCCCATCGACTCCGACTCATTGCTCTGGGAATAAGGTCTAGAGTCTTTTTGTTAGTACCTTAGGGTTTGCAGTCATCAGTGGCAGACTCTTCGCTATCGACAGTGGGGATTCATCATTGCCTCCTGATTGGTAGATTCTTTCAAGTGTTCGACTTCAACTCATTCATTCGCACTTGTCAGATTGTACTGGGGCACCTTGACACTCATTATCATTATCGGTGGGTTATCTCGCGTTGGTTAACGGTATACATCATTGACCGGTAATCCAACGATTTCTCACATGGTCGACTTCAGCTCATTTATTCCCATTGTGTAGAATTGTGCCATAGTGATCGGTGAAGACCTCGGGTTGCATCAGCATGTTTCGGTTCACTTTTGATAGTCCTTTCAGTATCTGCCAGTGATGCCGTCCACCCTTATATGTTGCAGTTCAGCACAGCAGCATCTTATATGTTGGTCCCCGAGTTGCGTGATTGTACCGTTTGATCCACCTCTTATGAGCCGGTACTTGGAGATTTAGTTACTTATTTGATCAGACATCCAGTTGCACCATCTTTGATCAGCTTTCTATATGTGATACTTGGACATTGATTCAGACTTGTATTTCCGGGCCATGCTCAGATGATTCATTGTGTACTTACAGTTCAGCTATACTTGTATACATGTTGGATCTATTTCAGTACTTTCCATATGATGTATTTTTGACTGAGCATGGGTATGCCCGCCTCAGCATGATTTGACTCTCTGGTTTCTTTCATTGGTTTTTGGCAGGCTGAAATCTGGTGAAGTCCTCTCTTGTCCTTGCGAAGTTCTTTCTATGTGCATAATACATTTCGGCCATCATGTACCCCTTCTGACCTCATATATTAGGGGGCATCTGTTATAGCATCATTTCTCACCTTGACATGATTCATGATTGCTTTATGGCTTTTGGGCACCCATTCCTACAGACTGGGACAAATTCACTTAAAAACAGTGTAAAATCCCCCATAGGCGACTATGCCCGTGATTTTCCGCGTGTATACGCAAGTCCAGCTAGACTTTTCCGCGTATGCCATTAAAATGATTAAAATATATATAAAAAATCCCTAATTCCGCGCTGGGTCGATGGTTACTCAGGTAGTTCAACCACCCCAGCCCGTGGCCAACTGTTTCCAACTGCTGAAACTACTTGGAGGGACTATAAAAAGCCCTCATGTGTATGGCCTAAGGGAGAGAGAGAATTATTGATATTATACTTTGTTGGTATTCCCTATCCAAGTATGATTCCCCGTGCCTCCTGCACTTTCCCAGTTCATTGTAGGAAACCCTTGTTTCCTTGAGATGCACATCCCCTTATATGTCATCTCGTATGCAACAGTTTGGAAGGAGTCTTAGCGAGGCAAGGGCTGGACGGATCCGGACGACGGTCTGCAAAGGCCTTGGAAGGATCAGGTGATCTCTCCACTCGTTACTTTTGTACATGCTATTTATAATACAGAAGTATCATGCTGTTCCAGAAATAAACGTGTTAGTGTATGCTTATATGTATGAGAATATTTGTTATACAAGCATTCATTATGATTTATTTAATGTTTTATATGAATCTCACTAACATTTAGAGTAGATATATGCTGTACAACCAGTCCTTTGTGCTTGTTTCTTCTTGTATTTCAGGTTAAGAAGGAAGGACGGTTGCTGGGGGTTTGAATCCTGCGGGATCTTCTTCAACCGTAGGACCTACGGGTAACTCTCTCATTCTGCTCTATTTAGTTTTTCTGAACGTGCATGGTTGTGTGAGTCTCTGTTAAGTAGCATGCCCCTGCTCTGTGGAGGTTGTATCCCAACCAACCTCTAGGGTGTTAATTCCCCGAAACAGCCACTACATAAAATATTCTTCGTGTTGGTTAATTTTTTCCTACTATATTTCGTTATTGCATCCTCGCAGTCCAAAAGTGTCACACTTTCCATATCTATGATCATAAACCTTGTGCTCAACCTTGTCCTTTACATGCTATTATTTTCGTTGCACACTTCACAAAATGGGGCATTATCTTTATGACATGCAACCCTCACTCAGTCGAGGGGCATGGCTACATCATTGTGGTGGTATCTTATTTTACCAAGTTGGCCGAAACAATTCATACACATAGTGACACTAGAGAAACAACTGCTTCGCTCCTCTTTAATTATGTCATTGTTAGGTTTGGAATACCACAAGATATTGTTTCAGGCCATGGGAAACATTTTAGGAATCACATTGTCTGAGCTTAATGTCAAGTCAGGCCTTCAACATGATAGATAAACTCCCTATTACCCATAGGAAAATAGGAAAGTAGAAGCTAATAACAAAGTTTCGAAAAAAATGCTACAATGAATGATAGGGATTCATAAAACAAATTGACATCTCATCCTTTATGCAATTTTTTCTTTTGTATCAAACATCTGTGTAGACTGCAACTAGATTCAAACCTTTTTAATTAGTCCATGGTCTAGAGGAAATAATTCCCACCAAATTTGAAATTCTATCTCTGAAGCTTATCGTCGATCTTCTCCTCACAATTTATGCAGAAGACGAGAATATCTTCCATCTAGCACACTTAGATGAAACCTGATGTAAAAAAAAGCTGAGAAAAGCTAAAAATAACTGCTCCAATGGAAATATCTTGAAAAATTAGGCTGTTTAAAAAAAGCGGCTCGAAAAACGGCTTCTGGATGAAGAAGTTATGCCTTTTAAAAAATTTGAGTTGTAGATGCCGAATAGTTACGGGAACTGGATGAAGTGCGGATTTTAAAAAAAAAAAATCTGCCTCTTTCAACAAAATCTTTTTACAAAAGAAGCTTGAGAAGGAGACTTGAACCCAAGATCTCTATTCTCATAAATCACGTTTTTTTTTTACTCTTCGGTGTGCGTGCCCTTTCCTGCACAAAAAAACACAATAATTGAGCAAAAAAAAAATGAAATGCAAAGCCTTATGGTAGAATGTTAGATTTTCGGTTAGCCTTACCTCCAACTATCACTTTTTTTCACTATTTTTGATTTCCCGAGATCACACAAAGACGCGGGGAAAGAGCATATGTAGCAAAAAAATCCCTTTTTCCTATTTCTGATTTGTCGAGATCGCATGGAGCGCACAACAAAGAGCATACACAGAGAAGAGGGTATAGATCCGGTAAATAAATAAAACCTTAATACCGAAAATAAACAGAAAAAAACCGAAATAAGTAGAACTATTAACAAATATAACTGCAAAATAGATGCTATATGCCTCCAGATCTAAACTGACATAAATTGGGCAGCTAGAAACCTTTTCGCATGAAACGAAAGGCATTCCTCACTATAATAGATGCTCCGCACACAACCGAGTAGTTCTCCAAGCCCAAAAATATTCAAAAATAGTAGATATACAAAACGACGTTCGCATGTAGTCAAACCGGCTTCGGATTTTGATCAACAACGGACGCAGACCTCAAAATAGCTTCGATACCATGTAGGAATTTACAGGGTGAGTTCCATAGATCAAAAACCAAAGGTCACTGCTCACAAACAGATCACAAATTAGTACACCAGCATAATCACGTGGTTAAAACCCTCAAAGAGGGAAACAATCCACGCCCTGAGCCAACACGGCCACTTCAGGGAATTTATTAATATAAAAAGAAAAGTTACATATGTTTCTCTCATAAACGGTTACTGGACAAATAACCCTCCATGCTCTTTAAATAGAGATCCTGGACCAATTGGGTGCTAAGCCACGGATCAAGTGTCGTTAATACCGAGGTGAGAAATAATTGTCGGATCACTACAAATCGTGACCGTTAGATTATAAGTTACAAATGTATATGGTAAAGAAACACACTTTACCTAACTCTACACTAGA
Organism: Pinus albicaulis; assembly: GCA_034641835.2. Lineage (NCBI taxonomy): Eukaryota > Viridiplantae > Streptophyta > Pinopsida > Pinales > Pinaceae > Pinus > Pinus albicaulis. Next base: position 58,525 of record JAXQQM020080065.1, on the reverse strand, counting down.
CTAAGTTATTCTTAACTATTTCCTATGTGTCGAAATATCCTAACACAATGGCCAATGAGGTCCACAAGCAACACGCTAAAACACAATATGATAAGAATGTTAAGTCGCGTTCCTTTTAGGAAGGTGATCTAGTCCTATTATATGATTAGGAAGACAATAAGTTAGGGTGTGGGAAGTTTGAGCCAATGTGGCTAGTCACATACATAGTTAAATGGGTTCTTGTGAAAGGGGATTATGAGATTCTCGATTTTGCTGGAATTCAATTGGCATAGTTGTACCAAAAAAAATTTTATTTTTAGGTCATATTTGCATGTTCATTGTGTACATACTGTCTATAAGTGTATTGAGTGGGTTTACACTGTTTTTGGAGTTTCCTACCATCTATGTTAATATTTTTTTACATTTGGTTTGCAGATGTCAACATTCCCTCAATCATATGTTGATTATGCTAATGGTGCTAGCTGTAGTACTTAGAACCTTTCCTCTGCAGCGTGGTATGTCTACGCTCCAAGTGGTGAGTTAGTGATTTTAGAAGGGATTTGTATTGATCACTCTACCAATAACATCACTGAGTATAATGCAGTGATCAAACTATTTTCTGATGCTATTTCTTATGGAATACACCATATAATAGTTAGAATCAAATCACAACTTCTAGTACTACATTTAACTAACGTCTATTCAATAAGAAGTCCAACTATGCTTCGTATTTTTTTAAGGGTTCGTTTTCTGGAAATAAATTTTTATTACATCCAATATCAACACATTCCTAGATGTCTAAAAACATTAACTAATGCATTAGAGAACCTTGTTTTAGATATCCATTTGTGACATATGTAAATAAAATTCAATAAAAATCACACATTTATTAACAATATAATAGAGAAAATCAGAAACACTAATAGATATATGACTGTATATAAAGTTTGGTTTTACAAAAAAAATTTGTTCGAGACACAAATGGCCACATGGCATATCATTTAAAAAATACATGTAGTCAAAATATGGCTCTAAGTCCTCCTAGTAGACTTGTCCCAATGGTGAGCACGGTAATAAAAAATATTGCACAACAACTGATTGATATGGTCAGACACACCAATAGTGCAACACTACAGTCTCATAGGGATCTGATTGTAGACACTCCAATAGTGTAACACTGCAGTCTCATAGGGATCTCATTGACCCTCATATCTGGTATGTTATGGGTCAATCAATCAACATGATGCTCGAACTATGCAAGAATATCAACTACGTTGATATCGTGCATCTCCTCCTCTGATCCTGCATCTAACTATGCTCCAACATGTGCAAGTAGTGGCTCTCCATGTCGCTGAAGATATGATGTGCATACTGGTCAAACAGGTCCAACATCTACATTTGAAATCAACAATTAGTCTTGGATACATTAAAAATAACAAAAAAATTGTAAAACCCAGAAATAAAAAACATTCAAAATGATTTTGTTTTACCTATGTCACCCATTTTCCCATCTTCAAGTAACACGAACTAGTCTCCGTGAAAATAAACTCCAACATATGGTTAGTCATCGATCATGATGAACTGCATATGCAACCATAAAAATAAAACGAGAGTGAAACTCATGGAATAAGGATGTGCATGTCGAGACATGAGATCTACCCATAACCTCATCCGTGGAGCCCTGAGATTTGGAAGCTGAAGAGAAATATGTTGAGGATGAAGTAGTGGAGTCCTCTCTAAGGTAAATGATATCAATATGTAACCGTATCCAAAGTTTTTTAGTCTCCCACCCTTTTCTTTATTGATTTTTTACTTCATATTGTCTAACACCCTCTCACTCCAATGTAATAGGGTTGGTTCTATTCATTCCTATGCATATTCCATTTAGGACTTGTTAGCCAAATGCAGAGTACCACTGCCATCTAATCTAGTCATAACGAAGAGGATTATCCTGAGAGTAAAGCATACCACATCCTTAATCTCTATCTTCCCATATTTTTTAGGCTGGGAATAAGGCATAATATGCGCAATAATGTAATCTTTGAGAGTCTCACCACCCATTCTCACATCAGATAATGAGATAGGAGTTCTCGTCATCGATAAATATGTCAAAAAATAAATTTCCTCTGCCTACTGAGGATATGTGCACCAAGCTTGAAACATTGTGCCTGAATGTCCCATGCCTTGACTAGATATTCCAATAATTCCAACTAGGATCTCATGCCAGGAAGCCAAAAGAGCTTGAGAAGTGCACAATTTCTTAAAGCCTGAATAGTGGTTGAAACATTGGCATCATCCAAGTCGTGGGTCTCATGTTATCTTTCTCGCCAAATAAAGGCCATTTTTCTCCGATAGATACCTGTAATACTATGAGAAGAATCTTTAGAACAAATCCCATGCAAAAAATTGAGAAAAATTTGAGTGGAAATCATAAAACCCTTTTTGGAAATGTGCCCAACACACCCTGCTTTAAGAGGACAGAACGTTGCAACACAGACTCTCTTCTTTAGGAGTTTTGTTGAAGCTACCTTCCTACTGTTAATACTCCATCATCAACACACCTTTCAACATTGAGAGGATGTGTTGGAGATAAGGCACAAATATAAAGCCCAAATGTGCTTAAAACTCAATTTTTTTTGCATGAAATAAAAAATGGAAACCATGAAAAGAAAGGGAAATGTAAGATCTCCTACCTGGAATTGACGACACTCGAAATGGTCCACCATATTGGCCACAATCAACTACTAAAGTTTGGAGGCAAAAAGCACTTAGAGCTCACTCTCAAGTGGGAAAAAGGAAAATTGTGATAATGAATTTACATTTTTCCTATTTATGGTAAATTTTATCATTATTTTATTATATTTTATTATTTTGACCTAAATTTAACCTAATTTTACCATAAATTTATATATTTTTAATAGTTTGATGGTGTTCTGAGCTGGTTGAAACTTGTTTGAAGGATTAAATGACATTTTTGAGTGGGAAACAAGTCATTTTAATGAAGAAGAATAATTTTATCGCTTTTTCAGGATCCGCAAAATCATGAAAAAGGAACCCCTTGGAGTCCTCTTTTAGCTCTTTTCAGAATCCCTAAATATGAAAATACTACTAAGCGCCTTCATTTTATAACTCATTAAAGTAAATGAAAAGACATTTTCCCAGTATAAGTTTAACAATTTACCAGATTAGGATACACTATTTACAAAAAAAGAATACCTTAGTTGAACATGGGTAAGAGGTTCTCTTGAGTATCTTTTTATGCCTTTTCATACTCAAGAGATAATTTTACGAAAAATGAATCTTTGGAGTTTTATTTTTCACCTCTTTTTCAAACTCTCTAAACATGAAAAAGAATTTGAGTTACACATCCGTTGGACTCGTAAAATTATCAAACAACGTTGGAATTTTTGAACATGATGAGAACGAACCACTCGTTCTCAAGGTTTGTTAAAATACTTAAAGGGATTCATCTGAAGGATGAACTTATAGATCAATCATATGTTATCCTCCTTAAATCTTGTCACAAATAAAGAGGTAATGACCATAAATGTTTGGGGAAATTTGGAAAACAGGACATCTGACCTATTAATGGTAGTGAGTTGCTCTTGAACATGACACTCATTCACTTCATCTTTGTGACTGTTGGGTTGAGAAATATGCTTCCCTATTTGGTTCATATTGCTATATCAAAGCCTTCATAATCATTTTTGGGTCAACGCTTCCAACTTCATAAAGTTTCACTGGTATGTTTGAGAGAATTCCTTCAGTTGATATCTGCTACAATACTCTCAAGTTTTCATTCATGTCTTCCATTCCCAAACTAGTTCCACATCAACATAATTTTGTCTCAAATATTTATACCCATTTTGTGTTGTTGATGGGGGCTACATCAAGGCCCTCTTATGATGGGTCAATTCATGTTGACATCAACTCATCATCCAGGAAGTTGACTTAGAAACTCCCTTTAGTACCTTGGATCTTACATACATCAATGGAAAATTTTCTTTCTCTCGGCAACATGTCTTCATCATTGGCCTCCGCCCCAATGGTTTTAAGTGGTGTTTTTTTTCAACTCATCTATTGATACCACATATATTTTACTATAGTACCTTGAGATCCATTAACATCATTGGTGTTTTGTATCACATATTTTAATGAATTACATCATTGGTCGATAATCATATGGTGTTTACCATGTTCGAGTTCATCTCATTTATTTGCATGGTTTCACTCGTACATTAAGAAATCAAGTGAACGAGATAGAATACCCCAGATCTAGTTTCATCGATCTAAGCTATGATTTCAGGATTAATATGAGGTTACAAAGTATGATGGCTATGATTAGTCATATATTCATCCAAGCACGAGTCCACACTTTGTTGTCAGTGGACGAGACTTCTTGATAATTGTACATGTAATATTGGCTTATATTCTGAGCATGGGTAAACCCCCCTTATCAATGATATCATGATGAAAACGTATTGTAACAAATGATGATATTGACCAATTTTATTGATCCAGACTTGTCATAAGTTAAAACACTTCATTCATCAGTCGTTACTTCTGACTTTATACTTTATGGGGGGAAATCAATTACATTCCATTTTATCACATCTCATAAATAGTCCCACGAACTCAATCAATCAACATCCATGAACATTTTTTCATCATCCCTTCATAAATTCCTAAGCATCAATTCTCCAAAAAGTCTGAGTTTCTAGGAAACATTGCTCAAAAACATTGTTTTTAGCCCCAACGCACATTTTCTTCTTGGCCACCCACGTTCAACGCATGTTGTGTGCTTGTTCACTAGCACTGGTCAGCAAATGCTACTCCCTTATGTGGGTTTGTTGATTCTAGAAATTTGGGAAAATAAAAAATATCTCTAAAGCTTCAAAGGTAGTTTTAGATTTTTACCATGGATAAAGAGCTTGAATTCCTATATGATCCTATCTTGGAGACCTTATCTCTTATCCCTTGAGCTCATAATCCCATTATATGTGGATATCAAGCTTATAATGGTAAATCCTAAACTACCACACTCATCCTATATATTTACTACCTTCCAGAGCATCATGGTTGGCTTTTGGAGATTGATAGTGCCCTCATGTTGCTACCTTGAACCTAAAGGAGTCATCATATTCATGCATTAGGATTGATTTTGAGGTGTACTTTACGATAAGGAAGGAAAATTCAACTTAGGGATACATCTACAAAGTCAACTACTATTTATGGTTGTAAACTCTCTCCTATATTTGTAAATACAATGAGTATCTTGTTTTCCTATATTGTTTGGGTTATGTTTGCACTCATGTATTTTAATGCCATGTTGATGCATTGGATAGAGATTTTAGATTATTCTACGTATATGTTATGGATCCTTTACTTTTTTTAGTCATGTGTGCAGGTTCTAATTATAGCACTCGAAGCTAGAAATGGATCCTACAAGTGAGGAGGAAATAAAGGATTGCTACAGATTCCAGGTATAATTCTTTCCCATACTCTAATTTTTGTAAGGAAAAATTCATTAATTTTTTATTTTTTTGTTCTAGAACAGACGACTAGATCAAGGGAGTTCACTTTTTTCTGCAATCATAAAAATTTGACATAAAAATCTCATACATTAAGACATGGGAGGGTTAGCAACACCATGGGAGCCCTCAATATTGGAGTAAAGAAAGAAATCTGGGCCACTTGGAGACTCGTGAGAATAATTTTGTTCCACAAATAAAAAAATTGTTGTCCATAGATGGAATATGCTAGATATCTAGGGGAAAACCCCATATAGAGCTTGATTTTAAATGGATTCTACACACATTATGGCACCCATTCCCATTAACTTCAACCCTAGAAGGGCCTACACTTGCATGATGTCAACACCTTCTCTTTTTTCGGCTCATACACATGGAGAGTTATTTTGTTTTTCAAAGGCTGCAAGGTTGCCTTGTGACTTGGCATAGTATTTTATGATTAACACATGCTTCTAGGATAAATAGGAACTCTTGCTCCTCATATAAATAAAGGAGGCGTTTGTATGATGCACACCTGTTTGGATGTTATCTTGTGGAAAACATGGATGTTTTGGATGCATTTTTATATCTGGATATGACCTTACTTATATTTGGAGCTATCCTTTGGTCAAATGGCTGAAATATTTGCATGTTATTATGTGAGTACACCAAATTGTTGTATATTTATTTTTCCTTTTGTCTAATGTATGGAATTATTGATTATAATTTATGCTAAATTGCGCCCTAAAATATCTAAATATAATTGAAAGCTATCAAGATGAATTATTGATACATTACTCAAACAAGATATGTAAATGATTGTTCTATTTGTGAACTCTTAGTCCCTCTCCCATGAAAAACCAATTTATTCATTGCATAGGTAAATGCTTGAAATCTTATTGCTAGGACATCAAAATTTCAATCTCCCTAGAAAATTATTAGTTGATCTATCTCATATTATACTCCATTCTCCCAAGGAACAAGGGTTTGGTCTTCTTGGTTGGTGATAAAACACTCCATTATTCCATATTTGCTCTATCTCTCTAATTTCAACCCCTTTAAGGCCAAGCTTGCAAAATAGGGCTTGGTGTGAATCCCTAAGCAAGATGATTTTTGGGGATTAGAAATCATAAAAATAAAGAGGATATTATTTGACACATAATATATCCTTTTGGTCGACATTCACTTTAATTTGATCCATAAAATTTCTTGCCCTAGTTATTTTCCCTATGAGGGAAACCCTAGTTTTGTATTGCATCAACTTAGGGGCTTCTTGAAAGTTTCATGAGCCTAAATCTTATCGATATATATGAGTAGAAAATTTTTCTCTTAGCCTTGACCTTTTGATACTCCAACACTAAAAAAATTACTCAAGCCCTATGTATTATGTTCCTATCCCTACGTCTGTACATAGAAAGTGAATTGCCTCCTGTTAGTATGAATCCTTTGTCGAAGTGTACGAAAAAGGACCACTTTAGCTACGCATAACTAATAGCCCTAACAAAAAAAGTGGCTACCAATATCTTCAGATCTGTGGTTAGTTGAACATAAAAGAGCTGCGAAAATCAAATCTATGCATGGAAAGACATTAAGTAGAAAAAACAAGGGTTTGCTCCATATACCAATAGACACGACAAGAACAATTTTTGAAAGAATTTTTATATTAATTGGGCACCTGGGAGGAAAAAAAGAAGGCGTATCCAATTCTCCTCAGTGGGATGGGTTCTTGGAAGTCCTCAGCACTTCAGATCTAAGATTTCTCTCTCTTGTTGGTGTAGAAAAACCCACACAAAGAATGGAACTCAAAGGGAGCTCACACAGCAAATGGCAAAAAATGGTGACCAAGTGTATAGATCCAGAGTGATCTAATAGGCAACAAAAGGTGAAGAATGGTAGGAAAAACCCTCCCATTTATAACAAAATATTGGGTCATTCTAGATCTTGGTGCATGGGTTAACCAGATCTAGATCCACTTTTTATGGAATATTTTATTATATTTGTTGGAGGGAAAAGGTATTTGATTTGGGTCAAATCCCTTAATTTGTCAAAAATAAATAAATAAATGATTTATTTATCTTTTTAAGGAAGCGGTTAGAAGATAATCAAATAAATAATGATTTATTTAATTATTTAAGGAAGTGGTTGAAATATAATTAAATAAATAATGATTTATTTAATTATTTTTGGGTGATTTGGTCATATTTAACAAGGAATATTATCTAAATAAGATTTAAATAATTATTCCTAGAAAATAATAAGATAAAAAAGGTTTATCTAATTAATTTCTTTGTTTTTGGGTTAAACATGACTGGGAATAATAATTAAATTATGGTTTAATTAATTATTCCATGAGGAAAATTAAACAAAATAGGTTTGTTTAATATTTCATTTTTGGGTTTCCTGTTTAGACCATAAAGAACCTAATAAATGTGGTTTATTAAGTTATTTTACATAGTGAAAGCAATTTTTCTTACTTGGGTCCATCTAATGATAATAGGTTAGATGACCAAAAAATGGTGTAACAGATTGCCCCCCAGCGTGCGAGTGTCAGGAGCAAATCGTATGGCTGAAGTACGTCGTAAGAACTCAATCACTAGACAACAAAAGGGAAGTCAGAGAGAGAAATGCAAGGTATATAGTGTGCTGAAGAACTAGACCCTGAGGAGATGAGACTCGCAGGTGCAACAAGTCTCTTTTTATGAGAGGGTACCTGTGCTGAAGGCGACGGGGGAGGCATACATATGCCCGCTGAGATAAAGTACAAAAGAATAGTGTGTCCAGTAAACAAGGGACCAAACCATAAAGTACAGCTGGCATAATCATGAGCCAGGTAAAAATACAATGAGGAATCCCATATACATGCTGTGCCTGGGATAACAGCTAGGACTTGTACAATAATATCTGAGTACATGAGATACAAATACAACCCAAATGCCCCCTGTAAATGGGGAAGGGCTCACAAAATCTAACTGATACATGAAAATCAAAGAGGCGCTACAAGTGGCTAAGGCCAACATCATCAAATATCTGGAGCTGCATCGAAGGCTGCAAGGAGGAGGTCATCCGGGCATGTGGGGGGCTACCTGTAGGGCCACCTCCTCATGAGGGTTGAGACATATCACACACACCCGGGAATCATCAAGAGCTGCTGCTGTATCACTGAACCATCAAGTATACGGATCTCGGTCATGCTGAAAGGAGTTGGAGAAACAATCAAGTCAAAGGGAAATGAGAGATCCCTTTTCCTGATCCGAGGCACCGAACAAGAGTGGAAGCTGGAACCAAGGTACATCGCCCTCTAGACCCGGCTTCTAGAAAGAATGAGCTGATGTCGACAGAAGGAGGTCTGCCATAAGTGAGGCAATGAGAGATCCTCAACTAAGGCACGAGAGATAATAGTAGAGAGACGGACAGACTAACACTAATGATGATGGTGAAATGGAAAGGACTGAGTAGCGAATGGACGACTTCCCTTGTTAGAGCATAAAGGGCATGAATGACATGGCAGCGACTGACACAATATCATAAGGGATAGGGGACAGTGGGACTGAAGGTCATAATGTGGGACACAAGAGAGAGACCAAGCAATTAAGGATGGAGGGCTATAGCGGGGTACAAAGGGACTCGGGATAGACTCCATGAATGTGATGATGACTCAACTTGGATGCTCTAAACAAGGGCGACTTGATGGTGCTGCCACACAGTAAAGGCCCAATGGGGGACCATGAAAACATGAGTACAAGATGGTAACTCATGACGAAAATCGACATGAACAAAGACAAGTAAGGAGGCAAAATGGCGCCCCAAGTACAAGTGTCGTAAGTGAGGAAATGCGATTTTAGGGAGAGGTGAAGTGACCCTTCTTGGACAAAATGTGTCCTGGTGAAGTATCAAGTCACAAAAAACTAACAGATACCCATTTTAGGGCTCAGTGAGAGCTTTCCAATGGTGCAGACGGTTTGTCAAACGGGGCTACGGTATGGTTGCAGCAATCGAAAGAAGAAACAGGGGTTCTCTTTTAATAAGGAAGTTTTCCCTCCAAATTCACTCATTTGCTATTGTTGCTGTTGTGAATGTAGAGAGGAGAGAAGGCCCTAAATCTTGTGGTGAGCGTAGCGGAAAAAATGACCGTTGGAATCGATATCTGTCAGTTGCAGGTAAGAGGCCTAACCTTACTCTTTCATTTTGATGGATTGAAAGTTCAGTTTAGGGCCCAAAATATCAGAAACAGTCCCTCCTTCATCTCTACGGCCGAGTCGCACTTTTTGGGCCAAAAAGTGCGACCTGGGAAGCAGGTTTCAGGGCAAAAAATGCGACCTGTCCCAGAATTGGGCAGAAAAATGCGACCTGGGAGATGAAGGGGTTTTAGTGTTGTTTTATGGCTGAGAGTTGGGTTTTTGTGTTTGGTTATGGTATTTCCGATCTGTATGCTGACAAAGATGATGTTTCTATGCAGGTATGGCAGATTTATGGGTTAAATGGAGAGAGAGAGACCTGGGTACATTATGGGCAGAGATCTAGGTGGATCAGGGTGTCCGTCGTGTGTTGGCCAGGTTTGGGGTTCTAAAGTTTTTGGAGAACCCTTTGATGAGAGCAGGAGAGCCTTTTTTGGCCTGGATTATCAGTTACTGGGATCCAGAGCATGAGGTCTTTATAGTGCAGGGGCACAGGATCGAACTGACAGTCCAGGATGTGTATTTCTTGACAAGTCTCCTGCCACTGGGGATGGTGGGAAACACGCAGCCAGTATTACCGCGGGGGTGGCATATCATGGAGTTTGTGGAGCATCATTGTCGACCGGATCTCCAAGTCAAGGGGACTTGGATACCGATCGGGGACCTAGAGAGATTAGAGACCCGTGCAATGGCCGCAGCAGTGCTGCGGATCCTGGGCAACCAGGCGCTCCATCACATCACTGGGGGGCAGATGATGATTGTGGAGAGTGTGTTGAGTGGGACCTACTATGGGTGGGCCCAAATGCTGTTGGTGTCGTTAAAACGACAGCTGTCGCTTTGCAAGTGGCAAGTGAACCACGATTTCTCGTATGGGACTTTATTGTGCTCCTTCTTTTTTGAGAAGATCCCATGTAGGGCCTTGTATACACCCTGCATGGGGCCCGAGAGAGCCCTGTGGATGCACCTAAAAGGCGACTGTGCGCAGGAGGAGGAGGGGCAGTCGGGCGAGTGTTTCAACCTGAGTTCTCTGCCCATTGGGATCAGATGCCATTATACATAGACGACTATCCCTATAGTGGGATGAGTTATTGTGGGGATCCGGACTTACCACTTCTGCCTGGTTGAGTATGGGGGCCCGATGGTAAGTGAAAAGTAACTATTCTTTTGTTTTGGCATGTTAAAGTTAGTGAATCGTAGAAAGGGTACCGATTCATGTACTTTTGGTATGCAGATATAGCTCCGGTCAAACCGGCCGGATATATGGGACGACCGACGACATCTGGAGCTGCAGGTCCGAGTGGGTCGAGAGAGCAGCCGCGCAATGAGGATGCGCCGGAGCCCGGAGGACATCTCGTCAGTGATGTGAGACAAGCTTTCGATCGTAGAGTTTCAGAGCGCTGGTGGTGAAGACTAGATCGACTGCAGACATGGAGGCATGCATTGGTCTTCCCTCGGAATGGCGAGGTGTCATGCGGCGCATGGCGATGGCCGGTCAAGGCATACGTGATCTACGGGTTGCAGGGGCAGAGCCATTGGCTCAGGATCCTCCAGATAGTGAGTAGGTGTGGGCCATGTGGTGCCTCCTAGTGTGTATGTAGGGGCAGGTGGTGCCCCCAGTTTTGAATTTTTTGTAACATGCGATGGGCATGTCATATGTATCAGAGTAGACGGACTCTAAACACATGTTTTGCGACACATATTATGGATATGCATCATTTTTTAATGATTATAAATGTTATTGTCTTGTATGAAATGCGTGTGATAAATGCCAATCTAGAACATGGTTTGCAATACTATCTACATAGTGATTCTGGTCTTGAGGTACATGGTTGAAAGTTATGGTTTCAAATGCACGTATCAAGAGTTTCACTTGTAAATAGCGTCTAAACAGCACAGGGTTATGCACACGATAAACACCATTTCGTTGCATGACAAGAAGTAGGGAATCTAAACAAACGTGCAGATGGAGGATGCGATGGAAGAGGGCATCGACTAAGAGACCACGCACTGCATCATATTCGGCCTGATTGTTGGTGGCAGAACCAATGCAGACCCCATTGGAGAGAACAAGGGCATGCAAGGGGGTGAAGATGGCCCAACCTACCGAGGCTAGATTCTGGGAGTAACGACTTGCACCATCGGCATAATCGATAAAGGGTGTGGACGGGGGGTCCTGCGGAATGGTGTTACAAGACAACAAATGAGGGTAGGAGAGACAATGATGGCAGCGTGAGTGGACAGAAGACATCGAGTGGCAACTACGGGAGGGAGTGCAAGGAGCAAGATGACTATGACTCATATACAAGCTAGAGGGTGGTATATGAGGGCTATCGGAAGTATGGTGAGGACTCGGGCTGCGGAGGTCAACAGAGATACGAGTGGAGTGATCTCGGGTATGGGTAGAAAAGAGGTGGTCGGGCGAAAAAACAGGGGAGGATGCAGGGGGACTGGGCTCCGAGTGTCTCGCAGAGGATGATAGGTAAAGAATGGTTGTGGTAGACTCCGTCATCTGAACATTAGGGGGGGGAATGTTGATGGGGGCAGGGGGATCCTCAGGCTGGCCCGAAGCATATTGCGCAAGTATGGGAGAGGCAGATTAATTCTGTTCAACCTCATACTCTCGGACTACCTCTAAAGAGGCACGGTAATGCATCAGGTGAGGAAAATGGTGGGAGTAATGACCATGAACACCGCACAACGCACATGGGTTGTTGGTGCGGAGAGTCTTGGGGTTCTTGGTTACGGACGAAGAAGGAATGGAGGCTTCAGGGACCGTAGATTCAGGTAACGCGACTTTAACGGTGGGCTGAATACAGGGCAACTCGGGACAAGCATGGGTGGCATGACCGACGACATCACACAAGGCGCAAGGCTTTGCGGGCGGAGAAGGGGTCGGGTCAGTCATGGTGGTCTTGTCTTTGGGTGCCCCCTTGCGAGCTTTTCCTTTCTTCCCGGGAGCTGTCACGACAGGAGAAGGGTCCTGTGGAGGTGCTGGGGGCACAGTGGCAACAGAGGAAGCAAGGGGGACCGGTTGAACCGGTGTGAAAGCCATATAGGGTTTGGGGTGACCAGGAGGGGTAGCTGCTAGAGGATCAAGGTACCAGACAGGTATGCCCAAGGTAAATTTAGGGGGAGAGAGGGTGGCCATGACGGGGACAGAATATACTCCGGGAGGGGGAGCCAGGAAAGGTATCTGCCCAGCAGGGTAATGACCAGGAGGGACAGCTCTGAGATGGTTAAGGCCTGGGGGAACTGATCTAGGAGGATAAAGCGGTTCAGGGATACCAGCTGGAGGGGGAGGGCCAGAAGGAGGAGGTCCGGCTGGCTGAGATGAATGGCTAGGGGTGGGTTGCGGAGGGCGAGGGGGAGGTTGCTGACTAGCCGAAGCAGGCCGCTTAAGGGCAGCCTGAGACGATTGCATCATGCAAACATTCGATAAGCTAGGTGATCGTTGAGGAGGGTATAGCTCAGGGGGAGATTAAGAAAAGTTGAAAGTTCCAAGCAGGAGGAATTTGTAAATGCCGAGACACTGGTCAAGGAGTCGACGGTTTGCTTGTTGGCTACAGAAGAGATGGTCGTCTCAGGTGAGGTCCGAGATTTTGGCTCATGATATGTCAACTGGTCAATGGTGACTATCTTCCCATTATGGGGGAAAGACATCTTGCGAAAGACCACGGATGGGACAGCAGACATAGCATAGGTGTAGCTTCGCCCCAAAAGAATGTTGTAGTCTAGTGGGGCGTCAATGACTTCGACGTCAACGCAAACAGTCTTACCGGCGAGGGTGATGGGACAGTTACGAAACAGGCCAATAGGCTGGGAGGCATGACCGTCCCACGCTCGAAGGGTGATCGTGGAAGGGGCCAGCTCAGGGGATCCGAGTTGCTTCCAAACCGAAGCGTACATCACACAGGTGGATGCCCCCTCATCAATTATACACCGGGATACAGTGGCGTTCCGGATTTTGACTGGGATTTGGAAAGCAACGGAAGGAGGAAGAGGAGGATGGTCCAATTGAGTGGCGTCAAAAACAATCATTTGGTCATCAGCAGGATCAACAGCGCCCACGGAAGATAGTAGAGCCTTCTTTTGAGAAGGGCACGACTGGAGGAGTTCAAAAGTGGGGGAAATGGTAGCCAGATTGTGCCAAATCATCTACTATACTATACGAATGAGCAAACACCTTAGCTGGGCTGTTTGACGAGGGGTCCCTTAGAGACCGCATGAACCTCAACTTTGGGTTGAGGGATATGTAAGGGGCCACTGGATGTCGAAAGAGGATCTGTAGAACCTAAAGAAGGAGGCTCGGGGGCAGACTGAGCAGGAGGCTTTGGGTACTGGCGAGACCTAGTTTGAAGGCAGAAGGTCGTATGATCTGGAAGGACTGGAGTGACTATAAGGATCCTGCAATCGCAGAACTGCGTAAAGGAAGGGGGAGTGGCGACCCTGGCCGTCAGTGGTTGCAGCCACGAACTTTCGCCGAGGAAAGACCAAGAACACAATGCCGGTTGGGTAGTGGCCACATTAGGAGGAGCATGAGGGGAGGTGTGTTGTCCGCGCAATGTGGCTTAAGACTCCCACATCTGCCGCATCTGGGGTAAGAGGGGACAATCATGGGTGTAATGACCATAAACAATGCAACACGAATAAGGCTTATTTGTGCGAAGCGGCCTGTCCGGCTTGGGCTGAGTGCCCTGTTGCTGGTTGGCAGTGTTAGGGTCAACACCAGGATTGGGTCCACAGGTACCAGGGGCAGATTGGTTTGGGTTGACTCTCCGCCTTCTTTGAGAAGAAGGGGGATTAGTCACGCCCTTCTGTGCAAATACTTGCCCTGGAGGGGGCTGTAAGTGCTGTTGCGGGTTTGGAGGAGGCAAGGGAGATGGAAGTGCATATGCTGGAGGAGCTGGCGCACCAGGTTGCGGATAAAGGTAATGGTTAGGTTGGGCAACATTAAGGTAAGCAGGAGGTTGGGCAAAAGGAGGAGGCATGCCGTATCCTGGATACATGCTACCGAGAGGGGGAAGAGTGCTAGAGGTGCTGGACCCTCCCTGAGGGAGACCATAGCCCATAGGAGGTTGAGCATACGGATGGGAAAGGGCTCCAACGATACCGTCGGTGGAATGAGATGCCCCTGAGGCATTAGCGCCGCCGGGCCTGGGGAGGTCAGGAAGAACGGTATAAACATAACCAGATTGAACGTAGATCAGGTCATATTTCAAGGCTATTTGGAGGGCGGCTTCTTCGGTTTGAGGAAAGTGAGAGGCGACATCTTTGCCAATAGGAGCTAAGAGGGTGTGAAGGAACCAGTCCATGTAAACCCGATCTTCGAAGGGGGGGGCTCGACATAAGCTCCGTCTTCGGTGCCATTCCTGAACATGGGCGGAAAGGCGGGTCGAAGAGTTTTGCTTGAAGGAAGTCAAGAGCTTCGTGCCAGTATCGTATCGGAGAGGGAGATGGAAATAAGATAAAAAGGCTTGGGCAAGGGTCGCAAAGGTGGTATGGGAAGAGGTGGCTTGGTCAACATACCATTTAGAAGCTTCGCTGGTAAGCGTGCGTTGGACCAAACGAAGATGGATGGAGTCATCGGTAATGGAATTGGAGGAACACCACATGTGGAAAGATCGGACATGATTGGTTGGATCTTCTCCAGCAAGGTCTTTGAACTTAGGGATGTCAGAGGGGAGCTTGGTTGGCATAGCAGGCCAACCAACATCGTGGCGGATAGGTTCATTGATCAACTGATTGAAATCGGGGAGGCTGAGGCCTGCAATGTACGGCAGCAAGGGTATGGCCGAGGTAGTTCCTGTGGCGGTTCCGCTGGTAGTGGTTCCGGCATTAGGGCCTGGAGCACCGCTAACGTTAGACCCTGGACCAGACATAGTGAAGGTGACAGGGGGAGAACCAAGAGGAGAGGGAGAACCCAATGAATCAGAAGAGGATTCGGAGTGTGGACTCGGAGGAGGACTGGCTCGACGACGGCGGGACGGAGCAGGTCGATCAACCGGAAACTAAGGGTGAAGGCCAAGAAGTCTCCGGGAAAGGCACCTTGGGGGCGCAATAATGATGGGAAGAAGGAAACCGACAAGGTCAAAAAGGGACAGAATCAAGTGAGGTCAAGGGCAGAAAAAGTGCAGTGACAATTGATTTTAGAGTCTTTGCTAGGTGGTGTTAACCAGGCGCTTCTTCACTTAGGGTCAGTGTGTGGCGTGCGTTAATTTTAATTTTTAAACCCTTTCTGTTTTGAGAGCAAGAAAAAAGTGTGCTGCATAACTGAAAATAGATCTGCAGAGAACAGTATGTAATGCTGAAATAATAGAAAATGAACAGCTACAATTGCATCTATCTAACCCAAGAAGGCAGGTCTCTCAAAAATAATCTAAAAAAGGGAAAAATCTAGTCAAAACACACTGAAAAAGAGGCCAATAGATCTAGGGTCAAAAGGGACAGCGATCTAAAGGGTAAAGCTGCTGAAAAGAGGTGCAGGTCACAGCCAAGAGACAGAGGCAAGGTGGTTGGAAAAAGGGATGAAATTAGAAAAAATTGGAAGGGGCAAGGAGGAGGCCCTAAAAGTAGATCCAAACAAATCTTCAGGAGGTGATTTGAGAGGTAGAAGAGCTGATTAAAAGGGATCTGAAAAGGAGGTAACAGATCTGGAAAAGGGGAGGCTGAAACTCTGAAAAATCAGACACCTGAAGTAGCTAAAAATCTTCCACCAAAAGTGGAGGGTACTGAAGCCCTAGGGGGCCAGGTTCCCACTTAGATGAGCAAAAAATATCAGGAACAGGTCGAAACGGGCTGAGACAATGGCTGGAAAACCCTGACAGAAGCTTCAGAAAAACCCAGAAAAATTGCAGAAAAAAAGCTGAAAAATTGGCAGGTCGCAGGTTCTGACCTGTTTTCAGTGCAGGTCACAGAAAAGAGGCTGAAAAGTGTGACTTGGAGGTCCAGGTCGCAGGTTATGGGCCAAAAAGTGTGACCCCCCGTTCCGGTTGTCTCGACGGCAAATTTTCAGAAAATTTGTCGTCTCAGTTGCGGCTGGTGTCGCTTACCTGCACAATAGGGCCAGAAACACACGGAAGTTAGAAATTTTAATGTTTTAGGGTTTTATGTGAGAAAAACAACATAAAAATAGGAAAAATAAACAGCTGAAAAGAAACCCTAGGGTCTAAAGTAGCTGGATATGCAGGAATATGAAAAACGACAGCGGTCATAATTTAAAACCCGTGTGGAGTCGCCATTTGTTAGTATGAATCCTTTGTCGAAGTGTACGAAAAAGGACCACTTTAGCTACGCATAACTAATAGCCCTAACAACAAAAGTGGCTGCCAATATCTTCAGATCTGTGGTTAGTTGAACATAAAAGAGCTGCAAAAACCAGATCTATGCATGGAAAGACATTAAGTAGAAAAAACAAGGGTTTGCTCCATATACCAATAGACAAGACAAGAACAATTTTTGAAAGAATTTTTATATTAATTGGGCACCTGGGAGGAAAACAAGAAGGCGTATCCAATTCTCCTCGGTGGGATGGGTTCTTGGAAGTCCTCAGCACTTCAGATCTAAGATTTCTCTCTCTTGTTGGTGTGGAAAACCCACACAAAGAATGGAACTCAAAGGGAGCTCACACAGCAAATGGTAGAAAAATGGGACCAAGTGTATAGATCCAGAGTGATCTAATAGGCAACAAAGGGTGAAGAATGGTAGGAAAAACCCTCCTATTTATAACAAAATATTGGGTCATTCCAGATCTTGGTGCATGGGTTAACCAGATCTAGATCCACTTTTTATGGAATATTTTATTATATTTGTTGGAGGGAAAAGGTATTTGAGTTGGGTCAAATCCTTTGATTTGTCAAAAATAAATAAATAAATGATTTATTTATCTTTTTAAGGAAGCGGTTAGAAGATAATTAAATAAATAATGATTTATTTTAATTATTTAAGGAAGTGGTTGAAAGATAATTAAATAAATAATGATTTATTTAATTATTTGTGGGTGATTTGGTCATATTTAACAAGGAATATTATCTAAATAAGATTTAAATAATTATTTCTAGAAAATAATAAGATAAATAAAGGTTTATCTAATTAATTTCTTTGTTTTTGGGTTAAACATGACTAGGAATAATAATTAAATTATGGTTTAATTAATTATTCCATGAGGAAAATTAAACAAAATAAGTTTGTTTAATATTTCCTTTTGGGGTTTCCTGTTTAGACCATAAACAACCTAATAAATGTGGTTTATTAAGTTATTTTACATAGTGAAAGCAATTTTTCTTAAGGTAAAATTGGTCTTACATGGTGTACTTGGGTCCATCTAATGATAATAGGTTAGATGACCAAAAAATGGTGTAACACCTCCTATTATAGCCTTGAGCCATTATTGTGTATTTATTATAGAGGGCCTATTCAAGTAACCTCACACATATTACATTTTTAATATCTATATTAGGTGACGCTAACATAAATTGTGACTATTGAAATATGTTGTCATTAATGGTAACATGGTGATGGTGGCAACAGGCTGATGGCACAAACATAGAAAAGGCACATGTAGAAGAATTGTGACTACTAAAGGCAATGGCATTAAGGGAATTTTGAGTTCTAAAATGGGCCTCCTAAGGAAATTATAAAATAATAGTGGAAATAATAAAATAATATTTGATGACATCATCAAATTTTAGAGGGAAAAATGAAAAAAACTACTTTTTCATCTCATATTTTCAACTTATCTCCCAAAGTTTTTACTCAAATTTTGAGCAGGAGTACTCATGCAATCATATTTTTCATGTATTTCTCATTTTTCGCATAGCAGGGTCCATTGAAAGTATGCAACATGCATAGTCCTTGGATGAGGAATTAAATTTTTCATCCAATGAGTACTCTCGCTCGAAATCTGAGTAAAAAATTTGGGAGATAAGCTGAAAATACGAGTTGAAAAGGTAGTTTTATTATTTTATTATTTTTTTAAATTTTTATCCTTTTACTTAAAAAAAGTTGAATCATCCCCCATTGTTGAAATCATCATCTTGAATCTTATTGGTCCTTATAAAGTTTATTTTGGTTGTACATTTTTTTTAGGAGTACCATTTTAGACCTCAAAATTCCCCTAATGAAAAAGAGTTGAAAAGGAAATTCAAATGGTTTAGAGAATTTGGAGCAACAAACCATATTAGATTATAAAAAACCTAGTGAAAATTCGACGTAAAATGCAATAAAGCCCAAAAATAATAACCACGATTGATGGGACATGTATTCCAAGCTGAATGATGGGGAAAACATCCAAGTGGGTGTTAATTTCGGTTATTATGGCTAAAGGAAATTGGAAAAGGCAATGGTAAAGGCATTCAAAAGGCATGAGGCATCAATTGGAATTTATTTATGAAAATAATGGAAATTAGTATAAAAGGGAGATGAAAGGTCACATGTTTCATGTGACGAGAAAATTGAAGGAAAATCATGGAAAATGAAGAAAATAGAGTCCTATTCTATAAAAAGGCTTCTAAGGATCAGTTTGTACCTTTTGTTAGTGCAATTTTTGGAGATCTCTCATTATTCTATCTCTTTCTCTCTCACTCTTGGATACTTTTGGATAATTTTGGTATTGGACCAAGAAAGGAAAGAAAACAGGAAAAATGAGGAAGCAAGCAAGGAGGAGTAGGAATCAAGCAACTACATCATGATTCTTGGCAAGTATCGATTTACATGTGTATTTTCCTTCCTATATCTGGCATGCATGGTATTGCATGTGGTTCTTTTATATCTCGGCATGGGTTTTTTCCAGTCATGAAATTGCATTCAACCTAGTCTTTCCATTTCTGGATAGCCATTGTGTTGTGGAGTTCTCATGTTTTGGTTTAGCTAGATTACCGTATGGATTCAAAGTTGAATGAGGTGGATCTCTGAATGATTATATAACTATATTTTTTTTTCCTCTCTGTAGGGCCTAGTAATTGGGATTTGAATTGCGGTAAATCCAGAGAGATGGTGATTTTCTCTCCATTTAAGGTCTAGCAATATCGGGTTTGGGATATGTAGTAAAGCCTAGAAAGTATGTCTCAATTTAGGGCCTAGTGATCACTGATTCAGACTATGGGTTGTGGTAAAGCTTGAGATACTAGGAGACAATAAAATTCCTCATGGTTTAGGCAGAAAGAATCTGATGATATCCATGCTTTTGTTGCCCTAGTGATTGGGTGTAGATCACGGTAATTCCGGTTATGACATGTTTATTGTGTTGGCCTAGTGATCTAGGATGGGTCACGATAAAGCCTTATTTCTATTTGATGAGGGTGAGGTGGTTTAGCCTTGGGATTCCTTGGTTGGCTTTTTGTTTTGAATCCCACATTCATGCTTGGAATATGGCACGGGGGTGATTTGTTGAAGAGAAATTTGACTCATCCAGTTGATGGTCAGGTGGAATGTGGAAGTCCCATCTCTGGTTGGTTTTTACACTAATTAATGATATTCTAATTCCTTTGGTATTTGAAGTATAATTTCACTGGTTATTATGTGGATTATATTGATGTTGTATCTATTTTATTTCTGCTTTTATTATGCTATTTATAAGCATGTAATCTATTAGTGATGATGTATGGCTATCTCCATGTTTTTACTAGTAAATGAATGAACAATGTAACTATGGTAAAGTATACTATATTGCATCTTATGATGTAAGGGAGCAATGCTTCTTAAATATTATCAGCCTGAGTATGAGACCCATATGTTTAAATCTGCTGTTTACACCTATTGAGGTAATGTTTATGACATGTTTGATGAAATTCCTATCATGGCTAGGAGGGGTCCAGATGAGTTCTTGATGATGTGATTGCTTCCATACCTTTTTCTTAATGTTATTTATCATCTCCTAAATTTTAATGAAGTTATGGGAAGTGACCTGGGATCGGGGGATAACAAGGTGGCACAAATCCAAGCGTTGCAGGCACAAAACTGACTTTTTGGAGCCTTGGCTATGACCTTGCCTTGGCATAACCACAACTATATGATTCTAGCCACTCCATTCCCTTACATGCTCGTGTCTAAGGCTCAGAAAGGGTAAAAAATCATTTCCCCGTTAGGGTTCAGGGGTCTAGGAGGTTGTGTTACCTCTTGGAGTTTTTTTTCATGATGTGTAAGGTTAGTCTATCGGGTTTACATCAGTTTGATTTCCTTAAGGTCATCTAGGAGGTGAAATCTCATATTACTAGACTTGCATCACATGTTTACCCTGGTTGGTCAGTTACTTGGATATATCTAGGAAGACGGTGTTATAGAGTGGTATCACAGCATGGTTCAACCCTTGGTCTGGATGGGAGGTGTGTTGGTCATGCATTTATGTTGGTTTCATATGTTTTTAGTATGCTTTTCGTATATATGTGTTTGTTTCATCCATGTTGTGTTGGCCATGGTGGCAATGGTGACACCATGGAAGGGATGATGGTATTGTTGTCAACATGTTGTCATGAGTATATGTCTAGTTATGTATTGTTACTGCACGCTTACTTACATATTGTTACATATGGTACATGCATTGCTTCCTTATGATAGGGTTACATATTGGTCATTCTTGTGTGTTTTGTGTGTAGGTTTTCTTATGTGATGTTATATGTTGAACATGCATTGGTTGTTCATGATTGGTTATACATTTCAATTGGGTGCATATGGTTAAGTTTGCATTGGTTTGATTGAGGTTGTTGTGCATAAGGTAATTGTATGTAATTAGGTCATCATGATGATATTGCTGTGTTATTATGCTAATGTGTTGGTTGAGATAGAGTAGGTGATGGAGATCATTAAGGTGAAGGTGCAACAATGGAATTTGGGGTGAGTAGATTTTTATACAAGTATTTATGCTTGGCATGCAGGTATGTGATTCATGGTTTTTATAAGCATTAGGGTTACTTATATGTTTTTCATTATTATGGTTACATATGTGATAAATTCTAGTTGATCAACATATTCATATGTATTATGGTTATGAGTATTCCTTTCATTCTATTGATTCTATGGTTGCATACATGATAGATGTTAGTTTATTAGTGCAATTATGTAGATGTGTCGGATAGTCATGAATGATATAAACCTGTGGTAGTATGAATTTATATTGTTGTTTGATGTTAGATGACTTATATGTTGTTGATGAGCATGTTATGGGTTAACTTGTTCTTTTTGTATGCTAGTTAGCTTGATGATTATGCTATATTTCGTTGATGAGCATGGTATATCTTAACTTATTTTTGTTATATGTTAGATTAATTTACTATTAGGGTTATAGAATTGACATATTGATGTTATATATATCATATTGATTTGGATTGGCTTATGCAGATGGTTAGGGTTATTACGTTCATGTATGAATAGATATGTTTGTGATATTGTATTGTACTAATCTAGGATGACTGCGCATCTGTGATTGTTATGCATGAATGATATTTGTATATGAGTTTATGATGTGAACATGTTAGCTAGTTATTGTTATGGATATCATGACCCTGATTTATGTTGAATTGAGGTGGTGTGAAGTTATATTGTGCTAATCTATATTGATTGTGTAGACAAGATAAGCTGCCCTAAGGTACGTTAAGGTATGTGTTTTCTTATGTCGTATAATTGGTGCTTGAATGTTTGATTATGTATTCTAATTGGTGTTTGAGTGCTTGGTGTCTATTATGTCATATAGTTGATTTATTTAGCATGGTATATTTGTGAGTTGTTTGAATGTTTGATTAATTACATGATATGAGTATGTGTATGTAATATTTCATGAAGTAATGATTTTTGTTTTAAGATGGTCTTATTAAAACATATGTTCTTATATAGTCGGTATATGCTTGAGTGTAAGTAGGTGATAGATGTAGAATTATGTATCATGAATGATGAACGTGATTTTATTGTGGATTATAACATGGTTGTTAGTCTTGGAAAAAGTTGATTTCGAACTGATAGATATGTTGTCTTTATTTTTGGTACATATGGCTAACATGTGTGTTCAATTAAATGCAATGAGCTTGGCACATCAAGGTAAGATAGCTAGTATATTTATATATTTAAGTATGCATTGATGGTTATGTGTTTATGACAGTATGATGCAGGGGATTCCATGGGAAAAGAGACTACCATGAAATCTTAAATAAGGCTTGGGTTGAGATTTCCTTTGGAAGTATTGAAAACCATGGGGATTGAGTCATGGTTTTTGTTACTAGTCTTGTGCTTTTGGTATTTTCTAATTTTTTTGCACTTGATTTTCGATCTTGTTTATGTCTGGTGCATATCTATGCCATTGTGGTTGCGGTGTCGTAATGTTATTAGTTTTCATGGTTTTATTCTTATTGTTTCTTGTTCTTTTCCTTGCCTTTTATGTTTTGAGTCTTTGGAATTGGTTTGGGAAAGAGGAATTTTAATGGATCTTAGTGCATGAGTGAGTGCAATGAAAGGTAAGAATATGACAATCAGTTGGACTAGTTGGGTTCACTGTGGTAAATGGACGGTGGCAGTGCAGAAATGAGAAATACAACATAAAGGGTAAAGTGAATAGATCTGAGGTGTTAGATGCCTTGGCTATGTTGGGAGCTATTGTTCTCAAAGTTGTGCATCTTGTGCACGAATAAAGGAAGTTCTCTTAAACTAGACCTTGTGATATCTAGAAATTGTGTTGTGATCATGATTATGTTGATGTTTATATATGTGTACATGTATGTATGTATGTATGTATGTCATGTATGACATGGTCGTCATGGATCGTGGTTGTTAATACTAATGTTTATATGTATATATGTGTGTATGTATATCGTTGTATGATAGGATCATGATTTATTTATGACTATACATATGTATGTATGTATGTCACTGTATGCAAGAGTTTTCAAGGATTGTTCTTGTGAAGCAATGATTGCTTATGTAGGTGAGTGGCATGAAGAGGCTCCTGGATATTAGGAATCAAGTGGCAGAGTAACCCTGACAAATTTACGAGGTGAGTATCATGTGGGTATGATTTGATATTATATTCTTGTACTATGCCTATGTTTATGTTATGGACATGTAATGTTAAGGGGTGCATCAACGAAGTGAAAGTAGTGTGATATGCAACATGCTAGGATCAACATAGATAGTGGAAAGAAAATAGAAGCAAGGTTGCTTATGGGGCCAGTATGTGGTATATGGATGTGAAGTACTACTATTGTGTATATGTTGTGCATGTTTCATATTCAGTGATTTCATCTATGGTGATGTGTAATGTTGCATATGTAGTATTGTGTACATATGATGTTTTATGAATTTTTTGTATATGGTGTTGCGTGTATATTTCATAAGCAGTGCTAGGGATTGATGGTGCTATGTACATGTTGGATATCTGATGTTGTGTACATATCGCTCTGTGTGCATGTTGGATATGCAGTGTTGTGTGCATATGTTGGATATGTGGTGATGTGTACGTATGGTGCTATGTATGTGTTGAATATGCATTGTAATGTACATATGGTATTGTGTGCGTGTTGTACATATGGTGCTATGCAAATCTGATGTTGTGTGCATGATTTTACATATGCTGTTGTCTGCAGGTGGTGCCATGTACATGTCGTGCATGTGGCGTTTTTTATATGTGGTGTCATATACATGTCATGCATGTGGTGTTGTGTACATGTGGAATTGTGTACACATTGTACAGGTGGCGCGATGTACATTTGGCATTGTGTACATGTTGTGCAGGGGTGCCATGTATATGTGATGTTGTGCACATGTTGTGCAGATAGTTTTGTGTACAGGTGGTACTATGTACATTTTGTGCATATGGTACTAGTATACATGTGGTATTGTGTGCGTGTCATACATGTTGTGCTGAGGGCATGCGGTACTATGTATGTGAAAAGTGTAGTTGTGGTATCATGACATGTGTATTCATCATGTTGTACTCTATGTATGTATATGTATATGTATATGCATTGTGTTTTATTTTACACTGGGTGTAGGTGTATGTGTTGCATTCTAGTGTAGGCATATGTATTGTGTTGTATAGTACACTGGGTGTAGGTGTATGTGTCGTATGCCGATGTAGATGTATGTATTATATGGTGTTGTATGTTGTATGTGTATGTAGGTGTTGTCATGTACACTGCATGTATGTGTACATGATTTAAGAGAAGGCACTATGTGTTTGTTTGGTGTGGAAACAGATCTAGTGTGTGTACAGAAAAAACAAAGGTAGAAGTAAGGACCGATGAAGGATAAGTATCGGTATTTTATTGTAGTTTTATTATGCATATGATCTATGATTCTGACTTATGATGTTTACATGTGATTTATGATTATGGTTTATGATGATTGCATGTGATTCATGATTTTGACCTACGATGGTTGTGTTTTGAGATAAGTAGATGTGATATGTTTATACATGATGGTTTGATCAAATAGCCAGTTTGTCTTGTTGTGACAGGAAGTGAAAAAAATTGCAAGTGTACCTTATTGATGAGATACCAATGAGGTATGATGTGAATTTATTTAAATTTATTTTGAATCTAATAGTAGTTGTGTGCTTGGTACAAGAAGCACAGAAATTACCAGTTGGGTGGTTGAAATTGATTGTAAGAATTAGTCACAACCAAAAAAAAAAGGAATTGAAATAGTAAACATTATGTTGGTAAAGAACTTCAAGAGCAAGGCCATTATCGGACACTGGTACCAAATAGTTTCGATTGATTTCCATGAGCATGCTATGACTGGTATGATGGTTTTGAGGTAGGTATATTCCTTGGTTTTTTTAACTTCCAATGCGATAAAGCCTTGCCAAGGGATGGATCCCCCAGGATATGGGATTCTGGGGAACTTGGAAGGTGAGTGACTACACGGAAGGGGATTACTGGATTTCCTGAGGGACTGATTACCACAGAATGGAAGGTTGGGGATGGAACTATTTTGGTCATTATCATTTTCAGATGGAATCATATGCACATTGGGAGTGTGCCCTGGAAAAATGAGCTGGTAAATGTTTACTAAGGGTCAAATAGCACAATATTGTAGTGATGGACATTGGATGTAGCTTTGGTAGTTTATTATGGCCTTCCCAGAAGGAGGTGAATCCTGGCATTACTTTGAGGGTGGAGGTGTGAGCCTCTAGATTCCTTTTTTGTTGATACATACATTGTATCCTTCTATTTTTTGGTTGAGAAAATGTGTATATGTGTGTGTATATGTTTATATTTGTATATTTTTGTAAATACCGGAATGAGTTGTGCTATAAATATCTAGTACACGGTATGATTTTCATGATGGTTTTTTCTTTTGATCAGGTTATTCATTGTAAATACTGCAATGAGTTTTGTTATAAAGCTACATGGGTAGTATTTTTGGTTTTAAATGGTTTTGTTGAAGTATATGTGTGGTTTGGGATAAACGGTAAAGCCTAGAGAGTATGTCTTAGTTTAGGGCCTAGTGACCCCTGATTCAGACAAAGGGTTGCGGTAAATCTTGAGAGACTAGGAGACATGAAAATTCCTCAAGGTTTAGGCAAAGAGAATAAAATGATATCCATGCTTGTGTTGGCCTAGTGATTGGGTGTAGATCACAGTAAAGCCAATTACAACATGTTTATTGTGTTTTCCTAGTGATCCGGGATGGAGCATGGTAAAGCCTTATTTCTATTTGATGAGGATGAGGTGGTTTAGCCTCTGGATGCCCTAGTTGGTTTTTTGGTTTGAATCCCACATTCATGCTTGGAATATGGCACGAGGGTGATCCCTTGAAGAGATATTTGGCTCAACCAATCTATGGTCAGGTGGAACGTGGAAGTGCCATCTCCGGTTGGTTTTTACACTCAATAATGAGAAGATCATTCATTTTTTATTTGAAGTATAAATTCATTGGTTATTATGTGTATTATATTTTTGTTGTATCTATTGTATTTCTGTTGTTATTATGCTATTTATAAGCATGTAATTTATCAGTGATGATGTATGGCTCTCTCCATGTTTTTACTTGTAAATGAATGCACAATGTATCTATGGTCAAATATATTGTATTGCAACTCATGATGTAAGGGATAAATGCTTCATCGAAATTCTCAAATAAGTATGAGACCCCTATGTTTAAATTTGTTGTTTACACCTGTATATGCAATGTTTGTTACATGTTTAACGAAATGGTTGTCATGGCTGGGAGGGGTTCAGATGAGTTCTTGATAATGTGATTGCTTCCATTCATTTTTTTTGATGTTATTTATCCTCTCCTAAGGTTTCATGAAGTTTTGGACAATGACCTGGGTTCTGGGGCTAAAATGGTGGCAAAAATCCTAGAGTTGTAGGCACAAAAATGACTTTTTGGGGCCTTGGCCATGATCTTGCCTTGGAATTTATATGGGTATAGGCTTCTAGTTTCTCCCTTTCCCTTACATGCTTGAGGCTAAGGATAAAAAGGGTAAAAAATCATCTCCCCCTCAAGGTCTAGGGTCTGCGAGGCTTAGTTACCTCTTGGAGCTATTGTTGATGTTGTGTAAGGTGTGTTTGTCAAGTTTCCATTTGTTCCACTTCCTTAAATTCATTTAGGAGGTTGAATCTCATATTAGTAGCCTCTCATCGCATGTTTACCCTAGCTATCCAGTTACTTGGGTAGATGTCAAAAGAGAGTGTTACATAGATGTAGGTGATACCCACTCAGATGGATAGCTCTCTGAAAGAGCTTTCCAATGGTATGTGGAAGTTTGAAAATGGCCTCCTATATTGAGATATAGAGACAGTAAAAGTTCTATGATGCAAACTCAAAGTTAGCAGAGTTAGAGGTGGTTGGATGAGATTCAGTGCACAGAAAAAGTTGGCACGCCCGATAGCAAGGTTGGAAAAGCCTCTACGTGAAGCTCCGAGTATATGTGGCTAACATCAAAGAAATTGGGAGGCATATCATTGGCCATAGGTGGAACCCACCTAGCGGTCTTACCCCGACAATATGTTAATAGTGAGAAAAGTTAAGTGTCAGGACACAATAGAGAAGGTGGAGCACAACCAAAAGTGATAGCCCAACAATATCACTCCAATGCAATCCTTTTGGCACACAAAAGGAATGGACCGGGAGGCAGGTACCAAGAGAGGGCCGCAAATTTCCATTTAATGGAATTTTATTTGAGGAGCCCACTTCAATAGTTCAGCCCGCTAAGGGATATCCTAGAGGTTTAACAGAGTTGTAGTGCAGTAGAGTGCCAGCCCAATAGAAGAACAAAAGGGAAAAGCATTGAGCCACATGGTGGCTTTCCGACAACACCTAAGATGACCCTTTAGACAAGCTTGGAGATCACGGGAGGTGGTTTCCCACAACTTTGATTGTGTAGATAAATGATTAAAGTTAACCTCGGGACCTGTCCTCTAAAAACCACAAACCACACAAGAGTGGTGTTGAGGAAAGAAGTTCTTGAACCCGATGGTTTTTTAATAAACAAAGGAACTTTTTCACAGAAAAGGCCTCCAAGACCATTTCTCTCTCTTATTGATAGACAAGTGGTAGCATGTGATTTGCCCAAATGGTGGATGATGATGATGTCAGTATAGGCCAATCAAAGTAGGACATGTGGCATTTAAATTTGGTGTTTTTGGGCACCTGAATGGACCACATTTGAGTGACACTTGTCACCAATTAGAGGACAACATATGGTAGGTGTGATGTCAATATGACACTATCCTACTAGTAGGATCCCAAAAGGTTTTGGCATAGCACAATAGAAAATTAGTGGGATGACTAGGCATAGGGATGATGAGGGGATGAATTAGCCCAGATAAATTTTTTATTGGCTCTTGTTTGTGATGGTTGACCCCACGGGACAAATCATCCTATAAGGAAGAGCCCAATGGGTTGTTAGTGGTGCACACAATTAAATCATTGTGCAGTGGGTATTGAGACACGGAGGACAGGCAACACGATAGCGAAATCCAATTAAAAAGTGTCAATGTGTTCCCCATGGGACACATCGACTCGACAGCATGACCTCAACCAGTGAATAAAGGGGACACTAAAAAAAATCCTTAGGATAGATAGAGATACAAGCTAAACGCCCACATAAGACCCTATGCAACAAATAAGGACCAAGAACGCATACGTTATAAAGATCCATGGAGACTTTTGGAGTGGATAAGCACTAACTCTTGGTCATTTCACATATAATTGGGGCCAATAACGTAGAGCCATTAACAAAAATATTTTTCTCGTGAGGGACTCAAAAGGAATTAGCATCCAAAGGCTAGGAAAATAATTGGGGAGACCTGGTCCTATGAGAAGAAAGAAATAAATGGAGTCGAGAAAAGGTGTTGAAGGCCAAAAGTGGCAAAACTATTAGTTTTGTAGCATATTTGGCAGTTAAGATGAAGTAAGATATAGATAAAAATAGAATAGGCACTACTAAAACCTGTAAAATGAAAAAATTGCTAAAATATGCACATAAGTTCAGTTTAACATGTAGAAAAGGATAGTTGAAGGTTGAGAACTTGGTAAACACAGTCAGTGGACTGAAATGAACATTACAAAGGGAAAAAATAAAATTGCATTAAACAATATAAGAAAATAAAAGAAGGAAAATATATCAAGCCAAACATTATATATAAGCAAGCTTGAGCAAGCAGGTTAAGTGCACGAAACGTTTTTACATAGAAGTGAAGGAGTTGTGGTGAAGCATCTGGTGTTTTTTCAGTCACTAGAGATTGTTGAAGGTGTTTTTGGTTGAGGAATTTAATTGTTTTAGACTAAAAATAAGGAATTCATTATTTTTAGTACGAAAATGGATGAGAGATGAACTAGTGAGTCTCAAAATCATGGGTTGGTGCTCCTTCTAGTGGGTGCTGGAAAATAGTTGGGGTTATGTCTCCATTCAGTTGTAGCTAATAAATCAGGGAGTTGTAGCTTCCTCCTCGTCGTAGCTATAGAATTGTAACAACAATTTGTAGCTTTCATTATGAATGAGTTTAACAATAGTTATAATAAATTACTTATTTTGTGTGTGTTCCCTTGAGATAGTTGATTCCTATTATAATTATGATTTATTGAAGTATTTAATCGTGTTTCAATATTATTGCACAAAGTAAAAGAAAGTTGTTAACTGTTAAAATTCTTACAATGCTGATTCACCCCACCTCTCATTATCGTCTTGGTTTCCAAAAATTGGTATCAGTGTAGGTTACTTCAGTTCAGTTTAACAGTTGGAATAAATATCAAGGACCATGGAAAAACAAGAAGGAGGTTATACCAAAAAGGCACCTATGTTCAATGGAAAAAACTACGTGTACATCTAGAAAGTGAGGATGAAGGCCTAATTTCAATCACTTGGATTTGATGTGTGGGATGCTATGGAAGAAGAATACCAAATTCCTCCAACAGTGCTTACCAAGGATCAGAATATGGAATTCACATGAAATTATAAGGAAATGAATGATCTTATTTCTAGCATACCTAAATCAATTAAAAGGTAAAATGAAATTATCTTTGTTCTAGAAGGGACTCCACAACAAAAAAAGATAACTACACAACCAAAGAAAAATAAACAAAAACAAAATAGGAACATTGGTCAACAAAATCGAAATACCCAAAATTTAGTCCAATGCAGAAGACAACTTTACAGGTACAATGATATTTTCTGAGGATATTGTTTCACAAACACAAATGATGGTCATAGAGCAACAAATTTCATATACAATATTTTCTACAGGAAACTCAGATATAGATGGATATTTCAATAGATAAAAAGTAGATTTAGGTACAATAATTCCTTTTCTACTCTGCGTTATCTAGTGTAATGTTTTAAATGTCAAAATTTTGGGCATATAGCAGTCAATTGCAGACTAAAGGAGAAAAGGAAAGAGCTATAAATTGAGCAAACTGAGAAAAAATCAAAGGTTTAGAAAGAAAAGGAAAAATTAGGTATGCACAGAATGAAGGGAGCCATTGGTATGTGGACAATGGTTCTTTGAGGAACATGTCAGGGGAGATAAGGAATTTTATGACTTGGAAACCCATTGACAAAGGTAATGTGACTTTTGGCAACAATGCTTCAAGAAAAATAATTTCAAAATGAATGGTCATTCTATCAAATGGAAAAGGTAAAGATAATGATGTTTTATATGTTTACGGGTTGAAGCATAACCTGATTAGTGTATCTCATATGTGTGATCAAGGCTATGATGTTATACTTAAATCCAATACATTCAAATCAAGTCTATAGTCAAAGGTGAGATAGTTATTGAAGATGTGAGAACAAATAATAATGTCTATATGCTCAAATACAAGACAGAGTAGTGTTGGTTGACAAATATCAACAAGTGTTGGTTATGGAATAAAATACTTGGACATATGAACTTTTATTAGATATTCAAGCTTAGCAAGAAAAATGTTAAGGATTTTCCCAGGCTTTCAAAAGCAATGAACACAATTTTTAAATATTTCCAATTACGAAAGCAAGTTTGTGTTGCATTCAAGGAAAAAGAGAACTCATTATTAAATCCATTACAGATGGTAGACATGGATCTGTGTGGACCATTCAGAATGAAGTCACCCATAGGTAAATTATATTTTATGCTAATAATTGCTGATTTTAGCATGATGATATGGATTTCCTTCCTTAGAGAGAAATCTAAAGCTGCTGAGAAGTTCAAAGAGTTCAAAGACATGGATAAAAATGAAACTGATTACAAAATCAAAAGTATAAATTTTGAAAATGGAGGTGAGCTCACTTTAAAATATTTTGATGAATTCTATAAGAAAAATGACATTAGAAGACAATTTACAATAGCAGAGACTCACCAACAAAATGGTGTAGCATAAAGAGAAAATAGATCAATGAAATAATTATCCAAATCCATGTTGAATGAAAGGAATGTTCAACACATAATTTTGGCAGAATTTATTCACGCAACAATGGCTATCCTAACAAAGATAATTTTAAACTGAATAGTGAAAAAACTCCCTACGAGCTATGGTATGGAAGACATGCAACAGTAAAAAAAATCATATTTTTTGGTAGCAAATTCTACATCAAGGGAAATGATGAGAAACTTGGAAAGTTCGATGCAAGTGTAGAATAAGGTATTTTTCTCGAATACTCACACAAAAACAAAGGATACAAATTCTATAAAAAAAACACCAAGAGGATCATTGATTGTATTGATGTCATGGTGGATTAACACGCTGAACATCAAGACAAACACCCAAAAAAATACAACACTATTGAACCAATCAACATTAAAGAACGTGATGAGTCACCTACAGAAGAAGACAATGAAGAATCCTCCAGTCCTCAAGCCAAAGATCCCTCATTGTATGTACAAAAACACAAACCAAGTAATACGATTATTGGTGAATTAAATATTGGTGTGCAAACAAGAATGAAACTACTTAATCCCCCTATGCAAGAACATGTTGCCTTGTTATCCAAGGAGGAGCCAAGAATGTTGTGCAAGCTAGTCAAGATCAACATTAGTTAAAGGAAGTGAATGAATAATTGGACCAAATAGAGAAAAATCAATCTTGGTAACTTTTTACAAGAGTTTGTAATAATAATGTCATTGGAACAAAGTGGGTTTCCAAGAATAAAGTTAATGGCCGTGGAGAAGTGGTAAGAAACAAGGCTATATTGGTATGAAAAGGATATTCTCAAATAGAAGGCTTGGATTTTGATGAAACCTTTTCTCCTGTTGCTAGATTAGAAGCAATAATAATATTTTTTGCATTTTCTTGCTTTAACAAATTCAAAATATATCAAATGGATGTAAAATATAATTTTCTCAATGGAGAACTAGAGGAGGAAGTTTACATAGGGCAACTAGAATTTTGTCTGTGGGCAGAGAAACTAGATTATGTTTGTAAACTCAAGAAGGCCTTGTATGGTCTCAAGCAAACCCCTAGAACTTGGTATTCCAATATAGACAACTACCTACTCAAGTGTGGATTCAAAAGAGGTATAGCTGATAGCAACCTATATGTAAAAACAAAAAGATAACAAACTCATTATGGTGGCAGTATTTGTTGATGATACTGCCACAAACTCTTACAATGATTCAGATTTGGTGAATAATGAATTTGTAGCCGATATGAAGGCCGAATTCTATATGTCCATGCTTGGTGATATTTCCTACTTTCTTGGATTGAAGATTACATAAAGTTCCAAAGGAATAGTCATCTCTTAAGGCAAGTATCTTAAAGAGGTGTTGAAGAAATTTCGCATGGACGAATGACCTTTAGTGAGCACTCTAATGGTGATAGGTTGCAAGCTTATAAATCTGGATGAATCTCCAACAACGGACCAAAATTTATATAGATCCATAATTGGAAACCTCTTATATTTGAAAGCTTCAAGACCAGACATCCTGCAAGTCATTGCTATAGTTGGAATATTTCAAGTAGCTCCTAGACAAATCCATCTATTAACAACCAAGAGAATTCTCAGATATATTAGAGCAACAATGGACTATGGACTAGGTACCCTAGAGGAACTTTTTTTCATTTAATATCTATATTGATGTTGATTGGGCTTACTATAGATTACAGGTAGGTGTTTCTTCTGTATTCTAATTTCTCTAAGAAAAAAATAGATATTTTTTCCCTGTTGTTTCTAAATCATACCACTAGTTCTAAGGAGTTCCCTTTTATCTATAGAAGATAATTTTCCACATAAGAAGTGTAGTTATAACAAATCTCTCCATAGACCGAATGGTCGGACTCCTTTTCAAGTGGGTATAGGTTTTCAACCATTTTGTTTTATTAATGTTTCCATGCCTCATGCGACTACACAGACATAATCCACACATGTATAGTCTGAGGCTAATAAAGAAACTCAATTATTGAACGCATCAAACACATCTGCGAGCAAGTGCATGACATCTTGTATAATTCTAATGCCAAGTAAAATAAACACTATGATCAACATCAGTTGTTTCACAAGTTTCAGGTGGGTGACAAAGTTTGCTTGCATTTCCAGAAAGAACACATTACCAAAGCCCATAACATATTCTGGTACACTAAAAATTGCAATTTTTTCAATGAGAAATTGTTAAATTCCTCATTGGATAAGTTCTCAAACATACCTCCGGATGCAGATGTTGATTCGGTGTGATGGGACTTTAGTCCCCTAGAAAATCCCGAGGGCGCTCGCATGCTATGGCCATATGGCCCCCTGCGGTGTCATTACTCATGCAATAACTATGCCAACCTGCATTGCATTCATTCCACTCATCGCGCCATTCTACCACCTCGCCTCATCGGTTCAGCTTTTTATGGCTTTCGTTCTGGAGAATTCGTCTGGTCTTTGTGTTTTATGCAGCCCTCCGTCTCCGGTCTGTGGAGCTTGCCCTCTAGCTTGTGCAGAACCGAGTGCACGCACCCAGACTGGGCGACATTGCACCATCCTCGGTTGTTTGAAAACTCTTCCAGGTTTCCATTTCACCCAGAGTAAGTTTTGTCATTTAAATTCTTGTTTGCCTTATCAGTTGGTTGATTCTCAGAGGTCCTCGTTGAACTCCGCCTGCTCCTTCTGCCCCAAGCACTCCTGGCAAAGCTTGATGACGATGCCTTGACTTTGGCATCAAATGCAATGTAGGAGAGGAACAAGCAAAGGGCGCTCTTCCCACCCACGCCCTTCCACCAGCTCGACCTCTGACTCTTCTGCGGAGGACGTCGTTCGGAGCCTACATTCAGACTCTAGGCGTCAGAGGGGCCACTCCTACCATCCTGGGGGTACCCACTTTTCTTCGCCTTCACGGCCTCCTCCTCCAATCTCTCAGCCAGCCTCCCCTACTTTTAATGTGCTTGCTAGCCCAACCCTTCGCCAGTCCTCCCAGAGGGCGGAATTGTGCTTCAACTCTTCCCTGGATAAGCTTGTTCTCACTGCTTTTGTTAATGTTACTGTTTGCGAAGAATCTGCTAGCTCTGCTCCTACTTCTGTACCCCGCCCTGCCCCTACTCCACCTGGCCCTCAACCCTCTCAGGAAAAAAATGATGTTCTGGCTCCTACTATGCCCACTGGCATTGGGCAATCCATCCTTGGAAAGGAAAACTTGCAGGTGGACTTCTTCAGTAAGGATATTATGCCATAAAAGGACAATGAAGATGGAGAAGATAAGTTTGGTTGCAGGATAGTGGAAGAACCAGACTCCCCAGCTCCTGAACAGTGACTTTGACTTCCCTCAGCCTGCTATGGTACAGATATTCAACCTCATGGAAGCATTTTTTTGGTTTTTTGAATCTATCTTCAGCTGTAAAAGCTGTAGGCTATATTAGTTTACTGTCTCTTTTTAAATTATAATGCATGTACTTTTTACTTGTTTCCCTTCTAAGGGTGGTGGAGTTTCTCTCAAAAGAACTCGTTTCCCACTCTGGGCAGTTCAGTTCTTTATGTTAAGCTTGAACATCAAGCCCAGTTCTCAGGCTCACACAGCTGAAACTGGCACAGTTTTGTACTATTATGTTTTATAAATAGAATTAGTTTTACTGAGAATTTTTTTTTTTTCTCAAACATACATTTATTTATTCTTTCAAAAAAACTTATTAATTATTTTTTATAATAATAATTTTAATTTTAAAATAATTGTATTTTTATAAAAATATCATGGCATATTTTTATGGAAATATTTATTTAAAGTTAAAATTTATGTTATATTAAATAATTAAGACTAAAGTATAAATAGTAAAAATCAAATCCAAAAATACTATGGCCCACCCCGCACTTAACTTCAAACTTCCCTATTTTCCCCTGCCTAGAGATATGGGTACAAAATTATCTACCATTAAAAATGTATTTTAGACACCATCTCCCTAATCAGTTCGCACCCTCCCCTCCAAAACTACTTACCACTACCCCCATCTGAACACCATGAACTTTATTGCTTTGACATAGTAAGATGTAAAAATGATTTTACATCTACATGTGAAATCAAATTAGCATATGGAAATATGAGATTGAAGTGAAATAATTTCATGGAAGCTAAAGTTAAAACCTCATTTGCAGAAGTAAATGAGTTTTTACAGGGAAGGAGAAACAAGACATGGGTTTACAAAATCACACATGGTTTTATAAATCTGTAAGTATATTTTACAGAAAGGAAATTCACAGTGTGAAAGTAAATGAAGTAAAATTTAGTTTACCACACATAGTTTTGTAAATCCATGAGAAGTAAAAACAATCAATGGTTTGGGAAAGACATAAGAAATAAAAAAGGACACAAGTGGATGAATTTATCCATAAATTTATTATTTGAGGAGATATTTTCTAATTTATTCACTAAATTCATGAAAATACAAATTTATTCACGGAATATTTGAAAACATTTATCACATTGGTGAAATATATTTTATGATGTTAGTGGATCATTGTTAAATAGTGACATAAAAGCATTCCCAACATATCTTCAACAAGAAACCCTAGATTTTAAGGCACGGAAATATCAATTAAAGGGAAAAAGGTAGAAACAACAACTCTAGATTTTAAAGGCATGGAGATATCAACATTCAAAATAAAAAAAAACCAACACATTGATGATCATTTTGCATATTTTCAGCGATCATGCAA
Source organism: Pinus albicaulis (assembly GCA_034641835.2). Taxonomy (NCBI): domain Eukaryota; kingdom Viridiplantae; phylum Streptophyta; class Pinopsida; order Pinales; family Pinaceae; genus Pinus; species Pinus albicaulis. Next base: position 22,337 of record JAXQQM020080065.1, on the reverse strand, counting down.
CAAATTTCTAGATTCTAAGTCAAAAGACTTCCAATAGTTCCAAATTTCCTCCAAACTATTAGGATATTGTCCTATTTTTAGTATATTGTTAAGAATTTCATTCTAGGATTGTTGTAACAGCTAGGAGAGATTTTGTCTATATATTATTTAATTTGTAATAAACAAAGTGTGGGCTTTTGATGCCAAGACTCTATACTTTGTAATAGCTACTCTTATTCGATTTCTAATGAAAGCCTTCCGACCCTAGTTACTGACATAATTTTTTGTTTCTAGTGCATTTTTCCAATATTTCCATATATGTTTTCTGCACATGTTTCATATTTACATAGAAGACCTAGGTAAGAATAGATTGAATTACAATCTCTCTGAAATCTCTACCAAATTAGTAATCATTGAAAGAAATTAGTATATTGGACTGTCTGTCTGAGTTAGATCTTCTTTGAACTGATTATTGTTTTCCCTTCTATATTCTCTTAAATGTGTTTTGTTGGGATGTTGAAATCCTCTACATACATCCAAATCTCCCTAGTTGTTAAGTAGTCAGTCTGGATGCTCAAATTATTAGGAATCTCCTTGCATTATTCTGTCAAAATCTTATACAAATCAAGTCCTTCTGTCAAGCTGGAACCTGACATGTTCAGAAGGGAGAATGTGAGAAAGGTATTTAATAATGATTAAGGATTTTCATTGATAGCCAACCGCCCCTAATTAAAACCAAAAAATCTGTCCATTGTGCTTCAAAGGATGTCGTTCAGTGACAGTAAACAACGTTAAACAAGGCCTCGTAATTATTGATGGAGCCCCCTCTGGTTCAAGGGTCGTCTTGAACCTAATGACTGATTGAGTTGGGTTCCTGCATAGTTTTTATAGCTAAGGACTGCCTATGGGAAATAGGTACAATATTTGGCACTGTTGCTGGGGAGCAAAGTGATGAAGAAATTTTTCCTGAATCACGATAACGCCTAGATCTATTCCTTGTTGGTGAACAAGGAATAGGCATTTTTATTGGTTGCATTATTTTCATTTGGCGCTCCACTTTGTCCGATGGCGATTCCACTAGATTACCAATCCCACTCTTTCTAGATTTCAACTACCTTTACTGATATGCAAGGTTCATTGATATTTACAGTCAGCAGTATATGTATCTTCCTCTCAGCCATGGTCAAAAATATAAAATGTCAGCAAAGGATGCATTTTTTAAAGTACACCTGAGTATAAGTTTTCCATGGGATTTTATGTTCATATTGTATATATTCCTCAGATTTTCAGTTGCTGGCAACGTGGTTTTTCAATAGATGCACTCTGCACTTGCTTACATTGGAAAAAATATTACACATAACAGTGCAAATTTTTCCAGTTCAGTTAGATAGAAGTGTGGGGATGGAATAGATATTCTGAGTTTCAGTATGCAGTAGATCAGCGTGTTCATTTCTTATCAATGGTGTGATAGATCAGTTTATATTTATAGTCTTTATAAATTTTCATCTTCAGATTTCAGTATGAAAGAGTATCCAAAATAGTGCAGGCATATGGTTTCATTTCATAGTTGCAAGTTTTAGTGTGCAGTAGCAGGGTACTCAAATGACATGATTGATCCATTAGAATTGGTTATATGATGGTAGATGAATGGTTGATGTTCAGGTTTATGGTATGAATCCATGCCCAACACTTAAGGCAATTGCTCTATTTGTTCTCTGCATCTCACAGAGGAAGCAGTCCTCATTGGAGCCGATGTTGTAACATATTCTCGTACACTAAAAATTACAAATTTTTCAATGAGAAATTGTGAAATTCCTCATTATATAAATTCTCAAACATACATTTATTCATTCTTTCAAAAGACTTATTAATTATTTTTCATAATAATAATTTTAATTTTAAAATAATTGTATTTTTATAAAAATATCATGACATATTTTTATGGAAATGTTTATCTAAAGTTAAAATTTATGTTATTAAATCATTAAGACTAAAGTCTAAATCATAAAAATAAAATTAAAAAATACTATGGCCCACCCCACACTTAGCTTTAAACTTCCCTATTTTCCCCTTCCTCTATATATGGGCACACAATTATCTACGGTTAAAAATGTATTTCGAACCCCAAGACTTTTCGACATTTAACAAAGGGGGAGTCCAAAAATATGTTTTCAATTTTATTATTTTACGTGTGTCATCTCCCTAATCAGTTCACACCCCTCTTCCAAAAATACTTACTTGATTCCTTTGACTTTTATAAAAATGGCAGAAATGAAAATTCATACTATTATGAAATAAATGCATTTCACGATGGAAGGTAGTGATTGAAATGAAATGACATAGGAAGATGTAAAAATGATTTTACTGCTACATGTAAAATCAAATTCACATTGTGAAAGTAAATGAAGTAACATTGAGTTTTTACAGGGAAGGAGAAGCAGGACATGGGTTTACAAAACCACACATAGTTTTGTAAATCCATGAGAAGTGAAAACAATCAAGGGCTTGGAAAAGACATGAGAATGAGGAGATATTTTCTAAATTTATTCACTAAATTCATGAAAATACAAATTTATTCACGAAATATTTGAAAACATTTATCACATTAGTTAAAGATATTTTATGATATTAGTGGATCATTTTCAAAGAGTGACATAAAATCATTCCCAACAGATCTTCAACAAAAAACTCCAAATTTTAAGGCACCGAAATATCAATTAAAGGGAAAATGGAAGAAACAACAGCTTTAGATTTTACAGGCATGGATATATCAGCATTGAGAACAACAAAAGACCAACAGATTGATGATCATTCTTCATATTTTCAACAATCATGCAACAAAGTTCTAGATTCTAAGGCAAAATACTTGCAACGGTTCCATATTTCCTGCAAACTATTAGGATATTGTCCTATTTTTAGTATATTGTTAAGAATTTCATTCCAGGATTGTTGTAACAACTAGGAGAGATTTTTTCTATATATTATTTCATTTGTAATAAACAAAGTGTGGGATTTTGATGGCAAGACTCTATACTTTGTAATAACTTCTCTTATTCAATTTCTAATGAAAGCTTTCGAGCTCTAGTTTCTCACAGAATTTTGTGTTTCTAGTATGTTTTTCCAGTATTTCCATATCTATTTTCTGCACACGTTTCAAATTTACATAGAAGACCTCGATAAGAATAGATTGAATTTCAATCTCTCTGAAATATCTGCCAAATTAGTAATCATTAAAATAAATTAGTATATTGGAATATCTGTCTGAGTTAACTCTTCTTTGAACTGATTATTTTTTGCCCTTCTATCTTCTCTTAAATATGTTTTGTTGGGTTATAGAAATCCTCTACATGCATCCAAATCTTTCTAGTTGTTGAGTACTCAATCTAGCTTCTCAAATTATTACGAATCTCCTTTCATTATTTTGTCAAATTCTTATACAAATCAAGTCGTTCTGTCAGGATGGAAGCTGACAAGTTCAGAAGGGAGACTATGAGAGAGGTATTTAATAATGATTAAGGATTGTCATTGATAGCCAACCACCCCCAATTAAAACCATAAGTTTGGTCATTGTGCTTCAAAGGCTGATGTTCAGTGATAGTGAACAACGTTAAACAAGGCCTCATAATTATTGAGGGAGCCCCCTCTGGTTCAAGGGCTAGCTTGAACCTAAAGATTGTTTGAGTTGGTTTCCTAGTGTATTTTTTGCAGCTAAGGATTGCCTACGGGAAACAGGTACAACATAGCACATTAGAATATCAAACCACTCTGATATGGGCCTTACACCGTCATCAAGGATTTTAGAGACAATGATTTTGAGCTCAACATTGCCCCATTCCTTGGCCTGCACCCAGTGTTCAATGTGGACTACCTTCGACCATACTTTCCACCATTGTTGCACACATCAAACATTGTAGAACAAATCACGCTCCCTAAATCGGCTTGGTATCACATCACTTTCTCTCAAAAAATCGAATCCATTGGAAGCCAAGACTCTACTGTTGTAAGTGAAGCTACAAATTGACAAGATCCACCATTTTCAAGATGAAGGACGTAATAACACCTATTTTCAAGGGATTTTATATCAACTACCCTTTTTATAAATAAATAATAATAAGAGCTCATTAGGATTTGAATTTTTTTTCAGCTAGGTGTAGCTATTGAGATTAAGATGTTGCCACTCTCATTTTGAACTTTTATGTTATGTATAATAATTTTACTTTATGATAATGAGAAGTTTGTTATTAAGTTACATCTAAATTATTTTCAGAGGGCTAAGACCCTTGGGTTTGGGCCCAACCTAGTGTCTTAGGTCCCTATTATGTATTTTTTTTTTCTTCTTAGCTTCAAGTATTTCATAGTTTCTTGCATTTCAATAGAGATTAATCTATAAAAACTTATGGTTGTAGCCTCTACTTCACCTCTTTTGTTGGAGAATGAGTGGAAGGATTCACAACCACAGTTCAAAAATATTGTGTTTATGATTTCTTGGAAATATATTAGTGTTATTTGTCCTATTTTACATTTTCTTTCTATAGCTTAGAAGTCATTTTGGTAATTAGATCTGTGTTTTTACATAAATTAGATGTTATTTTAATTCATCTCATATTTTCCATCATAGCTTATCTCATTTTTCCAATGAGAAAGGGATGCATGCATGTGATTGATTGCAGGGCTATGTTGATCAGCATGGAAGGGAACCTGTAACATTTCCATCTTGAGCTCCTTCATCCTCTCTCTCCACCTTCAAATTTTGTCCCAAAACTCTATTTCATAAGTAATTTTTCCTAGTGATAACTCATCTGTTGGCATGTGTTTTCCTTGATGGCAACCTACTTGATGAAATAAGATTGATTGAAAATATGATGCAGTGTGTTGTCTTTGATGGCAACCTACTAGATGAAGTTGTTCTTAATGGAAACTGACTTGATGAGTTGTCTTTGGATGGCAACCTACTTGATGAAGTTGTTCTTGATGGAAACCTGCTTATCTGATGAGTTGTCTTCCTTAATGGAAACTGACTTGATGAGTTGTCTTTGGATGGCAACCTACTTGATGAAGTTGTTCTTGATAGAAACCTGCTTGATGAGTTGCCTATGATAAGCAACCTATGTGTTAAATATATAAGGAAGATGTATCTTGTGTTAAATAAGGAAGGATGATGTATATAAAGATCAGCTCAGAAGTAACCAAATAAAGGAATTCCAGTAAGTGCCAGAGAAATGATAAATATGACATGTCACAAAGCATACGCGGGTTTTTAAAGCCAAAGTAGCGTATGTACGCGGAAAAGTATGTACCAAGTAGCGTATGCCTATTTGTGCTCTAGATTTATAAAACCAGGGGACATAACCATGGTATTGGCCCATAGTATTGAGTGCTGGATTATCTATTTGATCCCATCCAAGAATACCATTGGAAGTTGTGTGGTTTTGGCTCATGGTATTGACAAAGGCTAAATCTATATAAGGAGAAGAATATCATAGTGCAAGGGGGTGCATGTGTCTGGGTATTAAATGAATACTTCACTCTGAAGTATATCTGCATGGAATGGGTAACAGTTTATTGATTGATCTGAATTAATAATGCACCTGTGAAGAAAATGATGAAGAGGGATCTCTAGATCTGAAATGACTATGTATTCTCTAGATCTGTTTATGGAATGTTTAGATCTGAGATGAGGTGAATATTTTCTGAAGTGAAGGGTAAGATATAAGCTATTTATCTATTCTAAAGAGTTGCGCAGCCCTACAAAGTTTGAAGATCTATACGCAGCTTCGCTTCATAAAATGTGCGTGCATATGTAGGTTGGCTTCAGCAAAAGCGTGTATGGAATGTGAGGTTGGTTCTGGAATATGTGCAGAAGTATACGCAGGCTTGTCTCTATGAAAGCGCGTATATACGCAGGTTTAGTGAAGTAAAAGCGTGTATGGAATCTAGGGTTTTGCTGAAGTATGTGGAATGAAATGTCTGATCTGTTCTACTGGTTTACTGTTATCTGTCAATAATGTATTCATACAGATCTGGGTTGTTTGAATGTTGAATATGCTGATGATTATGTTAATTGAAGATCAAGTTGTTGGTTGATTGGTTGATGATTCAATGAATGAATTGATGAGGTTATAAGTTTCAGTTTGATGTATGTTGAGCTTAAAAGTGTGGAACGGGTCCAGTCTGAAAATCTGATGAAAAGTGGCCTACAAGGTATGTTTTATGGAAGCTGATGGATCCAGTATGAAAATTGATGAAACGTGGTTCGCAATGGTGCTGAGGGTCGAAGCCTTTAGTGAGGGGGTTGTAGCTCCCTTCTAGTGGTAGCTAGTAAACGAGAGTAGGGGGTAGTAGCTCCCTTCTAGTGGTAGCTGGTAAACGAGAGCAAGGGGTAGTAGCTCCCTTCCAGGAGAGGCTGGTAAATGAGAGCAGGGGGTTGTAGCTCCCTTCCAGGAGAGGCTGGTAAACGAGAGCAGGGGGTTGTAGCTCCCTTCAAGGAGAGGCTGGTAAATGAGAGAAGGTTGTAGCCTACTGCAGGTGGGTGCCTGTGTGCTGGTATGAGTCTGCGCCAGTACATGGTTGTAAGAAGTTTTCTTTATAATAAATATTGAAGACAGATACGACGACAGCGGCGGTTTTCTCCCGAATTGGTTTTCCACCTGAAATCCTGGTGTTCATGTGTGTTGCTTATGTGTGATGATTTATTCTGTTCTTACTGCACAAGTTTACTGCTTACTAAAAATCTAATGAATGAATGATGCAATGATCTAAGTAAAGAATTATCTGCATAATGAGATATCTGGTAATACACAAGTTTCATTAAGGATATCCGCGTGTATATGCGACTTGGGTTCATTAAAGTAGCATATGGGTTTTAGAGAAAGAAAAAGTAAAAAAAAATTCAGACTGCACTAAATACTGATTCACCCCACCCTCTCAGTATTTTTCCCAACAATTGGAATCAGAGCAGGTCCTTCTGAATCAGCTTGATCGCTTGAAGGAGATCTGTCACAATGGGAAGGAAGAAAAAGAAGAAGAGTACGGTGGTGAGATCTCGTAAAACATGTGCAAGAAAAAATGGAGAACAAGAAACAGACGATTGTTGTTCTTCTGATTCACCCTCGTGCATGCAATAGTGAAGATAGTGAAAGTAATGCTATGGATCTAGAAGCAAATCTCAAAATCAATGAGAAGATCTATTTAAAGAAGAATATATCTACGAAGATATGATCTCTAGATGAATGGACAGAGAAATAATGAAGGAACGAGAAATGTATCAAGAATCGCACGTTAAAGCAACCTATCAAAATAGAAGACTTGAAGCAAATCATCTTTTTCAAAAAAACTGAAAATAAAATAAGAAGAATGAAGACTTGAAGCAGAAATCCTCTTTCTCAAAACAGATCTGGAAAAATCAAATAAGAAGAATGAAGAACTTCAAGCACAAATCATCTCTCTCAAAGAAGATCCAGAAAAATCGAATAAGAAGAATGAAGATCTTTTACAAACTTTTGAAGAAAAAGAAAATGGATTGAAGGAAGAGATTTTAAAATTAAATGATCAAGTAGAAGAAGGAAGAAGGATTGAAGAAATTATGAAGAAGCAATACCAAAGATTGGAGGTTGAGGTAAACATTTTAAAAGGTAAATTAGAATAAAAAGATAAACTCTTGAGGTTTCAAGATAGTACCAAGATTCTGAACAATATTCTTAGTAGTCAAAGGTCTCCTTCTATTAAATTTGGTCTTGGTTTTTATGAAACTGTTAAAGGAGAATCTAGTTCACAAGGAAGTGATAAAGATTCAAAGGATATCAATGCAAAATTTGAAGTGTTGAAAGAAACAAAAGATCAACCGAAAATCATGAACTCTCAAAAGAAATCATTCCCTCCTATGATCAATAATTTTGAATTCTTTAAATGTCATAATTATGGGCATATTGCAAACAAATGCGTATGCATTGGTTCAACACAAACAAATGGATTCTACACGTAGTAGTACTCAGTTTCTTTAGCGGATATTGAGTTTTTCATGGCAAAGAGAAGTCATTACAAAATGGACAAAGAAAATAGTGGTGAAATAGAAAAACACATTATGATCCCTATGCTTACTTTTCTGGTCACGCAAGATGTTATGCTTGTAACAAGTATGGAAATGTAGAAAAGGAATGCAGGATGAATAGATCTGAGAAATTGGAAAATTTCCAGCACACTATAAGAAATTTCAAGCAAAGATGGAAAAAGAAGGAGGACCGGTCAAAAACATAGGGAATATTGACCCTACTGCAGTCATCCGCTTCTAAAGCTTACTTCTCATAATGACTGCAGGAGTGATGTGAGATACATTCTAGGGATTAGTAATGTGTCATCACAGGGGGAGCAATGTATGGTGATTCTCATGGTTGGTTTGGTAATTCTGGTTATGTTTATTTCTGACAGTGCATCTGATGAGAAGAAGACAGGTACAGGTGGCACAAGCTAAGGGGGAGATGAAGGAGTGATTTTTTTTCTGTGTTTCACTTTATATACGCGGGTTTCATGAACTAAAGCCGCGTATACACACGAGTTCCACTGGAAACAGAAGTGTATGCTTTTCTGATAATAAAATCAGTGATTCAGCTAAAGATTAGGAGCACAGGTTCAGGGGGAGCATCAGTCTAAATACTAATGATTGCATTGTTGGCATTGTATCTGCTTATTCCTTAGTTCTTGTAATACTCATGCTCAAATGATGGTGACATGATACATGGTTTCTTATGATGAGATTATGGATGAGCCCTGATTGCTTTTTGCTGAAGAGTATCTTTTGTTTTCACACCTAGATGAGATGGAAGTCTTATGATTCAGAGATAAGGTTAGATCATGCATAGTTTGTTGTTGATGACTTTTATCACGGTTGAGACCTTTTTCCTACACATGTTACATCATGATTATGAATCATGAATATCTTGGTGATATCAGATCACATTGATGACTGCTTGAAGTTGTTCTGGTATGATAATTCCTCTTGAGAAGAATATGTTGATGCTGCAAAGAGCCCGAAGGCTTGGTTACCGATATGCTTATGCTACAACTTTGCATACTGAAAGATAGCGTATTTATTGTATATTTCTTCTCTCATATATTCCGTGGAAGCATTTAATATTTGTTTTGTTAGCCTTACCATAAAGAAGATCGTATCCGCTAAACTAAGAGATTGTTGGATACGCGGATTTCCTAAAGGACAGTCGCGTATATATGCAAGTTTATACATAGAAAACCACATATGGGTGGTTGCTGACAAATTTTTCTGGGTCATCATTTTTCAGCATAGCTGTCGTACTGTTTGGTATCTCTGGTGATGTTTCAACTCTCATATTTCTATATTTGATGAAGATGCCTTGATGATTTTCTATTGAAAGTGTTCAGGATGCATAGGCTAAGGGGGAGCATTGGTCATGTGGAAAGGATGCATTGTTGGCATTATGATGGTTCTATGGTATGATTCTCTTCGGTGTCTTCTCTGTTGGTCATAAAAATTCATACTTGTAATTTGATGAAAAGGTCATGTTGAGACCTATGATGTAATTTGTTATATTCAGTCATGTAAGGACTTCTTCAATTTTGTAAACCCACTTGGTTGGGTAGTTGAGTCAAAATGTGTAAACACACTTGGTTGGGTACTTGAGTCATATATGTAAATCCAGTTGGTTGGATCCTTGATGTAAGTATGAGTCATTGGTGATAGGTGTTATAGCATCATTTTTCACCCTCATGTGATTCATGATTGTCTCTATGGCCTTGGGCACCCATTCCCATAGACTTGAACAAAATTCATAAAAAACAGTGTTAAAAATGCCATACGTGGTTATGCCCAGACTTTTCCGCGTGTATACGCGAGTCCACATGTACTTTTCCGCGTATTCCATTAAAATCATTAAAAATATATATAAAAATTCCCTATTTTCAGGCTGGGTTGATGGTTACTCCAGTAGTTCAACCACCCCAGCACGTGGCCAACTGTTTCCAACTGATTGAAACTACTTTGAGGGAATATAAAATCCCCTCATGTGTATGGCCTAAGGGAGAGAGAAATTTATAGACATTATACTGTGTTGGAATCCCAATTCAAGTCTAATTTCCCATGCCTCCTGCACTTTCCCAGATTTTTACAGGAAACCCTTGTTTCCTAGAGATGTTCATCAGTTCATATGCCATCTCGAGTGCATAAGTATTGAAAGTATCTTAGTGAGGAAAGGGCGGGACAGATCTAGACGACGGTCTGTTCGAAGATCGTGGAAGGATTCAGGTGATCTCTCCACTTTTTATTTCTGTACATGTTGTTCGTAATGAAGAAGAACCATCTTGTTCCTGAAATAACGTGTTAACATCTACTTGTATATGTGAAAATATTATTATTTAAGCATTTATTATTGTTTACATGATGTTTCACATGGTTTTCATTGACATTTAGGGTAAATATATGTTGTACAACTAGATTTATGTGCACGTTTCTTCTTGGTTTTCAGGTTAAGGAGGAAGAAGGGTTTTTGGGGGTTTGGACCCTGCGGGATCTACATCAAACGTAGGATTACGGTTGAGTTCTACTATCGATGTTATCTAGTTTTTAGCATACAAGTGTGGTTGTGTGCATCCTTCTTGAATAGCATGCCCTGATTTGTGGAGGTTTTGACCTAACAAACCTCTAGGGTGTTTTTCCCTGAAACATAACTGGCGACTCCACTGGGGATCACATTTCTGTGATTCCCCTGTTGGGTGTTTTCAGTTGTTTGAAAGGTTTCTAATAGTTTTAACTATTATTTCCAGTCCAGTTAACTTTTTCTCAGTCAGACTGAAGACCTGGTTCTTTATCCAGGCTTGATCTTTTTTATTTTTTATTATTTACCTTTTCATACGCGAGTTTGTCTATACACAGACGTGTATACACACATTTTGCTTCAAAGGAAGTCGCGTATACGCGGGTTTCCTTTGACACAGTCGCGTATGCACGCTTGTTTCAAAACTATCAAGTAGCATATGCCTGGGCAAATTTTGAAATTTTTTATTTCTTGACTTTTTAGTCTTGTCTACCTGTGGAGACCTGTTCCTGTAGTGTCTTTATATCCTCTGGATTGTGTTGAAAATGGTCATTGGTCTTTTCTCTCTCTTGTTTGGTTGAAGACTGGCTTATCTAGAAAATCTTGTTTTTAGTGCTTGCATTTCTGGTTCGAGTACCAAGATCTCTTCCTGGGGATTCTTGGCTATTTTGCTACATCAGGACAGAGAGATTCCGCTCATATACTCTTTCCTAGCCTTGTGTCTTGCTTTGCACTTCGATTTTTGCCCATTTTTGGTTGGTTTTCTTGAGTTCATTTGACTAGGTCTTGTTGCAATTTTTGAAGAGTCTTTCTTGATTCTTTGAAGTTTTTGTTTGCTACAAGGTTGTACTATTCTTCTGGGCTGAGTTACTGAGTTTATTGTCTTCTTTTTCTCATATAAATCTTGCTACTAAAGTGGCACTATAATATTTAGCGCTTTTTTGAAGTTTTTCTTGAAATTCAGAGTTGTTTGGCTTGGTAATTGGATAGTGTCCTAGGTCTCTTCGAGCTCTTCTTTTCATAAAATTCAAAAGCTCAAAAAACATTTTGTTTTGTCATTTGCTTTTGTTTTGCATTTTTGTTTTCGTTTTGTTACATCTTTTGGAGCTTTGTTGAGATTTCTTGCCTTTGGTTTTTTACTTGATTTTGGAAAGGAATTGTCATTGGTTTCTTCCTCTTGTTTTCAAGCATATTTTGGTGTCTTCATACTAAGAGTTTCTACTTTTGGGAACTAGTTTTGTGGACAATCGAAAAGTAATAAAACTAAAGGATTGTTGGGAAATTTCTCTTTGCTTTGTTAGGATTTTCATCTTAGAATTTGCATGCTCTTAGTTATTTGCATTAGGTGCACTTAAGCATTTGTAGTCATTTTCATAGATTTTGCAATGTGAGTTTGATATTTGAAAAGAAAAATATATAATCTCATAGAACCCGTGTAGAAATTTCTTTTCATCGAAAGGCAATTACTGCATTTGCATGTAGTTTGGTTTTCATTAATTTCTTTTCTGCGTCACAAAACACCACGAGTTTCATTTCTGTATCCCTTTGACTTAATATAACAGCCGATTAAAATAAGCGCTATAATTTAAAAACAACTAGCAAGTTTTTTATTAAGTGTCATACACCAACTAGCTAGGTTGTAGGGCCTTGGATTAGGTGAGTGGAGAGTTAACTCTCCAAGACCGTTCAAACAAAAACATAGAAGTTTATTAATTAAGCGAAATCCAAGTCTGTTAGGTGGACTGGGAAAGCTCTCCTCCAGAGATTCAAGCGCGAGGGGAAGTGAAGGCCGAAAAGAGAGATACCCCCTCTCTGATTTGCTGGATCTTGCCTCAAGACTGTTCCGCCCGGCTTCTGACACGGATTGGTGCCCATAGTTGTCATTCCTAGGTTCCACATAGGTGACTACGGGGGGGAATACCCGTAGTACCTGAGGCAGATGTCGTATCACTTCCAGCAGTACTTCTGGGGGGTGCCCTTGCGAAGCTTGGGTACTTGTGCCGACAAAGGATATTGTTAGGAGGTCGGCGTAACTATTTATGTTACCTTCGCTAGTAGGCCTGGGTCGTAATTATCCCAGACTACTTTCGGGAGGTCCTATTCTTCGCTTTCTTGTACTTTGGTGTCCGGTCCTAATCACCCGGAGCAGAAATACCTAAAAGATGTTTTCTTGATTGTATCTTAGGGATTTTTTGTAGTGAGTGATCTTTGCTCCTATCTTGCCTAGATTTATACTTTTCGAGTCTAATTAAAATTTGTTAAAGTGGATGATCAAGCGCCTCATCGATCGAGGAGAATCCGGGGGTTATCTCCTGAGAGTCCAGAGCCTTCTTCAAGAAGGTGTAGGAGTAATTTAGTAGGTGAATATCACCCTGTGGCATCTGACGCAGTGGAGAGAGATCCTCCACAAGGGATTGAAGGTTTTGTAATTGGCTCCAGTGTTGGTTCCGAGAGGAGCATTCCACTCACCTCGAGAGTCTTATTTCTGCAGGAAGAAGAAGTACAAGTAGAGGAAGTACCTCAACTCTCTAAGTCACTTCCATCTCCTCTTCCTCCTGATTATCCGTTCGTTGTTCAGTACATCGGACCTAAGTCTTCAAGACCAGAAGATCCTCCATATTATTCATACCTTTCGATGGCCACGACTGGAAACGCGGCTTCGGTTGTGAGTGTTATAGGCATTCAGACTCCTGCTTCTGTAGAAGGAGGAGGCACAATTGCTATATCTTTGATTGCTTCTAGTACTGTTGTGTTTGGCTCTGGTTTCACCCAAGCACAAGCTTCTCAATCTGGTCCCTTTTGTTTTGGAATGCCCACTTCTGGGATTCCTTCATTTTCCTTTTCCGCTGCTGCAGCTGCATCTACACCCATGTCTTCCATGGCGATTGGATCAGCTTCTTTTCAAGGGTTCCCCTTCGGAACTGGGCATATTCCTAGTTCAAATCCTTTTTTAGGGTCCTTTCCGTTTACTTCTTAGACTCAGAGTTTCAACCCTTGGTCTGGAGGTCAGAATTCAACTACTTTTACAAGTTGGAACCCTGTATTCACAATAGTGGGGGCAGGGAATCAGTTTTACGCTGGTCACCAAGGGAATACTTCTTTCCCTTCATCGAGTGCTTATCATAATTTTTCCCCTCTTTCTAATGCCTGGAACCCCTATCAGGGGCTTTCCTCTTCATTCAATACTTCAGGAGGGGGAACTGGTCTGATCTTTGGTAACTCTGCGTTGGGAGGAGGTTCTTCTCCTTTTTCTACGACTGCTTTCTGTCAACCTGGTGCCTTATCAAATCCAGGGTATTCTTTTCAGAATGTTGGGAATCCATCCCATCAAGGATGGAATCCTCAGGCTCCTCCTCGCTTACCTTTTCTGGTAACTTTGAACTTGCCAGATTTGTCGAAATTGACAAATGATCCGATTCGTTATAGTCTGGGGTGGCCTCCGGTCCCGACCAAACTACCTTCATACATTCCAAAGTTTGAAGGCACGAATGGAGAGGATCCGGCTGATCACATCACCACTTTCCATTTCTGGTGTTCATCTAACTCCCTGATCGATGATTCGATTAGGTTGAGATTATTTCAACGCACCTTAACTGGAAATGCTGCCAAATGGTATATTGAGTTAACTAGGGGCAATTTTTCTACATTTGGAGATCTGGCTACTACATTCTTGAATCATTTCTAGTTGCCTATCCGTTATGATGCCAGGACTGAAATCCTAGATAATTTTAAACAGGATGATGCAACCCACATTTCTGATCATATTCAGGAATGGCGGAGAAGGAAGAGGCTTATTAAAGCTCATATTCCAGAAGAATTCCTTTTGGAATGGTTTCTGAAATCTCTGCAGTCAGATATTTCTAAGGATGTATCCCTGTCCAGGGTATTTTCTGAGGAGCAAGACATTTTTAGGGCCCAGAAGCTTGAATTGATATATTCTCAGTCTGGGGTTCTTCATAAATATTTGCCTAATGCTCCTCGCTCCAAATTGGACTTATCTAATACTAAACCTGATCCTCATGGTGATGGACTTATCCGGTTGATCAATAGTGGTGCAACTAACCTGCTTACTCAATTGCAGCAGTTGTCTATACAATCTGCTCCTTCTGGTCAGGTTGTGCCTACTGAGTCATCGCCTTCCCAATCTTTGTCAGTAAATGCCATCCAAACTTCTGACCCCAAAGGAAATCAACAATCCGAAGGGAAGAAGAAGGGACGGAATAATAAGAAAAAGGGAAAGAATGGGAAGGGTAATGCGAATAAAACCAACAAGCATGTTGATGAGGGTCCAAAGGATAAAAATAAAGTGATGTTTCCATGCAAGTTGTGTGCTGGAGACCATATTACACACCTTTGCCCTAAAATTCAGGGTGCGCAGCGCTTGTTAGCTCAGTAGGGTTCTTCCAGTTCCCAGAATATGTTGACAAACCCTTTTACCCAAGGGTAACAACTAGTTTTTGGCGCGAATCAAAGTACTGGGGCTTCCTCTAGGGGCACCCAGGAAGGGGAAATTCCATCAAACATATACATGATGAGTGCTCACGTGGATATCGCTATGAGATCCTGTGACTATGGCGAAGAAGAGTCTTCAAAAGCTAAGGGTGCTCTTGATGCTATCGAGTCACTTCACATCATGAAGGCTACTGTTGAGCCTATACCTCGGATGCCCAAAGCATCTACTAAGTGTACGAAAATTAATCCAAATGTCGAGGCTGCCCAGAACTACTCTATTGTAGAAGATCTGGCATAGAGTCCTTGTGACATGTCGGCTCTTGAGGTGCTCCAGTCTTGTCCGGCTCAGCGCAATGCTCTGCTCACTGCTATTGGGGCTGTCGATCCAAAGAACTCTCTTATGATTACTTTCGATATGACCAATTTTAAAAAGAGACTCCCCCATCATATGGATTTTCATATTAAATCATCGTACCGGATATGCAATATTTTCCGAACAGTCGTTGATGAGGGTGCTTCCACTTGTGTGATGTCTCTCACATGTTGGAAGGGAATTGGATCTCCCGCAGCTGTTCCATCTGCTACTCTTTTGACTACGTTTGATGGTCATTCTCACAGACCGCATGGTATTTTCCCAGCTTTGCCCATCTATGTTGGGGGTAAAAATGTAAATATAGAGGTTGAGATAGTTGATGCAAGCTTGGACTACAACCTTCTTTTGGGGAGAAACTGGATTTATGAGATGGATGCCATTGCATCTTCATTATTTTGGATTATTTGTTTCCCTCACGAAGGGAGGATTGTTACGGTGGATCAACTGGACTGTCCTCCTGTAGACCCGAATGCATCTATTGACTCAACTATTCCAAAGTTGGATAATACCAAGGCGCCTGTTGAGAATTTAGGGGTGGGAATGTATTCTTCCTTGATGGGTACTTTTGATATTCCACTTCCTTCGGTTCATATAAATGCAATTTCATCCTCCAGGGCTCCTCTTCGAAGAGAGTTCTTCAGAACTCATTATTTTTCGGATCCTTGGACCTTACCTTCCCCTACAGCCACATTAGTGGAAGGTCAAGTGGGTGGAATGGCATTTCCGATGTCTACAACTGAGATTTCTTATCAATCTATTATTGACTCTGCAGAGTCCATTCCAGCTCCTCTTTCTCCGGAGGAATTGGATGGTGATGTGGCTCCATCTTGGACACTTAGTTCTTCTTCTGCCCAGGATTGCCTTGATACCACTCTTCCATCTGAAGAGGCCATCCTGGAAGCTATGACTGGTATAGATAGACTGTGGGATGATTTGCATCATCGGTCTTACCTTTTACCTAATTTGAGCGAAGTTGAAACAAGTTTTCCAAGTCCTCTGTCTCCTGGTCATGTTTGCCCAGTCCTGAACCCTTTAGCACCAACACAGGTACATGCTGAAGGGAACATGGCTGTGATTTCTCCAACTATCTCGGTGAACATTTCCAGGGATCCCAATGTTATAGAGAATGTCTTCATCGGAGCTGAATGTTCCCCTGAAGAGATTCAGATTTACACCGACCTCTTTAAAGAGTTTAGGGATGTATTCGCTTGGTCTTATGAGGAAATGCCTAGTATAGATCCATCTATTGTCCAGCATGAGATCAAGACTTACGAAAACGCTAAGCCGATAAGGCAAAAACTTTGTCTGGTTAATCCTAGGAAGGCTGCAGCTATCAAGGCTGAGGTAGAGAAGTTGTTTAAGGCTGGATTTATTTATCCTGTTCCTTTTACTGAATGGCTTTCAAATCCTATTCCCGTGGATAAAAAGCAAGGAACAATTCGAGTTTGCATTGATTTCAAAGACCTTAATAAAGCATGTCCTAAAGATAATTACCCCACACCATTTATAGATCAGATTATTGATGAGTGTGCCGGTAATGAGATTTTCTCCTTCATGGATGGTTTCTCCAGATATAATCAAATTACTGTCCGTCCTAAAGATAAGCATAAGACTGCCTTTATTTGACCCTGAGGTACTTTTTCTTACAAGAAGATGCCTTTTGGCCTAAAAAATGTTGGGGCTACATTTCACCGGATCATGTCATATGCCTTCCACGACATCAAACAGATTATCGAGGCATATTTGGATGATTTAGCTGCTCATTCTCGAAAGAGAATGGATCATCCTGCTCACCTCCGGAAAGTATTTGAACGATGTCATTTCTATAAGATTAGATTGAATCCGAACAAGCGCGTTTTCGCGGTTACATCCGGTCGGTTATTGGGATTCATTGCGTCTAGGGAAGGGATTAGGGTAGATCCCTTCAAGGTTGAAGCAATACTTCGGTTGCCTCCCCCGTCCTTTATTCGTCAACTTCAAAGTCTATAAGGAAAGGCTAATTTTCTTCGGAGATTTATCATAAATTATGCTGAAGTTACCAAGGGATTTATGAGATTGTTGAAGAAGGAAGTTCCATTTTTTTTGGATGACTTTGCTCAACGCTCATTCGATGCTTTGAAAAAAGCATTGACCTCTGCTCCTTTATTAAGTCCACTTGATTATAGCAGGGATTTCCTTTTGTATCTTGCAGCAGCAGAATCTACCATTGGTATGGTTCTGGTTCAGGAGGATGATGCTCTTGCAGAGCATGTTATATACTATCTTAGTCGAGGATTGGTAGGATCTAAGCTTCGGTATACTCCGATAGAAAAGTTAGCTTTAGCAGCTGTTCATGCTGTGCAGCAAGTCTGGCATTACATTATTCTACGAAAAACTTATGTTTTGGAAGCAGTCAATCCATTTCATTTTGTTCTCAGTAGGCGAGTGATTTGGGGCAAATACAATAGATGGATTGTGATTTTGTAGGAATTTGATCTTGAGTTTATGTCTGCCAAGTCCAAGAAATCATTGGTTTTCGCGGAATTGATCTCCGAGTTTCCTTGTGGGGATGAGATAGTCTATGATGAATCCTTCCCGGATGAATATTCATTTCTTATCTCTCCACAGGATCCTTGGTATGGAGATATCATTGTGTATCTTCAAACTGTGAAGTTTCCCTCTACTTTTTCGAAAGATGAGCATCGTAAGTTGCGTCACTCGGCTAAGAATTACTTGATCATTGGTGATGCTTTATACCATCGAGGGGTTGATTCAATCCTGAGACGTTGCTTAACTCTCAAAGAAGCTGAGGCTGTGCTGAATGATTGCCACAGTGGAGCTTGTGGTGGTCATTTATCTGGGCTTGCTACAGCCCAAAAGATCTTGCGTGTTGGGTACTTTTGGCCTTCGATTTTCAAAGATTGTATGGAGTCGGTCAAAAAGTGTCATTCGTGTCTAGCTTATACTCGAAAAATGCGCGCTCATCCAGCTCCGTTTTTTCCAGTCATTAATGTCGGTCCCTTTAAAAATTGGGGTATTGATTATACTACTTGTAACCCGCCTTCGGCCAAAGGTCACAAGTATATTATTGTAGCAGTAGACTACTTTACGGAGTGGGTCGAGGCTATGCCTACTTTTGGGAATGATGGTGAGACAGCAGCTCTTTTTCTTTTCAACGAGGTTATTGCTCGTTTTGGTATTCCTAGAGAGATTGTCACTGATCATGGCAGTCATTTTCAGAATAGCATGATGGCTGAGTTGGCTCTAAAATTAGGTTTCCAGCAGGAGCATTCATCTTCGTATTATCCTCAAGCCAATGGGCAAGTGGAAACCGTGAATAAATCCTTGAAGACAATTCTTCAAAGGACAATCAATAAAGCTTGATCCAACTGGCATATTATGCTATATCCTGCACTTTGGGCATACAGGACGTCAGTGAAAACTGCAACTGGCTTTACTCCGTTTCAGCTAGTTTACGGGTTGGAATCCGTATTTCCCATTGAATGTGAGATTCCTTCTCTTAAGTTAGTTGTTGAACTTCTTCCTGACACTTCTAGTCTTGAGGAACGTCTCCTTCATCTGGAACATCTTGATGAGTAGCGTCAGGATGTCGCCACGATGAATGAAGCGCATAAAAACCGAGTTAAAGTTCAGTACGATAAAGTGGTCAAACCTAAGGTTTTTTCGGAAGGTGACCTTGTTTTGGTCTATGCCTAAGAAAGAGATGCCCTGGGGGCAGGAAAGTTTAAGTCTATGTGGTATGGCCCCTTCATCGTTAAAAATGTCCTTAAAAAGGGAGCATATACCTTGGTTGATTTTGAAGGAAATGAGTTGCCGGAGCCCAGAAATGGGCTCTATTTGAAAAAGTATTATGCCTAGGCTTCGGCCTGACATTTTTCTTTTGTATATAGTAGTTTTTCTTTGTACATATCTGGTTTTTCGATCTTTGATGGGATGGTGATGTTTTTGATCTGCTTTGGCAGGTTGTGTCGAATGTCATGAGTCATTTTGGTTTCGCCGATGGTGCTAGTAGACACACCCGGAACTTGGCTTCCGCGGCTTGGGTGCTTCATCATCCATTCGGTCAGCTGTTAGTATCAAGAGGAGTCTGCATTGGTCCTGCTTCCAATAATATAGCAGAATACATTGCAGTTATTTATCTACTCTCGGAGGCAATATCTTTGGGTGTTGATTCGTTGGTAGTTTTCTTGGACTCCCAGCTGGTGGTGTCGCAGTTGAACAATACTTATCGGGTTCGAGATCCATTTTTACTCGGTTGTTCTTGAGGGTACGTTTGTTACAAAGATCATTTCAATTTTTAACTTTCATTCATATTCCTCGAGCTGACAATTGGATGGCAGACTCATTAGCTAATCAAGCAATTGATTGGCATATTAGTCATTCCATACAATAAAATTTAATCATCAAAAACATCATACATTTTCATACATTTGTTACATCACATCAAATAGTCGTTGTATATATATCATCAGAATGTTCAAAAAACTATACAAAATTTGGATTCATAAGTCATACAAAAAATTGGGCTTATGCTCGATCATGTTCAGTCTCAAAAAATATACAGTCATCTGGTATATCATATCTATCTACTCCTAAGGTCCCTGCCCAGAAGTTGTGTTCTTATAGAACACGATCGCGGTGGCAACTTGGCGGAATAACCGTACCCAATCACGGGGTACTCCTACCACCCATCTCTGGATGGCTTCAGGCAGATCTTCCACTGCAGCCATAGGTACTTGGCGGGTTAATCCCTCCAAGTTCCTCTGTACAGCCTGGAGGGTCCTGTCTGGATCTACTGTATCCGCCTCGCCTCTGCGACGCTTATGTCGTGGGTAACCCTCAGGTCGAACTGGTCCAATATCTGTATCATGATCATTTTAAAATTGTAAGTCATTTTGAATCCAATCAAAAACATGTTTGTTTTCCACATTTTTTCACATATATTGAAAAAATCCAAAAAAATTATATAAGTCAATTGCAAACTTACCGACTGTACCCCATGCCGCGCCAGGTGGAATGACGAGGTCTGGATCGCCTCGGAAATCCATCCCGGCATAGGGATAGTCCTCCACAGTGATGATTTGTTCTCCCCACCATTGGAAGAACTCATCATCCCAAGTGGTTCGGGGAACTTCACTTCCCCCCAATCTCTTCATCAAGTTAGCCCATCAGGCAATTCTTGGGTCTCTCGGGCTGCTGATAGAAGAGATCACTTTGGGTCTCAGCCTAGGAATCTTCTCGAAGAAGAATGTCATCAAGATTGTACCATATCCAAAATGTTTTGTCTTTACTTTTCGGATAGAAGTCAATTGTTGCTTCATGTTCATTAGTAGAGCTGTGCACCAATCATATAAATGAGTTAAGCATTCCACTGCTATACTCATTTGAGTCCTGGATGCCTGGTGTAGGGAAGCAGATCCCGCTACCCTGCCAATGGTAAAAAGGAGAATTTTCATGTGCAAGTCTCTTAAATATTTGATAGCAATTTGAGTTCCAACTTTCTTGGAACCCTCTACGCAGTAGACGTGGACGTAATCTTCCACGGTTAGCCCTCCCAAAGGCTTACCATGCAAGTCTACTGGCTCCCCCCTCCGAGAGAGTCCAGTAATAAAATAGATATATTCCACCTCGATGCATATGGGCATTTGATCTATTATGAAGCAATCTTCTTCCGGTTCCCAATAATTCACAAGCATTTCGAGCAACCGGACATTACTCTTCATATTTGGCATTTTGAAAAACTTGAGCAATCCACAATTTCGGAGAATATTTAGTGATACTTGGTCCTGCATGACTTCATTGTCAATGGCACTGTGCTCACGCTCTCTCCAAG
Source organism: Pinus albicaulis (assembly GCA_034641835.2). Classification (NCBI taxonomy): domain Eukaryota; kingdom Viridiplantae; phylum Streptophyta; class Pinopsida; order Pinales; family Pinaceae; genus Pinus; species Pinus albicaulis. The sequence goes on along the minus strand of JAXQQM020080065.1, from coordinate 1,138 downwards.
ATATAGTCATCCTGCAAAAATTCAATAATTTGTTCATTAGATGCGCGTTTTTTTCATTTTGGGTTGCGCATACGCGACTTTCTTTGTGCACAGTCGCGTATATACGCGACTTGGTCATTATAAACCCGCGTATGCGCAAACCCGTGATTTTAAACAAATGGTTCTACGGTGAAAATTCATAATTTTTAACTTATGAATGGAAAAAATGAATAAAAAGGATGAATTAAGAGCTTACCTAACAAATTCGGTGAAGTTTGACGGTCGATTGCTCCTGTTTTGACGAAAGAGGCTTTTTCTCCAGAGCTCTTTTTCCCAATTCAGCAAGTAACAATGAACCAAAATGTGAGGTAACTTGTGTATTTATGCCCAAAAATTGAAAATTTTCGCAAAAATTTGTTATGCTTATTTTTTCAATCTATCTTAAGCTGCATAACCCGGATGCTTGGAAGTGCCCAGATTGGTATATTTTCAGGTACATTTTGACGAATTTGAGATTTTTTCCGGTTTTTGATCCATGACTGCTGACCCGTCATGGCAGGTATACGATCTTCACTAGCATATAGGTTAGGGAATTCACTTTCCGTTGCATTTTGCATACTAGCCTCCATTATGATCACTTGCCATAGGGTCGATCCCATCAGGTCATGAGTATTACACCCATTTCACTCGCCGATTATTTAATCATGACTTGGTGGTAGAGCCTTCCTTTACATGGGCTTCTTAGTTAGTTCCTCGCTATCACTTGTTTCCCATGCTGCGTTTTATGTAGGCTCGGGAGTCCTCTTTAGTCCCACCATGACTTATGTGTTGAAGCTTCATTCTTCTTCTTCTCCACTATTATTTTTCTGGCTATTACCCTAGAGGCTCCCTGGTGTTGTTAAGTTGTATTACTGCATTGCATATTGGCTACTTGTTTATCCTGGCCTTTAGCCGGCTTCATTTTGGACTCGATGTTTAAGCCAACTTTTGACCTTGAATGTTTGTACGAGTTAACCATTGCATGCATTTAGCTATCGCGACTTGACACCCTTTTACCTATGGATGGAACATTCCTCTGAGTATCGCTTACCAGTTTCCACCGCCTTGCATTGAGCATAGGATTGTTCCTATCCCGGGAACTAGTGCATCTGTTTCTTGA
>JAXQQM020084785.1:0-26628 GCA_034641835.2 Pinus albicaulis | reverse complement strand
CATCTGCAACAACATTCAACTTTCCTTTTTTGTAGATTATTTCAAAGTCGTAACCCAACATCTTTGTGACCCATTTTTGTTGTTCTTCTGACGATAGTCTTTGTTCCAAAAAGTGTTTAATACTATCATGATCAGTTTTTACCTTGAAGTGTCTTCCCATTAGGTAAGTTCGCCATTTCTTTAGTGCATGTAGTATTGCTAACATTTCCTTCTCATAAATAGGTTTCTGTAAATACTTTCCTTTGATTGGACGACTTTCAAAAGCAATGGGTCTTCCTTCCTGCATTAAAACTGCACCAATTCCATTTCCTGAGGCATCACATTCCACAATAAAGGTTTTTGTGAAGTCCGGTGTAGCTAAGACCGGTGCTAGGCACATTGCCTCTTTAAGACGTTCAAAGGCCCTAGTTGCTTCAGGAGTCCATGAAAATGCATCTTTCTTCCATAATGTTGTTAGAGGTGCTGCTATTCTCCCATAATTCTTAACAAACTTGCGATAATACCCCGTTAACCCGAGAAATCCTCGTAACTTCTTTATGGTTGTGGGGACTTTCCATTCCTTAATGGCTTTAATTTTTTTAGGGTCTACTTTAACACCCTCGTGAGATACAATATGACCCAGATATTCCACCTCTTGTACTCCAAAGAAACATTTGGATTTTTTTTCATATAATTGTTTCTCCTGCAATAGTTTGAGCACCCTGTCAACATGTTCAACATGATCCTTCCACGACCTGTTGTAGATTAGTATATCATCAAAAAATACTAGCACAAATTTTCTAAGGAAGGGTTTGAAAATGGAATTCATCAACCCTTGAAATGTAGAAGGTGCATCGGTAAGGCCAAAAGGCATGACCAAAAATTCATAATGACCCTCATGAGTTCGAAATGCTGTTTTTGGAATATCTTCAGTCTTCATTCTAATTTGATGATATCCTGAACTAAGATCCAACTTGGTAAAATAAATTGCTCCATGTAATTCATCCAATAATTCATCAATCACAGGAATGGGAAATTTGTCTTTAATGGTGAGCTTATTGAGCTCCCTATAATCCGAACACATTTTCCATGATCCATCCTTCTTGTGTACCAATACTACAGGAGCAGAGAAAGAACTTTGACTAGGTTGAATTATACCTGCCTCTAACATTTCTGCAATCATACGCTCAATTTCGCTCTTTTGGAAGTAAGGATATCTATAAGGCCTGATGTTTGGAGGAACACTTCCTGGAATCAAATGAATAGCATGATCATGATCACGAATAGGTGGGAGTCCTTTGGAAGTTTCAAACACCTTGGAATGATTGTCCAATACTTGTTGGAGATCTGCAGGAATAGATGATTTTGATGTTGGAACTTCTAGTGAGCATAATTGTGCAATTACGCCTCGTTGTTCTTTCTTTAGAAGCTTTGTCATGACATTAGAGCTTATTATCTTTCCCGGCTTCCCCACAATACCCCGTAATTCGACTTCCTTTCCTTCTGAAAAAAAATTTCAAGAAAAGTTCTTGAAAATTAAAAGCTACCGTCCCCAAAGATTGTAACCATTGTACTCCTAGTACAACATCAGCACCTCCCATAGGAATGGAAAGCATTGGACTAGTCAATAAATATTCCCCCATGGTTAGCTTGATATTATGGCATTTTCCAGAGAAATTTATAGTTCCTCCATTTGCCACCATCACTTGACATTCTGGTGCTGGGTATAGGAAACAATTTAATTCCTTGGCTACCTTATAATGAATAAAATTATGGGTGCTACCTGAATCAATCAACACTATTACCCTTTTCTTCTTTATATGTCCTTCTATCTTGAGAGTTTGAGGAGTGGTAATTCCTGCCAGTGCATTACACGATATGGTCGGATTCATTTCTTCCTCTTCTAGGGTTGGTTCCTGGTGTATATCCTCTTCTTGTTCATTTTCTTCTTCCTCTTCACAATCTATGTAAAATAATTTCTTCTCAGCACACTTATGACCTTTAGTGTATTTGCTATCACAACGGTAGCAAAGCCCTTTTGCTCTTTTTTCTTCCAATTGTTGTGGTGTCAACCTTGTAGGTTGTGGAAATCTAGGCGTAGCAACACTTCCTTCTTTATAGAATTGAGTGGTAGGCTTCCTTGCCGCCATAATTTTACATTCAACTTTTCTTGCCAACCTGAATGCCTTCTCCAATGAATCAGGTTCCAAAACGCGAACTTCATGTTGGATGTTATCCTTTAAAGTGCCTAGGAAGAGATCAATCCCGTGTTCCTCTGTAAGATCAGTTACCCTTATATTCAATTTTTGGAAGTCCTCAATGTGCTGCCCCACTAAACCCTTTTGTTTGAGATTTATCAATTGGGTAAAGAAGGTGTTGCTCTTTGTATCCTCATAATGTGCTATCATTTCCTCCGTAAAAATTGACCAAGTGACAATTTTTTTATGGGAGCAAAGCTATTGATACCATACAAATGTATTTTGTTCTAAATGTAAAGTTGCAATGCGTACCTTTTGTGTGTTTTGCACGTTATGGAGATCAAAATATTGCTCCATCTGTAGTATCCATGTTACAGGATCCTTTCCATCAAACTTCCTCATATCCATTTTTGGAATATGGTGGTTCTTCCCACCAAAATTCGAGTTTACGAAATCATGATTAACATTTATTTTGTTCTCATCATGAGGTTCTTCTCCTATATTTCCGCCATTAGGAATCATTTCTGGTTTTAAGCTTGTCATCAAGCCTTCCATGTATTCTTTTAGATCATTCTTCATGTTTTCCATGTTGTCTTTCATGTCATTCTTCAAACCGTCCATCTTCACTTCCACGCCATTCATTTTAGCTTCCATGCCTTTCTTCAAACCGTCCATCTTCACTTCCACGCCTTTCTTCAAAACTTCCATTTCATTTTTTGTTGCTTTTTGCGAGAGTGAAATTTGTTGCACTTGCTCTTGTAATTTTGATAGATCATGTTGCAATTCTTCATCATCATGAGTCATAGTAGAGCCTTCTGAAGGCTTAATGGGCGTTGAATTATTTTTTGGGGCCATTTTAGAATCCAATATTGATATCTATTCTACAAGATGCCCTTGGAATCAATTCAACTTGATTCTTCAAACAAGACTTATGCAATTCGGAAAAAATACACACCTTTTACTATCTTTTAGGAGATCGATATTGAAATTGAATTATCTCTGTAATTGAAAATATTCGATATCTGAAATTCAGCCCTGTAGTAGCCCTCTGAAGCTTCTTTCAAATGCCATAGGTCTGACCTGATTTTGATTCTCCAAGACAAAGTTGTGTCCAATCTCCCACAATGACCTAATTCTGGACTGGTTCCGTAGAGCGAACTTGTACGACTTTCCACGTGTCACTGTTTTGTCCTTTGTCTCTAAAATTGATAGCCAATAAACTACAGGCCGTGTACGTGCGACCAAGTTTTATGGCACTCCAATCCAATCTCTAGAGAGAGAGTTATTGAACTTTTCCCACGATCACCTCTTTAAGATGAAATTCAGGAGCCTGAAAAAGCACTACCTTCCACAGATCATATCTCTAAAAATATTGCGAACCAAGCTCTGAAATTTTTTGATGAATTTCCTTAGGATTTCAGCTTCGCACCATATGAATTTCAGATTTTGAACCTTCGTAGAAAAAAATTTATAGCGCAAATGCCACGATGACCTGTTTAGGAGCCTGAAAAAATACCTGACTTCCACAGATGATATCTCCGAAATTATTGTGAACCAAACTCTGAAATTTTTACACAGGCTTCCTCAAGATTTTTTCTTCGCACCCTAAAACTTTCAGCTTCTGAAACTTCGTAGAAAAAAATTTATAGCGAAAATGCCACGATGACCTGTTTGGAGCAGCGAAACCCTAGAATCCAAAGCTCTGATACCAAATGTTGTGTAACCAGCTCCAAAAATAGAAGAAAAGAGATATCAACGCTTTAGAAATGAGCCACTTCGAGGGGGAAACCTCCAATACATTGCATAAATGAAAAATTCTTGGATGATACAATTTACAAAACCTCCTTTCTATATATAGGAGCCCATGGGGCCATAATTCCTAGTGGGCCACAATGTAATCCTAGACGCACTCAACAATAATAATTTAAGGGCACAATAATAACAAAATGGGGTTACAAGGGTACAATAATAACAATAAGGGGTTTATACTTAACAATAATAAGGGGCTATACTAGTGATATAGGGACCTAACACCTACTACATTACAAACTACTCGCTACTCTCTCCATTAATTGCTTCTAACAAATAAAATGAATCCCTACAACAACAACTACAAAAACAACAACCCTTTACAATATGTTCTTGGGGGTTCTTATAGGAGAATGAGTGATAGCGGGAGTAGGTGTACATTTAATTTGTTTCATTAGGACAGAATGGCGGAAGCATTCACGCCCATACTGCTTAATGGCTCTACAATGCTGTATGTACTTTGTAGCCTACTTCGGGAGTCTTTTTTAGGTCGATATTGACCTCGGATGTGTTCTTGAAGTCCTTTCTGGCTGTTTGGAACTCTGCACTAGCCTTCTGGAATAAATGAACTGGGTGGAAAATCTGCAAGGTCTCCATGCTTCATAACTACTGTCTGACAATCTTAAAGAAGCTCCCCGCCGTTGAACTAATATCAAGGTTTGAGGAGGCATGGAGACTTCTGTAGGAAGGTGTCCTTTTGGAGAAACGGTGCTCTGCTAATATGAATGCACTGATGCAACTCGTTAGCGTGCTTAGTCTTCCAACTTTGCTTTCATCCTTTGAACGCGGGGTTAAGCGTTAATTATTCAATAACAGGCTTAAACCCCTTTAATCCGTCTCTGCTATTTCACTGGTCGTGGCTGTAATGGCCTCTTTGCACTTTCAGCCATAGTGGCCATGACTATGGGGACAACACGAGTTTCTTCACTATGTAATCCATGCACAATGAAATAAAATAGTTAAGAAAATCCAGGGTAATGAGGAAGGATGCTACGAGGCCCGTGGAATGATGGCGTAAGAAGGAGAACAATGGAAACTGTGAAAGAATGGTGGAAGAATGATATTTAGTGTTAAACACAAAGGTTTAGCCTTTGGCTGAAATACAAAGGAAAAGGGGCCAAATGAAATGAAAACAAGGGCCTTGGATGGTGGGACCCGACAGGTGGAGGGCGATTAACTATGAGCTGTTGGATCTCCGGAGGAGATCAATGGCGAAAAATAAAAGATGAACCTTTTGGGAAGGTTCGATGGATGAAATATGGTAGAGGTGCGATGAAATTTAGGGCCGTCGATATTGGATCAAATGGACGGTTCCACGTGGAATCAGAGATCACACCCGGAGGTAGAGGGTGACACTTTGAGGAACTTCCGGGCGATGGCGTGGCGCGACAGCGCCAACCGTTGGATCGTGAAGGGATCAATGGTGGAGATTCAATCTCGTGGGGAGACTGGGATGTTGGCAAGGAGTAGGAAACAATGTAATTTGGACCATTGGATCTCAAGATATCAACGCGTAGATTAGTTCGGACTCGTCTAACTCCAGAGAGGTCAAAACGATGGGATCGGGGCGCTGCGATGGTGCGTATTAAGAACGCGCCCCCGATATGGAGACAGATAGGACGGTCTAAGCTCCATTAGGGGGCTAAATAAAGGGCGTGGGTAGATGACGGGGTCATGATCGGGTCAGATCTTTATAGATCGACAGTGGGTATTACACCCGCGCTCCATAGACCAACAAACGATCACATCGGAGATTTCCAGAGTAACAAGGAAACGCGTTGGGCGTGAGACCTCCGATTGCGATAAGCGCTTGCGGGCTCAGCGCCTGGTCTTAGCGCCCGGTTGTATGGAGGGGAAGTGGTTAAGGGGTTGGCCGAAAGGGGCTAAGCCTGTTATGTAAATGAGGATGATTTTGGCCTCGATTTTAGAGATCATGAAGGCCAAAGAGTGGGATTCAGAGGGGAGAATAAAATGGCTTTAAGCCACAAAAGGGTTCTCGTAAGGTTTAAAAGGGGTTTGGGATGATTTAGAAGGTTAAAAAGGAATTTTGGAGGACTTCCTTGCGTAAGGGAAAAAGGGAAGAAAACAGAGGTTAAATGGGGATGATATAAGAGGAAAAAAGGCCTTTTTTGGGCATTCTTCTTCGCAGAAAGAGAGGCTTTTCTCATGGAAACAGCAGTGACGATTTATCAAAGGACAAAGGCACAAGGAGGCTTCAAGGATGATGTTTTTTTCAGAGGAAATGCATTCCTTGAAGGCTCAAACAACATTTTAGCCCCCTGTTTTCATGTCAAAAAATTCATAGGAGGCTAATACCTCGAATCAAAGATAACACTAAAACATAGAAAGAGGCACTTCAACAACATAAGTGACATGAGAATCCTGTAATTGCTACAAATGTATTAATTTATTCGATAAATTGAGAATATGTGAGATGATTACAACAATGGGTACTTTTTCTTCAACAGGTTCCAACCTCTAATACTTCAAATTTTTAATTAAAAGAGGTTTGAACCTGTGGAAGAATAATTACTCATTTTTGTAATGAACTCACATAGTCACAATTTATCAAATATAGTAATATAGTTGCAGCAGTTGCAAGATTCTCGTGTCAGTTATGTTGGTGAAGTGCCTATTTCTATGTTTTTGTGTTATCTTTGTGATTCATATGTTTTATAAATAAATCTGAATTATTCTAAGAAATTAACAAACACAATTTGTTGGAAAATACACTCTTCTTCTGGATTACAAATTATATAAATCATTTCTACTTTAAGGCTAATTCCAATATTCTTAATTACCATGTTATAACTTGATCCACTCATCAATTCTTCCCAATCATTCATCAAACCTTAAAGGATCCAACAAAAGTGCCTACCTTTCCATGTAGAGTTGTCTTAATCTGTTTTTAATTGAACCTGAATTGGTGAATCCATTTCCCAATGACCTATCTCAATTTTTTCGACCCAACATTAATTAAAAAAACAAACTCTAAGCCCAATAAATAGCCTAAAATTCCAATAAACAAAGTTAAATCTAACAGAGAGATCCCTCTCTGAGTTTAGGAGGGATAGATCCTCAACTCCAAAGTGGTTTTGTGGTTACCTATATAGTTTTTCTCAGCCTCAGAAATTACAGAGTGATAATAGCACAAAGCACCATGTGGTACAATGAAATTGGTAATAGATTGCCTTACCACAAGTATATGACTCGTGTGCACCCCTTATTATCAATTTGAAAAAACAACTGACTTTTATCAGGAAGAACAAGACAAAGCATTTTGGATATGGCACAATACTCTATACTTTACTCTTTGAGAGATTACTATGTCTTCGAACCAAGATTATTTCCACCATCAGTAGCCTAAGAGATCCACAAATATCTAGATGGGTTGAGTTGATGAAGAGGCTAGGGGGTGGTGAGGTCCCTGGAACTACATTCGGTAACACGTTTTTGATATTTTGGTGGGGAGAAAAAGTCATTTCCATTGAGGACTACCCCTATGCAGGCATGGACTTCAGAGCACATCCTGATCTGATACTTCCAGTCGGCGCTACATGGGGAGCCATTGGTAATTTTTTTAAAAATATTTTTAATGTTATTTGATTTTCTTTTTGAATTTCAAGAATATGAAATGAAATAATTTTTGATGGGACAAAAAAGTCATACAATTTTTTTGATCATGACACAGATGTGGGACCGGTAAGACCTAAGGGACTACCTAGGCATGGGAATCATGGAAGAGAGGTAGAAGGTGTCGCTATTGAGACCAAAATTGTTTTTCATGCTATAGAGAGGAACTCGGAGATTTTAACTCCCCAAGTGCCCATGGCATCAATGGAGGATCTACCAGAGGCCATGCAGAGGCCTGTGGTAGGAGCACCACAAGACTTGGTGTGAATTTTTTGATGTGTGGCAACTACCATAATCCTTTTTCGAGATGCACATCTAAGGCAGGGCCCTCAGAAATAAATCAGAGATGACCTAATCTTTGACATAAACATGATTGGGATTAAGCCCTAATTTTGTAGGATACATTTGTCCTAAATTTTGTAATAATATTTTGAACATATGAATCATATCTATATACAAGTAGTTTCGTGATGTAACGACCATATATACAAATGATGTTTGATTATTTTTTATTTTTAATGTGATCAATGATGTATATGCCAATCTAATGTTTTATTAGCTGTGGAAACAATAAATGAGTTTTTTGATCGTGGAATATGAATAATTGTGATAAAATTAAATTTTCTCTGTAATAAATGCACCATCTGAAATTGGCAATATAAATAAGGATATCTAACACGATAATTGTTATTTAATTGAAACACCACCAGTTATGAATCCAAGTACACTACTAACAAATCAAGACCAAGAGATATTGCTTTAGATAGTAGATTAACAACAAAAATATATTCGGCAAAATTATTTGAAGCAGCATTGATACATAAGCCCTTTGAAACTAACAACTGACCGGATGGATAGTAAATTACCCTAGCCGTAGAACCAAAATTCTGGGTATGTCGACTAGCACCATCGGTGAATCCTAAATAGACAATGTCATCCATCCATACATGTCAAGGCATATCAATAATACTATGTAACTTATAGACAGATATCCAAAAATATACAATATATACAAAACCAAGAAAATTCTAGGCAGAAGCCTAGGCATAATAATTTTTAAGATAAAGACCAATTATGGGCTCTGTTAGTTCGTTTCAATCAAAATAAACCAATTCGTAAGCTACTTTTTCCAAGACCTTTTTAACGATAAAAGGACCATGCAACATGGATTTAAACTTTCCTACCCCCAAGGCATCCTTGTCTTGGCCATAGACCATGAAAAGGTCACCTTCAGAGAAAAACCTAGGACATACACACTTATCATATTGGAATTTCACCTTCTTCTTATGAGCTTCGTTGATCGTGGTTGTGTCTCAAAGCTACTCATCAAGACTTTCCAAATAAATGAGGCACCCTTCAAGATTGGTAGTATCTGGAAGAAGTTGAACAACTAATTTAAGAGAAGGAATTTCACATTCCACACTAAAGATTGATTCCAACCCATAAACTATTTGAAAATGAGTGAAACCAGTTGCAGTCTTAACTGACATCCGGTATGCCCAAAGCACAAGATACAACATAATGTGCCAATTGGATCAAGATTTATTAATTTTCCTTTGCATGACAACCTTAAAGGATTTATTCATGACTTCCAGTTGACCATTGGCTTGAGGATAGCAAGGAGATCAATGCTCCTTCCTGAAACCTAACTTGAGAGCCAATTTATCTATCATGTTGTTCTAGAAATGATTTCCATGGTCAGTGGAAATCTATTTAGGAATATCAAAAATAGAAATGACTTGGTTGACTCGAAATAGGGTTTTTGTTTCACCATCGTTTGCAAAAGTAGGCATAGTCAAAACCCACTTAGTGAAGTAGTCCACTGCTACAATGATATACTTATGACCCTTTGGCAAAGGTGGGTTACAAGTTATGAAATAAATTCCTCACTTTTTGAACGGACCGACAATAATAACAAGAAAGGGCGAAGATGGATGAGTGTACATCTTCCGGGTATAGAATTGACAAGGATGGCATTTCTTGATCACTTCAACGCAATATTTGAAGATCAATGGCCAAAACAGCTAGCATGCGAGAATTTTTGGGTTGTAGCAAGCCTAGATAAATGACCACCACAAGCTCCATTGTGGCAATCATTTAGCACAGTCTCGACTTCTTATAAGTTTAATCAGTGTCTAAGGATTGAATCAACCCCACGATGATATAAAGTGTCACCAATGATAACATAAATTTTGGCCAAGTGATGCAATTTTATCTGCTCGTCCTTTGAAAAAGTGAGGGGAAAATTTGAAGTCTGAATATATATAATAATATTCCAATACCAAGGATCTTGTGAAGAAATAAGGAAAATATGTTCATTACGGAATGATTCATCACAAACTATTTCTTCTTGACAAGGAAAATATGAGATTAATTTCACAAATATTAAATATTTCTTGGATTTAATTCAAAAGAACTAGAGATTTAATTCTTATAAAACAACAATCCATATGTTATATTTCCCCCCAATCACTCGACTACTAAGAACAAATTGAAATGGATTGATAGCTTCCAAAACAAAAAAAATGAATAAAATATAATTTCTAAGTCATTGGACGACATGGACAACTGCCAAAGCTAATTTCTCTACAGGAGAATATCGTAATTCAGGATATACCAAGCCTAGAATTAGATAATAAATCACATGCTCACAGAGAGAATCATCTTCCTGCATTAGAACCATGATAATGGTTGATTCTGCTGCAGCGAGATACAAGAGGAAATCCTTGCTATAATATGGTGGATTCAGTAAAGGAGTAGAGGTTAATGTTTTTTTCAAACCCTCGAATGAGAATTGAGAAAATTTGTCCCAAAGAAATGGAACTCCTTTTTTCAACAATATCATAATTCCCTTTGTAATATCAACATAATTGATGATAAATATCCTTAATAAATTGGATTTTCCTTGGAGACTTTGAAGTTGAAGAATTGTAGATGGGGGAGGCAACTGAAGTATTGACTCAACCTTTAAAGGATCTATGTGAATCACTTTAGTAGACACTATGAATCCCAATAATCGACTGGATGTGACCATAAAAATGCACTTATTCGAATTCATATGAATTTTGTAATAAATACATTTCTCAAAAATCAATCGAAGATGATGACGATGATCCATTCTCTTTCCAGAACGAGCAGCTAAATCATCCAAATAAGCATGATATGTTGGATATCGTGGAAAGTATAAGACATGGCTTGCTGGAAATTCGCTCCAGCATTTTTAAGGCAAAGAGGCGTCTTTTTATATGCAAAGGTACGCCAGGGGCAGATAAAATCTATCTTATGTTGACCTTCAGGACATATAGTAATTTGATTATAACCCGAGAAACCATTTATGAAGGAGAAAATATCATTTCCGACACACTCATCGATTATATGATTAATAAAGGGTGTGGGGAAATTACCTTTTGGAAAAGCCTTATTTAAATCCCTAAAGTCTATGCACATGTAGATCGTTCCTTGCTTCTTATCAACAAGACTGGATTTGAAACCTACTCAGTCAAAGGAACGAGGTATATGGAGCCTGCCTTTAGCAACTTCTCAACCTTGGCTTTGATAGCTTCTGCTTTCCTACAGTTTACGGGCCAAATCTTTTTCCATATAAGCTTAGCATTCTCATAAGTCTTAATCTCATGATAGTGAATTGATGGATCAATTCTAGGCATTTCCTCATAATACCAAGCAAATACATCACGAAATTATTTGAAAATATCAGTATAGGTTTGAATTTCTTCAGGGGAACACTCCGCTCCGATGAAAAAATTATGTATTATATTGAGATCCCTAGAGATGTTCATCGAAATTGTTTCCAAAATGATAGACATATTACCTTCGACAAAAATCTCTGTTGGAGCCAAAGGGCTTAGGATTGTGTGAACATCACTAGTTGAGAAATGTCTAGACAAACTTGACTCTACTTCATGAAAGTCTGGGAGGAAATATGACTGATGAGACAAATCATTCCACAGTATTTCCACACCTATCATCACTTCTAGGATTGTCTCTTCAGACGGAAAAAAAATATCCAAGTAGTCCATAGAAGAAGTCGAGTTAATAGTCCAAGCCGGAGCCACATCTCCATCCAAATCCTCTGGAGAAATAGGAGTGGGATTGAAATATATAGTGTTGACAATAAATTGATAAGAAATTTTAGCTGAAGACGTAGGATATTCCATTCCACCCACTTGCCCTTTTTCTAATGTGATCGTATAAGAGGGTAAGGGACAAGGTTCTAAAAAATAATTGGTTTTGAAGAACTCTCTTTGAGAAGGGGCCTTGGATGATGAGATGGCATTTATTCGAGTGATGGGAGACATAAGATCAAAATTACCCATCAAAAAGGAATACATTCTGACTCCTATATTCTTAATGGGTTGTTTGGCATTATTCACCCAAGGGAATAGTAGGATCAGAGGCTGCATTGGAGTATTTCGGAGAATAATCCATATGATCAACAATAATTCTTCTCCCTTCATGGGGAAAACATAGGATGTGAAATAATGACAATACAATTGCATCCATTTCATAAATCCAATTTCATCCCAATAGAAGGTTATAGTCTACATTAGCATCGACTATTTCTACCACGATATTTACCACCTTGCCCCCAACACATATGGGAAAGGCTGTAACAATGCCATGCGGCTGGTGAGAACGACCATAACATAGATTCAAGAGATTAGGTGAAGGAACAACTTGAGGAGATTTGATTTCTTTCCAACATGCAATGGACATGACACATGTGGAAGCTCCTTCATTAACTACAATTCAAATTTTTTTCACATTATGATATGTAGATTTAATCTGGAATGCCATGTGATGAGGGAGTCTCTTCTTGATATTTTACATGTCAAATGTAATAATAAGCGATTTTTTCAGATCTATTACCCTGATTGTAGTGAGCATCACACTCCTTTGTGTTGGGCATGACTGGAGTACCTCTAACGCAGACATCGCACAAGAGCTTTGATAAATATCTTCTACAATGAAGTAGTTGTGGGTTTCCTTATCATTAGGATAAATCATCGAATGTTTTGCAGAGCCTTTAAACCTCTGAGGTATAGGCTCAACTACAGGCCTCGCAATATGGAGTGGATCTGAACCATCAGTAGCGGCCTAGCCTTAGAGGATTTTGGTTCATCATAATAACGTGACCTTATTTAATGGAAAATATGAAAACTCATCATGTATACACTTAATAGATTTTCCCCTTCCTGGTTTCCTCTTGTGTGGGTTCGAGTATTATCATTCGTGGCAACAGGAAATTGTTGCCCTTGTGGAAAATGTATAGTTAGGATAACCTATGAGCTAGAATAACTGTGTTGAGTTAACAAGCGATGAGAGTCCTGAATCTTCGAGAAAATATGAGTTAAATGGTCTCCAGTGGAGAATTTGCAAGGAAATGAAACTTTTTTTTTTACTCTTTTTTGCACTCCCCAACATCATTGTTCGGTTTGTTTTCATTACCCTTCCCATCATTATCTTTCTTTTTATTATTTCCCTTCTTCTTCCCATCAGATTGCTGGTTTCCCTGGGGGTTAGAGGATTAGAAAACATTAATAGTTAAAGGTTGAGAAGGCATGGACATTAACGTTGATGCCTGAATCGAAGAAGTAGTTTGTAAAGACAACTGCTGCAATTGATTTAAGAGGTTAGTCGTATTGTTATCGATCAATCCGATTAGCTCGTCTGCGTGGGGACCTGGCTTCATCTTGGATAAATATAACTTGGATTGAGGAGCATCCGGAAAAATCTTATTAATAATCCTAGACTAAGAATATATAAGTTCTATTTTCTAGGCTCTAAAGATAGCCTTCTCTTCAGTAATTACCCGAGAGAGTGATACATCCTACGATATTTGTAGCTGTAAAGATTTTAAGAACCATTCCAGAAGGAATTAATTAGTAATATAGGCTTGAATGAGCCTCTTCCTTCTTTGCCATTCTCGAATATGGTCAGAAATTTGAGTTGCCTTATCTAGTTATAAATTTAACAGTAACTCAATTCCAACATCATACAAGACGGGAAACTGAAAATGGTTCAAGAACATTGTAGCCAATTTTGAAAATGAAGTAAAGGTATTCCAACTAAGACCTATGTACCACTTGGCATCATTTACAGTTAAGGTGCATTGAAATAATCTCAACCTAATTGAATCGTCAAAAGGGGATTTAGATGAACACCATAGATGGAAATTTGTTACATGGTCAACTGGATCCTCCCCATCCAATGGAAGTTTGGTAGGAACTGGAGGCCAAGTCGGGCTCTATCAAATTTTATCGTTAGTCAATTTTGAAAGATCTCACAAATTTATAGTTTCTAAGAATAGTAAGCACAAAGGGCCTTGAGAATTCCACCCACCATGGGGGGCATTCCCAACATTTTGAGAAGAATAAACTCGATTTTATGAGGCACCACGTTACGAAGGATTGTTCATAGAAGATACTGAACCATTAGGAAAACCCTGTGGTCCAAAAAAAATTGGAATATGACCTCCTCCTACCGAAGGGTTACCATAACGAGGAAGGTTTCCCCCAATCGAAGTATTGAAAGGAGAGGATATCCCTTGGTATTCCACGCATTAGCGAAGGGAGAAAAAACCTGAGACGTTACTACGAAGGAGAAGGGCATATTCCCCTGTTGACTAGAAACAAACTGATTCCCAGTTCCTAAACCACTAAAAGTAGGGTTAGTCCATCCTTGAGAAGGATTGAAGCCTTGAACTCCTTGAAAAGTATTAAACCCTTGACCTTAAGTGGAGAAAGGAAAAGATCCTAGGAGGGTCCAGAATGAGGGATATGACCTCATCCAAAAGGAAAACCCTAGAAGGATGTTGAACCACTAGCCATAGAAGACATAGGTGTGGAGACAATAAAAGAAATTGTTAAAGGAACTGAGGGAGTTTCACTAGAAGGAATCTAAAATTAAAAGGAACCATTGTGGGAAGAAAAATCTAAGGTTCCTCCATTCAAATATGGAATGGAGGTAGAGCCAAATATTACAGTACTAGGAGTGATAGTTGATATCGAAATTGTACCTCCTCCTTCAACTGAAAGAGGAGTATGCACATTAGAAGTACTCATAGTCAAAATTGTGTTCACAAAAGTTGCCATTGAAAGAAAACAAGGAGAAATAGTACGATTTATCAACCTGTGCATTGGGTTCCCAACGTATAATACTACACCTAGAAAATAGGAGAAATAGGTGAGGAAGGAGTCATAGGACACGCAGGGATCTCTTCAACCTCAAATTTTTCTTCTCACTGAAAAATAACCCTATAAAGGAGAGGATTACTCCTGTCCAAATCAGGACTTACACTAGGACCACCCTGTGAAACTATAGCCCCAAGTAGAGGATCACTCTTCGACACGTTCACTGTTATTGATTGAAAATCACTAGCATAATTTATCCTATGCCTTCTAGGAGAAGGCTCAACACTCGCAGCTGAGAGCCCACGAAGCCTCCTAGATCAGCAAATTGATTGATCAACCACCTATAAATATTAAGAGAACTTGTACAAACTCAAAAAATTGTAAAGCTATGGAATTCTAGGAGAAAAGAGCACTCTCTCAAATGTCCCTAAATACGCAACCAATCAAGCTACTTTCAAGTATTTCTTCTTCATGTGATTAGGTTCGGACACAAAAATACAAGAAATAAAATATATAAGGACCTTACAAAAATAGTATGGCATAGTTATGCCCCAGGCCTACTAGAAAAGGTAACATAAATATTTACGCTGACCTCCAAACAAAATCATTTATTGGTGCAAGTAACCAAGCTTCGCAAAGGCACCCTCCAGAAGTACTAATGAATGTGATGCAACTTTTGCCTCAAGTACCACATGTATTCCCCCCCGTATTCACCTATGTGATACCTAGGAATGGAAACTAAGGTTACCAGTTCATATCGTCAGCCAGGAAAAACAGTATTTGGTTAGGATCTGACAAGTAGGAGAGGGGGTATCTCTCTTCCTTGCTTTCACTCGCCCTCGTGCTTGACTCCCTTTTTAGGAGATCTTTCCCAGATAACTTAACAAAACTGGATTTCACTCCTTTAATAAAATTCTAATTTTAAATTCAGATTGGCCTTGGAGAGTTGACTCTCCACACACCTATTCCAAGGCCTTAATGACCTAGACTAGTTGATGTATTTAATGAAAAATAAAAAAATTCTAGTTCATTTTAATTTTATCATTTGATTTTAATGGATGTTTATGTCAAGGGTGAGATGGAAGTGAAAATTATGGTGTTATGGAAGCGAGAAGAAATGAATAGAAACCTGTCTACATGAAAAATGAAACTTTTTCTTCAATGAAAAAGATTTCTACAAAGGGAACTATGAACAAACTAACGAAGGAAAATGCTTTTATTTTCTCTTTTGAAAATACATGTTGACACACTAAAAATTACAAAAAAGACTAAAACTTCTTATACTGCAACTATTATAATGAAACTACAAATGTTTGATGCAATATTATAGGATTACTCTAAGAACGAGCAACCATGTTTCCCAAGAAAGAGGTCAAAAAATTGACACAAGAAGGGGCAAATTCAAACAAGAAATTTTGCCAAAACCAAATAAATTCAACCAAATGAAAAAAGATTCACTTGATAAAAAATGATAAGGGGGCCTAAAAACAAAACCAAAAGAAAAAGAAAAAGAACACAAAGATGTTTTTTGTATTTTTCCTTTTTAAGGATGCAAGGAGTTATTGAGAAAGAAAATACTACCAAAAAGCTTCAAGATCACAAAATTGAGCAAAAAGGACCTCAAATTCCATAAGCCATAGAAATTATTAAGATTACAAGAATTCAAAAGTGGAAATATGTCACAAACTCAAAAAAATTGACTTCATTAGTAGCACAACAAATTTAGCAAGCAAGTAAATTTCAATAAAACCAAGAAAACTCTTCAAGATTGCAAGAAGTACCTTTCTGAAAAACCAAGAAAAACCAAGAAAGCAAACAAAAGGAAAGCAAAGGCAGAGAAATATAAAGGCTGGGTATAAAAAAATTAATACTAATTCACTTTTCCAAATGCTCAAAACAACCAATAAATTCAGTAAGAAGCATTGATCCATAACTCAAAAACTAACATTTCACCAAAAGGGAAAACCCTATGTTGACTAGGTTTTTCACCAACAAAGATAGGAAATTGGAAAATGGAAAAAATAAAGACTCTCACAAACCAGCAATGATTAAACATAAGGAATAAAAAACAAAAAATACCATTTACTGGACCCAGAATCCAAAAAATTAATTTGAAACCAAAAATACGTGACTTGGTAGTAACAAATCTGCGTATATATGCTAATGTACTCAAGGAAACACACATATACATATGTTTATTAGGAAAAAAATGTTTGTGTACGCGTCTGTATGAACTAGAAAGTGGGTATAAAAAATCCAATAAAGAAAACATAAAACTTTAGGTCTGATCCAGAAGATCGGACTTTTTTCCCTGATTGAAAATGAATCAAATATACTCGAAAAGTGAACAAACCAAAAAAAAAAAAGCCCAGATCCACAAAGAAAAAACCCAAACTAGGAATTACAATAATGTAATCCCCAATGGAGTCACCAATTTTTTTATGGGATAATTTGTTGGAAATATGATGCGAGTGTTTTTATGTGCTTGATGACGGCCAACACGTTCAGATGAAGACATGAGACTGTTGACATGTGTTTTCCTTGATGGAAATACACCTGATGAAGTTATTCTTGACTTGATGGACTTGGTAAATGATGTAAATCTGATATGAAATGATGTTAATTAGCAACATGATGCTAAGTGTTGTCATTGGCAATCCACTTGATGAAGAAGATGGCAACTTACTTGATGAAGTTGTGCTTGATAGAATATGTTCTTGATGAAGTAAATCTGATGTATCTACAGTGAGTACAGAAGGGAATGAAGAAAGAAATTCAGTTTGAGCTAGATCTATGATAAAAAGAGTATGTCTCAAGGCATACGCGGATATGTCTAGGGGAAGTCGCGTATGCATGCGGGAAAGAACGTGATAAGTCGCGTATGGGCAAAAGTGCTCAAAAAGTGCAAAACCAGGGGTAACCACCATGGTATTGACCCATTGTATTGAGTAATGATTCGTTTATGTGACCCCGTCCAGGAATACCATCGGAAGTAATATTTTTTTGGCTCATGGTATTGAAAAAGGGGCCCGTGGTATTGAAGGCTCATGGTATTGAAAAAGGGGCCCGTGGTATTGAAGGCTCATGGTATTTTTTTGGCTCATGGGCCCGTGGTATTGAAGGCTCATGGTATTTTTTTGGCTCATGGTATTGAAAAAGGGGCCCGTGGTATTGAAAAAGGATAATCCTATATAAGGAGAAGAAATTCATTGTGCAAATCATGAGTGGTGGAGCAAGATGTCTGAGCTTGAATGAATACCTCTCTATGAAGTATATCTGTATGGAAAGGGTAAAGGTTTGATGATAGATCTGAATCTATGGTGCACCTATGAAGAAATGATGAAGCAAAATATCTAGATCTGGAATGTATTTGTATTTGCTAGATTTGTTTATGGAAGGCTTAGATCTGAGATGAGGCGAACATCTGTCTGAAGTAAAAGGGTAAATCTGAACTGAATATCTAATCTGAAGAAGTATGTTGCTCTATAATAATTGAAGATATATACGCTAGTTCACCGCATAGGAAGCGCGTATATACGCGGATTTTCTAAAGAGAAAGCGCGTATGCGCAGTGAAATTAGTACAGAGGTATACGCTGGTTTATGTGGACGGAAGCGCGTATATACGCGACATCAGTGAAAGGAAAGCGCGTATGCAAACTAGGGTTTGCTGAAGCATGGGGTATGAAATCTCTGATCTGATCTGCTCTGTTTTAGTTATCTGTTGTTGATGTTTGACTGTGCTTAAATGTATGGAGAGGGTCCAGTCTGAAAATATGATGAAACGTGGCCTACAAGTTGTGCTCTTTTGAAGTTGTTGGATCCAGTGTGAAAATTGATGAAACGTGGTCCAAAGAGGTGCTGAGGGTTGTAGCCTTCAGTCAGGGGGTGGTAGCTCCCTTCCAGGTGAGGCTGGTAAACGAGATCAGGGAGTCGTAGCTCCCTTCCAGGTGAGGCTGGTAAACGAGAGCAGGGGGTCGTAGCTCCCTTCCAGGAGAGGCTGGTAAACGAGTCAGGGGGTTGGAGCTCCCTTCCAGGAGAGGCTGCTAAACGAGCGCAGGTGGGTGCCTGCGTGCTGGTAGAGTCTGCACCAGCACATATGTTGTAAGATGTTTTCTCTATAATAAAATATTGAAGGCTGAGCAACTGCAGCGGTGGTTTTCTCCCGACTTGGGTTTCCACCTAAAAATCCTGGTGTTCATGTGTGATGCTTTGTGTGATGTTTTATTCTGTTCTTACTGCACATGTTTACTGTTTATAGAACATCTAATGAATGAATGATGGAATGATATAAGTGAAGAACTAATGGCATAATTAGATCTCTATGTATACGCGAGTTTTATGAAGGATATCTGCGTGTATACGCTAGTTGGCTTTAGCAAAGTAGCGTATGGGTTTTAGAGCATGAAAAAGTAAAAAAGTTTCAGTTTGCCCTAAATACTGATTCACCCCCCCCTCTCAGTATTTTTCCCAAATGATAATAGACCCTAGGGACTCGTTTGGGAACCCCAATAGAGCAAGAGGAATACAACAACAAGAAGCATACAAGCTTGGAGTCCTAATGCTTAAACTAGTAAAATGGGAAGGAGTAGTACCCGTAGGTCTCATTAGCATAGTGTCTTGCTAAGTCATGAGTCCATTACATAGTTTTATTTTAGGATTAAAGTTCAAAACTCCTTTATTGCGCTTTGGGCTACTTTATTACATTTATATTATTTATCATTTTTTTGCCTTAAAAACCATTAATGGGACCTACTTCATCGCAAATCACAAATTCTCGGTGCATCTTGTTATCACTCTAGTAATTTCTTAAGTTGTGGGATTTGAGTTTTAAGTATAAGAACACTAGAGGTAACCACAAACCTACTTCAAATTCTGGGATCTAGCCTTCCTAGAGTTTAGAGAGGGCTCTCTCTTTAAGATTTATCTTTGTTTTTTATTTATGTTTTTAGGCTAGTTATGATAGAACAATTGGTTTTGTTTTTAAATGTTTTGGTGGGGAAAAAATCACTTAGAGGTAAAATAGAGAGAAATAAACTTTTCCATTGGGCTATGGAGTCTAAATCTAGCTAGCAGCACTAGAAGTCAAGGCCAAAAAGGTACAAATGTATTCAGGGCAAGATAGATAACCCTCAAAGATTTGGGGAAGTGTTTTTTGGTGAGATGGTATTATTAGGATAAAGGATTATGAAGGATCCTTTGATCCACAAAATGGAAGAAGGAGGCAGGAGTCAAACGGGAATAGGAGAAATCAAGAATTCCTAACACCAGAAATTAGCAGAAAACATTAAAATGAGAACTAGTTAAAAATAGGGAATATAAGACTAGCCTGTAGTAATATTCCTAGTTACACATTAAGATAGAACAAACATATAATTAATTGGATGAAACTCAGAAAAGAAAACAATGACAAGAAGGGAGTACTTCACTCATCAGCTTATCACAGGGATCCTGAATTATGATGCCAGTTTAGCTTTGTCCAGTTTACTACTTCAGCAAAAAACTCTATAGAAAAGTCTAGCAATTTTATTCCACCCTAAATACTTCAAATGTCGAAGTATTTATACAAAATGTAGTTACAAATATCCTAGGAGACATCTAGGAATATCTTTAGGAAATAGAAAATATCTTCACAAAATAAGAGGGACAACTGCTTAACAAATCAACAAGCTGTCCTCTTATCTAAAATAAATAGAACTACTTTATCTAACAAGGAGCTTTTGAGTGATTAGTTGTATTGATTTGTTGGCTGCTAGAAAATATCTTCATTTGAGTTGCCTTAGCTAATACTTTTTCATCTGATACTCTCTGACGCTGCTCTTTAACTCTGATACACTTTTGACTGACATTTCCACTGTTTTATTACTGTAAAAATATATCTTTTGCAGTAAAAAATCAGCAGACTGTCCTTTTGTTTCATTGTTTCTTCTTGAAAGTTTTCAAGGTAATTTTTTCACTGTCTTACCTCTCATTTTCACATTAAATCTGTAAATGCTTGCCACTGTTCTTCACTGGGAATTTTTACATTCTTTAGCTTTCTAAAATTCTCATCTGCCTCCGTGTAATTAGAAAAATTGGGTTTGAAAAAAAAAATATGTTTGATCTCATGTTGTAGAAAGAACAAATCTTCAAAGTGTTGAAGGAAGACTTTACCTGTGGGAGTGCCTTGTGGCAATGGTTTGCTGACTTTCTCCTTGGAAAATTCCCTGATTTTCTTATCATAATCTTTTTGGGGCATTAGTTTTTCATTAAAGACATGAATTTCTAGCAAACCCTTCTGTCTTGAGTTTGTATATTTCACCATAAACTTTGTTAAGGAAATATTCATTGATTCACACTTCTCTTCCAGGTAGTTCATCAAAATTTTCTTTGTTACTACCTTTTTAATTTGTAAAATGGTCTCTGTTCTATCCATTACCTCTAATTCTTCCAATTCTGCTATGTTTTTGCTATTCAGGAATGTGATGAGTTTTAAAGCCTGAGTTGGCTTATCAGTTAACTCATCCTTGGTCTTCTGAATCTCTGTCTGAGCTGCTAACAATAAGTCTCTCTACTCATATATAATCTGAATTGAAGGCCATTGAGTGTGAATGGATTCAATTATTCTTGCCCATAGATGATTCTTTACAAATGAAATTTGCTTAGTGAATTTTAGCTCTTTTTGTAAGCCCTTGATTTTCTCTCCAAGTCTAATTTCTTTCTGTTCATGGGTTTTAGCATTTATTTGAGCTAACTTATTTGTGGCTTCCAGATTTTCAATCATATTCTTTATATTGTTGATTTCATTATTTTTCAAAGACAATTCCTCCATGGCCTTCACAATCTGACCTACTCCATCTGTTTGTTGAACCTGTGTTATAGAAGAATCTATGTTTGAAGTAGTAGTTGAACTCACTGGCACTGTAGTTGCTAGTGGTTCCTTTGGTGCTAGTTTTTCTCCTAATGTGGAAGTCACTGGTGTTGTAATCACTTGTATAACTGAAGGAATGATAGGAGTGTCAATTTATTTCACAGTTTCCTTCTCTTGGACAAGATGGTCCATTTGACATTCCATTTCTTTGATCTGAGCAGTTAGTTTGAGGATGAGCTTCATCATCTCTTCTTTTTCACTTTCAGCTCTTGAAGGATTTCTTTGGTCTATGGATGCTTACTTTGAATAAGCTTAAGCTATTTCCTCAAAGCTGCAATATCATCATTCTTTTTCTTGATCAACAATTTTGCTGCTTGAACATTTGAGGGATCATATCCCACCTGTAAAATTAAATCTTCTAAGGCTTTAATACTTAGGTATTTTGCATAAAAGATCCTTTGTCTAGCTTCATTTGATCTTGCATGTTAAGAATAGTATTCTGCAGCTTCGTAGCACTCATTGCCTTTGTCACCACAGTTGAATATAACATTGCAGAGCTATGTCTGTGGAATTCAATTTGGTCTAGGTCATGAACATTTTTAGTGTCTACATCAAAATCCACCTTTTTATAATCTGCCACTATCTTTGGCATTGAAGTAGTTGGTATAATCATTTTGTTTGTAGAATATTCAAAGGCTGTCAGTAGCCTATTTTGATTCACTGGTTTTTTCTTGAGGAATTGAGAATATATCTCTGATTTAATTTCCTCATTCTTATGCTTTATCTGCTTATATTTTTCCTTGATATCAAAGTCTTTTTCCTCAGCTATCTGTGAAGAAGAGGCCTCCATATTTTGTTTCTTAATCATTTGAGTATCATATTTACTTCTTTTTTTCTCCTTTTCAATCTGTGCAAGAGTTTCATTGATTATTATTGTAGGTTAATCATTATTTACCTCTGGCTCATTTGTATCCTCAACATCAATTACCTTTTCTTTCCCAATTGAACAGAATTTAATCCTTTTATTGTAAATTAGTTTGAACTTTGTTTCTATAGTTGTTTCTGCTGTGTATGTTCCTTCTTCCCTGCCTCTTTTAACTAAAGTCTCTGGTTGTTTTACAACTTCCAGGGCTTGTGTTGTAACCATTTTTCCTGCTGTCTCTGTATTAGTGACTGTATCTATCAATGTGTTTTCCACCCATTCTTCTTGATTGGAAAACTTTTCAATCTTTGGATTGGGCTCATGTATGAAGGGTGTAAGTTTACATTTTACCCTTAAATTGCTTAGGATCCCTTGAGGATCATAGTTCTAGGGAAAACTTTGTTGAAATTTGAACTATACTCATCTCTTTTAAATTTCTTTTTCTGCCTCTCTGTTATTTATGATGAAAGGACCAACCTGACTCTTCAACTTGAATTGAGTCTTTTTCCTTGTAGCTAAGAAGTTGATAGAGTTAGAATTTAGAATCTGTCTTAAATATTCTAATACAAAAATTATCATGTTTATGTATTTTGGCAACTTATAAGGCAATAAGTTGGATCCAAAAATTCTTATCTCTGTATGGTTTTCATAAAGAAACCAGTCTCCCACTTTATTTTGTTCTAATAGTTGTAAGATCCTTTTCATTTCTTCATTGACTCTGGCTTGCTCTGCTTTGTACAAAATGTTCATTGCTAGATGGAGGAAAAGGTCTGAAAAATATGTATAAGTGAATTCACTATTCTCTTTCCTTAGCAAGGAAGTCCAGAATACAATAGATAAAGGCTTACCCTCAAACTCCTTCTTTTTCAATGCAATTGGAAAATTATCAGCTTGGAAGAATAAAAACAAGTGAAACAAGTAGGAAGAGTATCTAAAAACCCCTTCAATGGGTAGCTTGGTAAGCTGATGATGAATACTGTCTGCTATAAAACTGGCATAATAAAAAATGAGTGTTGGAGGTTGGCCTAGAGATAAAGTGGATATAAAGCCAAGAATGGATTCATCAGTGAATCCATCTGTAAACTATCTCAGTATAAAATATAGCATTGAAATAATATGCCTAGACCCTTCAGGAAATTTGGCAGTGGAATAAGGAGGGTTCAACTTGGGAATGTCAACATGGGAAGGAAAAAATTCTTGAAATATCATAAACTTCTTTGGGAAATCTAGGCTTAAGTACAACTGGGTCAAAAATTCTATAGATAGGGGGACTAATTGAGGATCAAACTGTAATTGCAGCATTTGATTTATTGACTCTATTGTAATTGTAAAAAGGATCTCTCTGTTTGCATTAAGAATGGCCCTCTGTTCTGGTTCATAATGCTTTTGACATAGTCTAAAAGGTCTTCTCCAGGGTGGGTCAATGGAACTACATATTGGGGGAAATGAGTCTCCCAAATAAGCATTTCATCTTTGTCCAAGTACTTATCATAGCACCAATTATGTATTTCTAAAAGGTTGAATTCTACCACTGGATCAATAATATTATAGTCCATATTAGTCAATGGCTGGAGTGGATTTACTGATACAGTGGATTTAGCAGTGAGGGCTGGAGTAGATTTAACAGCTTTAGGTGTTACAGGTTTAGGAGGTTTGGATCCTCAAGGCTTGATTGGTTTAGAACCTCCTGGTTTAACTGTGATCTGCTTTTTGGTCATTTTGGACTAACTACTGCAAGCTTAAATTGTTTGCATGAGTGAATTTTCTTTGTCAGAGGATATAAAATGGAATAAGATAGAAAACGAGGGTTTCTTGAATAGATTGACTACAAAAAGGGGTTTTTAGGATATCTGAAGGCTTTAAACCCTTTTCTGTATGTGAAATTAATCTTTAGAGGTCAAATATTGAGGAATTTGGCTAAAAAAGTGGTTCTTTCGGACTCATAACTTTCTAGGAAAAATTGGTCAAGGTTTGGCCTCTTTTTCGGGATTTTTTAGGTAACTTGGCTTGGAAAAATCCATAATGACAGGCCTGGTTTAATAATTAATGGTTGAAACTTGAAATTGCAGGTTTTTATTGTCAAGAAATACCTTTAAACGTAGGTATTTGGTTGCTTGAAGTGTTCTTAGGAATTCGTGGTTGAATTTAAAGTCTGGTCTGGATTACCGGATCAAGACACTGCTCCTGGTCAATCTTTAAGGGTTGAATTCGAGAATTTTGGGTATAAACTGACAAATTGAGGCAAAAAGTTCTTTACATAGTTGAGCAGAAGTTTTTGCAGTTTGAATGCACAAAATAAACATCAGGGTGTTATATCAAAATCTTTAATCCTTTGATATAAATCACCATCTAATGCATTAAATGCATGTCCTATTAAATGGTGGGAGAAGTTTTGTTTTTTTAAATGAGAAAATGGTAACATTTTTTGCATTCGATTCTGGTGGTAAGTGGTTTCTATTGAAACAAATGCGATCCAATAGATATTCGCCACGTCACAGGAGGCAGAATTGATGAAACAACCCATTTTGTGTCCGTTTGGGCTTCGGGCAAATGATTAATTTGTGAACGCGATATCATTTTTGCGCTGTTGGATCTAACAAATGAGAGCGAATGGTCAAGATTTTCTTGGAAGGTGCAGTGAAAAAGATGGTGGGACCAGGGTTTGAATGTATAGCATGGTTTATCAAAGGTTTCATATATGTAAAGTTGGGATGATATATGTGGTTAAAAAGAGTTGAATAATGATGTTTTTATATAAAAAAGAGTTTTATATACAAAGGCGAAGGCGCATGAGGTAGGATTAGGTTGGTAAGTGTATTACAAATGCAGGGGGGGTTAAATTTTCACCTTGGGTTAACTTTATATAAGGCGTGGGGCTTTATATATTAGGGATAAATATGAAAAGGGTAAGGTTTTAAGTTTTGCGATGTTTAACCTTAGCCTTAGGTTAAAAAAGGTGAATTTGCTTGCTTAGAGTTAGATATGTGCGGGATTTTCAAAGCTTTTTCAACCTTTATAAAGTGATAAAACATTTCTCATACTTAGGCTAAAAATGCTACGACCGGGTATATGCATTTTATTACAAAATACATAGGATATGCGTGGAAAGCCACATTTTGATTATTTATTTTATTATATAGTTTTTAGATTTTCTTTGAAGGGTATAATAACTATAGGGGTCGGGGTATTTAATTAAATTTAGTTTTAGACCAAGGGGGGTATTATTTGGGTTTTTAATTTAGCATGTGCATATTAACTTTGGTCTAAAAACATTATAATAGTGGGATTTTGGGGGTGTATTTTAGATAAAGGGAATTATATAGATGCGTTAAGGTATTTTTTTAGGGAATTAATAGCATAAGTTAAAAGTTACTATGAAAAGGGGAGATGGAATACCAAAATACACTAAATGACCAAGTAGATTGAATAAATAAAAGCATAGCATATTATTTCATCATTTCACCAATTTACTTAGGATGGAGTGTTTTTGAGGGTTTTTGTATTTTTTATGAATGAAGGAAGTTAATTAAATGGGATTCTAAGCTTCATTAAGTAAGAAGGTTTCTTTACTTATGAAGTTGACTTAAATGTATGAATGAGGGATAAATAATGGTAAAGAGGATTTTATCATAGGAATTCAACATTTTCCACTATCTTACCACCCCACCTTTGGGTCCGTCCCACCGTGCTTTCCAGGAAATGCTCTGAGCCTCTTTGACTGGAAGTATAGAATACTGAACATATACAGGGGAAGGGAAATTAGTGATTTTTTGCCCGGTGATGAATATTACATGCTTTTTCCCACTTCTTTCTACATACCCAACATTACTCTAACATTTTTTCTTCCTTTTAGCAGGTGCATTTAAACTTGCTACCTTGAAACATTTTATTCTTTTGAAAGCATAAAAATATCTAATTCTACCTTATTTCATTCGAGGGCTCAGATTAAACTGATGAGCTTCTCATTATTCTCTACCTACCTATTGATTTTTCAGGATTAAACTGTATAACAAAACTTTATTCACTATCTAAAACATGGAAATTGAAAACATGACAAGTCAAGTTCATGTTAGGTTCTCTCACAAAA
>JAXQQM020086603.1:0-31718 GCA_034641835.2 Pinus albicaulis | reverse complement strand
ATTATTACATTTTCCAGCAAACTGCTTGTCATCTCAAGCAAGAAAGGAGGGTTGTGTGTAGGGTTTCTGTCTCTAGTTTGAACAGCTGTGTATTATGGCTATATCTGCAAGGGGTGTAAAGCTAAGTCATTAGCCAAGGAACAACACGAAGACCTTGCTAGCAATGCTCTGTCAGAGCGATATTGATCATTGGAGCAATTGCAAAGCATTGAAGCGGTTGAGTTTTAGGATAAACTCAGGAAAATAAAAATGGAGAAGAATGACACTATTCCGGTATACTTGACAAAGTTTTTCCACTGCGGGGATGAGCTTGGGAGTGTAGGATTTAGTTTGGATGAGGAAGGACAAGTCAAGAAGGTTGGGATTTGAGCAAAGAATCTCTACAGACTTGAAGTAGATGGGATGTCTACGGAGCTTCCTACTGATGGGAAGTGCAAGAAAGCCATGCAATTGATGCTTGAGAGGGAGCAAGTTTTGCATGCAGGTAAGAGTGAAACTTGGGATGTGGAGCAGCCAAAGGATGAGGATCATGGAGTGGAAGAAACCACTCATGCAGATAAATTTCGTGCCAGATGGGCAGAGGGAGTGCATGCAGCTATACCACCAGGTGAGAGGTGGGGCGACATGCATGATTAATCCAAAGAGGAGATTTCTGGGCAGGATTCATGAGATGGTGTGGATCTCATGAATTGAACCTGGCTACAAGGTGCCCACAGTGTATCAGTAGCATGATCAGTTGGATTGATGCAGGGAGATCAAAGTGACAGTGTCGGATACTGGAGCATGGATCAGAGTTGACAGCAAGTGCAGAGTGCATGGGTGCAAGAGTTCAACAACGCAGTGGTTCCTGATGACATGTGCAGTTGGTACCAGTAGAATTTGAAGACTTTGATGATAGATGCATCAGATTGATTGAGTTGTTTGGAGCCTAGTCAGTTTCAGAGGAGTTGCAGAGCAGATGCATGGAGTTGCATGGCGCTTGTAAAGGTTGCAGGGCGAATGCATGGAGTTGCATGTCGCATGCAAAGACAATCCTTTCTTGTTGAGAGGGAGTGTTGAATATTGCAACAAGAAACATTGAAGGAGGCATCCTGAAACATCATTCCTGATCCTAGTTGGAAAGTTATCACCAAAACTAGGTGGGGGCCACACAGGTGATTTTTGTCGCAAAGTCTATTTTTAGACTATGTCTAATTTTATATATGTCGATCATATTCTATGAGTTGCAGGATGCTATTTGTGGATGGTTGGTCAAGTTGGAAAAATATATGGACTTCTATTTTTAGACATATTGGGCAGAGTCTATTTTTAGATTGCTAGTCTAAAAATAGATATGTCGAATATTATTAGCTCTTAATAATATTTGGACTATAAACATTATCTTATTCTCTTGCAGCACTTCAGTTAAGTGCACAGATGTGGCACATGAACTGAAAGAAGGAATTATGCTATTCCTGAGAGTTAAGTGGAGCTATTGCATGGATACTTCAGTTAGAACTCATGTGAGAAAGTTTGGTGAGTTGATTGAGGAATTTAATGGAGTTCTGTTCAGTTTAACTAATCTAAACATAGTTGAGCTAGTTGTATATAGTCTAACTGAATGATACACTAGTGAGAGTGGTGTGAATTAATTATTAATTAATTCACTAAATATTAACTCATTAAACAACTAAAGAATACATCAGTTAACTTCAGTGCATGGACAGTTTCAGTGGAGACCAGTGCAGAGATAGGTGAAATGGAAAGTATGACTATCAGTTGTGACTATAAGTGATGCATGGTTTGCATCCAACACTTAGTAGAGATGCCTATAAAGACTGCGTGAGCAAGTCTGGGGTAATTTGAACTCATCAAGAGGCATTCTTCAGCAGGGATTGCGCAATAGAGGCAGGCTACCAAGTGGCAGATATTGGAGCATGTGTTTTGCTAGATCTAGCTTGATTAGTGTGTAGCAATTGGAGATTGTACTGAGAGCTTGTGAGGAGCTTTGTACAATGATTGTTACATGATCTCTATAACATATATAATATACAGATAGTTGGGGGTTTTCAGCTTTAATATTTCCCATTACATACTGTGTTCATATGTGTGAATTTTTATGGCTTTAATGTGTGCATGCAATTGATTTTATTTCTGCATGTAATGATCAATGGTAGAAGAGATTATGTATTGTGCATGAAGTCAAATAAAGGTGTGATCGTATAACACGTGAATAACATATCATTTATTCAAATTGCTATATGTATCGTGTTGTGTTGAATACCACAACAAGAAAACAAGTGAAGGAGGCATCTCGAAACATCATCCTTGATCCGAAGGAAAATAATCACCCAAACTAAATGACACATGCTATTTTTAGGTGTATGTCTATTTTTAGACATGGTGAGCATATTCTATATGTAGCAGGAGGCTATTTGTAGATGGTTGGTCAAATGTGAAAAATAGATGAAATTCTATTTTTAGAATATTGGGCGAAGTCTATTTATAGAGCGTTGATCTAAAAATAGATGCATGTCAAATATTATTAGCTCTTAATAATATTTGGACTCTAAACATTATCTTATTCTCTTGGAGCACTTCAGTTAAGTGCACATATGTGGCACAAGAGTTGACAGAAGGAATTACGCTATTCCTGAGGGCGGCGGGAGCTATTGCATGATACTCAAATAGAACTCATGTGACAAGAGTTTGAGTTCCTATGGAGTTACCGAGGCAAATATGAGTTGTATTTAGTTTAACTCGCTAGACTCCACCGAGCTAGTTGTATCTAGTCTAACTGATTGATACACTAGTGAGAGTGGAGTGAATTAATTAGTTAATTAATTCACAAAATAATAACTCATTAATCAACTGAATAATACCGCAGTTAACTACAGTGCATGTCAGATCCAGTGAAGACCCAGTGGAGAAATAAGTGAAAGGGCAAGATGGACTATCCGTTGTGACTACTAGTGATGCATGGATTGCATCTATATATACATTGGAGTTGCCAATGATAATAACGCAGTCAAGGAGAGTGGGATTGCATTGAATTGGTCTTTGTAATCAGCTTGGATTGTGCAGTGGAGGTAGGCTAGCAGGAAGGCAGAGATTGGTGCATGGATTTGCAAGATTGGTCCTGATTAGTGTATGATGATTGTACTGTACTGAGAGCTTGTGATAATATTTGTATGTTTGTATGATATTTTCATATGATCTCCATGTTACATAATATGATAGTTGGGGTTTTTAGCTTCAGGCTTTCCCGGTTAACAACTGTGTCATGTGTGTTTTTATTGCTTCATGTGTTTTGCAATTGTTGATTAAATTTCCGCAAGAATTACAGTGGAAGGATTCTGTATTTAGCAAGAAGATAAATATTGTTAGATCAGGAGAGTCCGGATATATACATGCATATTGTATATAATTTCTACATGGTATCGGAGCTGTGTTATAGATTTTCTACCTGGAATGAGAGCAACAATTTTTGGGTGCGCGAGTTTTCAGAGAATATCTGAATTTTTTGGTGAAATATTTTCAGAAAAATATAGCATATTTGGATTCCTTGCGAAAAAATACCCAAATTGAAAAAAAAAATCGATCGAATCAGAGCTCAGATGAGGGAGATATCATTGATTTAAAATCAGCTCTTTTGTTAGAAAATTTTGCGACGACGGGACAATTGCAATGTGCGCGAGCCAAGAATCTAAATGCACTAAGGTACAAGATGCATGAAAATATTTGAGGAGTAAAGCAGAGGTTAGTGACTTGGTGGTTGAGAGGGAGCCTCTCAACATGCAGCATGAGAAGCAGTCTCGGAAGGTTGTGGAGCAGCCACAACTGGAGATGCAAAATAATCTCTACAGAATTGAAGTAGATGGGATTTCTACGGAGCTTCCTACTGTTGGGAAGTGCAAGAAAGACATGAAATTGATGCTTGAGAGGGAGAAAGTTTTGCATGCAGGTAAGAGTGAACCTCGGGATGTGGAGCAGCCACAAGATGAGGATCATGGAGTGGGAGAAACCACTCATGCAGAGAAATTTCATGCCAGATGGGCAGAGGGAGTGCATGCAGTAATACCACTAGGTGAGAGGTGGGGCGACATGCATGAGTAATCCCAAGAGGAGATTTATGGGCAGGATTCATTGATATGGTGTGGATCTCATGAATTGAACCTGGCTACAAGGTGCCCATAGAGAAGCAGTAGCATGATCAGTTGGATTGATGCGGGGAGATCAAAGTGACAGTGTCAGATACTGGAGCACGGATCAGAGTTGATAGCAAGTGCAGAGTGCATGGGTGCAAGAGTTCAACAACGCAGTGGTTCCTGATGACATGTGCAGTTGGTACCAGCAGAAGTGGAAGACTTTGATGATAGATGCATCAGACTGATTGAGTTGTTTGGAGCCTATTCAGTTTTAGAGGAGTTGCATAGAAGATGCATGGAGTTGCATGGCACTTGTGAAGGTTGTAGGGCGAATGCATGGAGTTGCATGGCACTTGTGAAGGTTGTAGGGCGAATGCATGGAGTTGCATGTCGCATGCAAAGACAGTCCTTTCTTTTTGAGAGGGAGTGTTGAAGATTGCAACAAGAAACAGTGAAGGAGGCATCCTGAAACATCATCCTTGATCCTAGTTGGAAAATAATCACCTCAACTAGGTGGGGCCCACACAGGCTATTTTTAGGTGTATGTCTATTTTTAGACATGGTGAGCATATTCTATATGTAGCAGGAGGCTATTTGTAGATGGTTGGTAAAATGTGAAAAATAGATGAAATTCTATTTTTAGAATATTGGGCGAAGTCTATTTATAGAGCGTTGATCTAAAAATAGATGCATGTCGAATATTATTAGCTCTTAATAATATTTGGACTCTAAACATTATCTTATTCTCTTGGAGCACTTCAGTTAAGTGCACAGATGTGGCACAGGAGCTGACAGAAGGAATTACGCTATTCCCGAGGGTTAAGTGGAGCTATTGCATGGATACTTCAGTTAGAACTCATGTGACAGAGTTTGGTGGAGTTATTGAGGTAGTTGGTGGAGTTGTGTTCAGTTTAACTGAGTTAAACATAGTTGAGCTAGTTGTATCTAGTCTAACCGATTGATACACTAGTGAGAGTAGTGTGAATTAACTATTAATTAATTCACTAATTATTAACTCATTAATCAACTGAAGAATACATCAGTTAACTACAGTGCATGGCAGTTTCAGTGGAGACCAGTGGAGAGATAGGTGAAAGAGAAAGTAGACTATATGTTGTGACTACTAGTGATGCATGGATTGCATCTATATATACATTGGAGTTTCCAATGATAATAACGCAGTCAAGGAGAGTGGGATTGCATCAAATTGGTCTTTGTAATCAGCTTGGATTGCGCAGTGGAGGCAGGCTACCAGGAGGCAAAGATCTGTGCATGGATTTGCAAGATTGGTCCTCATTAGTGTATGATGATTGTACTGTACTGAGAGCTTGTGATAAGATTTGTATGTTTGTATGAGATTGTCATATGATCTCCATGTTACATAATATGATAGTTGGGGTTTTCAGCTTCAGGCTTTCCCGGTAAACAACTGTGTTATGTGTGTTTTTATTGCTTCATGTGTTTTGCAATTGTTGATTAAATTTCCGCAAGAATTATAGTGGAAGGATTATGTATTTAGAAAGAAGATAACTATTGTTAGATGAGGAGAGTCCAGATATATACATGCATATTGTATATAATTTCTACATTATGGCTATATCTGCAAGGGGTGTAAAGCTAATTCATTAGCCAAGGAACAACACGAAGACCTTGCTAGCAATGCTCTGTCGAGGCAACATTAAAAAAACAAAGACAGAGCCCGTGAATTTATCAGAAATTATAGCTGATTATTGTAATAAAGGAGATTATGTGGCAATCAAGCTAAGACTAAAAAATAAAATCATTGCTAATCCTAGTCTTAAAGATGAAATTATAAATGTTGATAAAAGACCAAGAAATGAAGCCAAGAGGACTAGAGCTCAGAAACAGAAATATGCAGGGAAAGGAAAATCTAAAAGACTCACTAAGGCAGAGTCCCTTAAAATATTTGCTTCGATACTTGATTTTATTTAAACATTTAAGGAAACTCAAATAAGGAGAAGCACACATTTTTTACTTAATCGACAAATGAAACTATCTACAAGATTTTTGATAATAGCTACATGTTTACGAAGATAGCTATTATTTCCTGAGTTTTTGTATAAAGGAAGTGGAGGCAGGTTTTGTTCAAGTCTCGAAGGGTGCTACTAAGGAGTAATTACATACATGTATTACCAACAGAAGAAGTTGTTGACAGGTGTCGATTGATCAAGTTCCCTTCCAAATTTTAGAATTCTGTTTTTCACTTTTTGGGGAGAGATCCAGATGTCAACTTCAGTTGTTAGTTTCACTTTTTGAGGAAGTGGTTATACTAGAAATGAGGAGCAGTCTGCTAGCAACTTGCCACATCACTCCAGCCACTTCGAACTATATGCCATCATGTTGTTTATGCTTATTATGATGCACTACTTTGTATTATGGTTAAGGATAAGTTTCACCTTTTGTATAGGAATATGATAACTCCTCCAGAACAAATTCACACTTTTTGTGGAAATATCAGCATAATATATCTAGTATATATACAATGAAACTAAATAGAGAATGGTTCGTGGTTTATGAATCTTATACTCATATAATGAGTGTACTGGTTTTAGATAATGATATTGAATAACACTCTTGAGGACTTATTGCTATCTTGATATGTGTATTGTCAATCCTTCTTATGTGTTTCCATACCTAAATCTCTTCAGTTCCAATTTGCAATTTCAAATGTTGTTATATGTTTTTATGAGCCTCTTAATGATTTTATGTGCCTTTCAACTTTTATCAGTCTTAGTTAGTAAGATTTCTTGGTGAGATGTGCATAGTAACTGTTTTACAATCATTCCTTATGACAATGACTTTTAATGATATTCAGTGAGATTAGTGTAAGTCTTATGATAGGTTTCTCTTATTGATATATTCTAAACTGGTTCTTGTGTTATTTTCCATCAAAGCAGTGGATTTCTGCCTTGCAGACCCACTATCCCTTCTATTATTTCACACATTTTTCCTGCCATAAGCTACAAACTTATATTTGCTACCATATCAGGTCTAAATACCCTCATTGGTGTGACAATGAATTTTTCTGAAACCATTTTCAGTGGTTGAGAGCTTTAACCACCTAATAATTATATATTTCAAATCATTAAATTTCCCTAAAGTTTAAGATGTGTCTGGTCATGCACTTGTCACAATCCAAGTGCTGATTCCAACACTAACATATTTTGGTGCGTCTGTCGGGAGACAAAGGCCTTGAAACGAAGTATTCTCTCGAGTCTCTTGTTTTAAATTGCTGATGATCAATTATTGATGGTGAAAAAGGATTGGAGACTTGAAGAAGATTGTGATCTTTCACCTGGTGACTCCATGACAAAGAATTAGAGGCGACTCCATTGTTTTCAGATCTAGCACTCTGATGGAAGCGATCCTCGCTAAAAGATTTTCAAAGATAGATGGATTTCCTAATCCTTTGCTAGATAGAAGTGAATGGGATTTTTATCTTCCAAAGTTTAGTGGACATGATTGGGAAGTAAAAACTGAGTTTTTATGGCATTTCATGAATGGATTCATAGGCTGCATTTTTTTCATGAAGACGTAAAGATTAAGTTTTTTAGATATTATTTGGAGGGTGCAACCCTTGATTGGTGTAGAGATATGGCTAAAAATAACATCACTTGTTTGAAATAATTTCATGATGCTTTTAATTCCTTTTATAAAGATAGGTATCCGATATAATTTTTCCCTCCATAATGTTGCTATCGGTTTGATAAGAAAGTTAAAAGTGATGATGAACAACATAAATGTAAAGAAAACATGGTTATACCGGAAGGTATTCAGAAACCCTTTTGTTCTCATGATTTTCTTCAAAATCCTATCATTCAAGAAGAGGATAACAACAAATTATTGAGCAACATGATGAGATATTAGGTGAACATAGTGAAAACTTCATAAATCAGTCTTTGTTTGATAAATATCCTAATGATGAAGAGCAGGTTTTTATATCACCTTGTCTTAAATTTTACATTGATGATCCAATCTATGACAGTTATGAATCTGAATCCGGGGAAGAAGATGATTCTCAACTCATACCAATTGCCAAGGAATTATCACCTTTACTAAGAATTGATGATAAGCAAAAAAATTATGAGCTTATGTTTGAAATGTATAAATATGAGTTGCAGGGATACAATGTCGAAGAAGAAATTTGTGAAAAAAATGAAGAACAAGCTCTTCATCAAAAAATTTTCTATGAGAGGAAAGTATGTGTCAGCCTATCCTTGAACTCAAAGCTATTTTGAGTAAGTCTCCTTGTCGATTTGCTGATCCTATTGCTGATTATATGGAGTTTAGTTTTCTAAAAGTCTCTCTAGTTATTAGTCCTGGAGTACTTCTCGTCTATAGCAGCAAGTATGAGTCACATTTAGAGATTATGCTTCATAATTTTCAGTTGTTCAACAGTGGATGCGAAGACTGTTGTTCAAAAATTTATTTTGGAAGTTTGTATACACTTGATCAAGTGAATTTTAGCTAATTAGAAGTAGGGATGTACATAAATAAGCTCGCCACTTGAGAATTTGTTTCAATTTTAGATTACAGTTTGATTTAGTTTTTCAGTTATGTTGAAATAAGTTGCAGAAGATCGAAATCTAGCTTATGACTCCATTACCCAATGGCTAGGCATGATGGTATTTTTGAGTTAATGTTCAGAATTGTTGGTTGGAGAAATCAGGGTTGGACAAGGCACTGGAACTATGGTCCTTGAAGCCTCACAGGGAGGACTTCATCCCCAATAGGAGCCACTATTAGCATTATAAATGTTAATAGTCTGACTGCCATTGTATCATTGTTTTCAAATTTTTCTTGTTCCCTAGCCTATGTCAAATTTCTAGTCATCTTCAATAAAAGCTAAAAAGAGTCTCAAAACCAAAAAGATTTTTAAGTTTTCTAAGTGGTATTGTGTCTTAGGTTCATAAAATAAGTTAAAACTATTGTTTTAACTTAGGTTAGTGTCAAAATTTATTGGTCATTTTAGTAATAAAATAATAGCTGCTCCTTCCAGTTTAATAGCTACTCTTTTGAAGGTTACATTTTGACACAGATTAAAGGGCATCTATTTCTTCAGGAACCTATTTTCATTGGTGACACAGAGAAAAGGGAAGTTGTTTCTCTAAAGTTTGGTTACATTGCAACACAGAGATAAAGGAAACTATTTCTCTGAAACTACATAAGGAGCTGCAAGGAGTATTTTTCAGAGAAAACATCATTCTCCTTTATCAGGTGAAAATATATTGCTCTTTGAATGTTGAATGTCTGCTAAAACAAGACGCATTACCTTGATGAAAAGTTTCTATTGGAGGATTTATTAAAAGGAGTCAACAACCCAAGTAAGGCTGATATTCTTTACAGAAAAATGTGGTTTTACAATCAAACCCAGTAAGTAGCTATTACCTAAAAAATTCGTGAAAGGAGCATTTTTTAGAGAAAATATCATTCTCCTTTGAAATCAATTGAATATCTTCTATGTTATGAGATATTATTCTTTTTTTAAAAGGGTAATTATTTATAAATTAGAATTAATATTATAAAGGAGTGATTATATTGTTGGTGGAGCTAACCTATAGCTATTCATGATGGCTGAAGCAGAAAATAATGTACAAGATGTCAATTTTTTAATGATGCAGAGGAGTGATGTATTGTCTGGGGTAACTTGGCGCTCAGATTTGAATCATTTCAAGTCCTGTCAGTTAAAACATACAGTGATTAAAATGCACAAACTCCAGAGGATTATGTTCACTATTTTTCATGACCAAGTTCTCCAATAAAGTTACAACTAATAGTGTTACATTTTCCAACAAACAAATTGTCATCTCAAGCAAGAAAGGAGGGTTGCGTGTAGGGTTTCTGTCTCTAGTTTGAACAAATTTGTATTATGGCTATATCTGCAAGTGGTGGAAAGCTAAGTCATCACCCAAGGAACAACACGAAGACCGTGCTAACAATGCTCTATCAAGGCAACATGAAAAAACAAAGACAGAGCTCGTGAATTTATCAGAAATTATAGTTGATTCTTGTAATGACGGAGATTATGTGGAAATCAAGATAAGATTGAACATCAAACTCATTTCTAATCCTATTCTAAAAGATGAAATTATAAATGTTGATAAAAGCCCAAGAAATGAAGCCAAGAAGACCAAAGCTCAGAAACAAAAATATGTAGGAAAAGGGAAAGCTAAAAGACTCACTAAGGTAGAGTCCCTCGAAATATTTTCTTCTATACTTCATTTTATTTAAAAATTTAAGGCAAATGAAATAAGGAGAAGCACACATTTTTGTTTTAATTGAAAAATGCAACTATCTATAGGATTTCTCATAATAGCTACCTGTTTCTGAAGATAGCTATTATTTTCTGAGTTTTTGTATAAAGGAAGTGGAGGTAGTTTTTTTTTTTCAGGTCTCGAAGGGTGCTAATGAGGAGTAATTACATACATGCATTATCAACAGCATAAGCTGCTACTAGGTGTCGATTGATCAAGTTACCTTCCAAATTTTAGAATTCTGTTTTACACTTTTTGGGGAGAGATCTAGATGTCAACTTTAGCTGTTAGTTGCAATTTTTGAGGAAGTGGTTATACCAGAAATGAGGAGCAGTCTGCCTGTAGCTTGCCACATCACTCCAGCCACTTAGGAATATTTTCCATCATGTTTTTTATGTTTATTATGATTCACTACTTTGTATTATGTTTAAGGATAAGTTTTACCTTACGTATAGGAATATGATAACTCCTCCAAAATAGATTCACACTTTTTGTGGAAATATCAACATAATATCTCTGGTATATATACGATGAAACTAAATAGAGAATGGTTCATGGTTTATGAATCTTATAATCATATGATCAATTTACTCTTTTCTAATAATGATATTGAATAACACCCTTGAGGACTTATTGCTATCCTTATATGTGTATTGTCAATCCATCTTATTTGTTTCCATAGCTAAATCTCTTCAATTCCAGTTTGTAATTTCAAATGTTGTTATATGTTTTTATGAGCCTCTAGATGAGTTTATTTGCCTTATAAAATTTTATCATTCTTACTTAGTAAGCTTTCTTGGTGATATGTGCATAGTAACTGGTTTAAGAGCATTCCTTATGACAATGAATTTTAATGATATTCCGTGAGATTATTGTAAGTCTTATGATAGATTTCTCTTATTGATATATTGTAAACTGGTTCTTGTGTTATTTTCCATCAAAGCAGTGGATTTCCACCTTGCGGACTCACTGTCCCTTCTATTATTCCACACTTTTTCCTTCCATAAGCTACAAACTTACCTTTTTCTACCATATCAGGTCTAAATACCCTCATTGGTGTGATAGTGAATTTGTCTGAAACCCTTTTCAGTGATTGAGAGCTTTAACCACCTACCAATTATATAATTCAAATCATTACATTTTCCTAGAGCTTAAGATGTGTCGTGTTAGGCACTTGTCACAATCCAAGTGCTGATTCTAGCGCTAACACCGGTGATTATAAGGTAATCCATTAAAATCACGATGAAGACAAAAGGAATATGAATTATGATTTAAGAGACTCCAATGTGGGGTTTAAGAACAACCACATTCAAAATATAGATATGATGAAGTTTGATGGTAAGGATCCGGTAACGTGGATACTACAAATGGAGTAATAATTTGATCTACAGGATGTGTAACCCTCACAAAAGGGAGATATTGCATATTTATATTTAGAACCCAATAATTTTTTATGGTATAGATGGATTTTTTCTCGTGAAATACTTTTCACCTAGTAAATTTTTACAGAGGAAATGATAACAAATTATGAATATACAAAGAATAACACCTTCTTTAGCCAATTGGTAAATCTCAAACAAAAGGGTTCAATGGCGGAGCACATTGAAGACTTCCAAAAAATTAATATTACGGTAACCAAAATTCTGAGGAGCATAGGATTGATGCCTTCATAGGGAATTTAAAATATAACATCCAACATGAGGTTCTCCTTTGGGAATTTGATTCATTGGAGAAGGCATTCAGGGTGGCAAGAAAAGTTGAAAGAAAAATTATAGAAACAAGGAAGTCTACCACTCACAACTATACATGTGGAAGTGTTGTTGCTCCAGGTATTCCACAGCCTACAAGGTTGAAACCACAAAAATTGGAGGAAAAGATAGAAAAATAGATTTGTTACAGTTGTGATAGCAAATACACTAAAGGTCATAAGTGTGCTGAGAACAAATTATTCTACATAGATTGTGAATATGAGGAAGAAAAGGAAAAAGAAACATCAAAATAGGAGGATATACACCAGGAACCAACCCCAGAGAAAGAATAAATGAATCTGACCATATATTATAATGCATTAGCAGGAATTACCACTCCTCAAATTCTCAATATGGAAGGACATGTCAAGAAGAAAAAGGTAATAGTTCTTATTGATTCGGGTAGCACCCATAAATTTTTTCATTGTAAGATAGCCAAAGAATTTAATTACTTCCTATATCCATCACGAGAGTGTCAAGTGATGGTTGCAAATGGAGGAACTATAAATTGCTTTTTAAAGTGCCATAATATCAAGCTAACCATGGGGGAATATGTATTGAATAGGAAAATGACTTCCATTCAATGGGTGGTTCTGATGTTGTACTAAAAGTCCAATGGTTACAATATTTGGGGACATTAGCTTTTAATTTTCAAGAACTTTTCTTGAATTTTTTTTCGGGAAGGAAAGGAAGTTGAATTAAGGGGTATCACATGGAAACCTAGAAATATAATTATCTCTAATGACATGAAAAATCTTCTGAAGAAAGAACAACAAGGCGTCATTGCACAGTTATACTCACTAGAGGTTCAAACATTGCAATCATATATTTCTCCAGATCTGAAAAAATTCTTGGACATTCATTCCAAGGTTTTTGAGATGCCCAAAGGCCTTCCACCTATTCGTGATCAAGATCATGCTACTCATTTGATTCTAAGAAGTTTTCCTAAAAACATCAAACCTTATAGATATTCATATGCCCAAAAGAGTGAAATTGAATGTATGGTTGCAGAAATACTAGATGTGGTATAATTCAACCTAGTCAAATTTCTTTCTCTGCTCCAATGTTATTGGCGCACATGAAGGATTGATCACGGTGTATGTGTCCGAATTATATGGAGCTACAAAATATCACTATTAAAGATAAATTTCCCATTCTCGTCGTTGATGAATTATTGGATGAATTACATGGATAAATTTACTTCACCAAATTGGATCTTCGTTCAGGATATCATCAAATTAGATTGACGACTGAAGACATTCCTAAAATACCATTCAGAACTCATGAGGGTCATTATGAATTTTTGCTCATGCATTTTGGCCTTACTAAAGCACCTTCCACATTTCAAGGTTTGATGAATTCCAATTTCAATCCCTTCCTTAGAAAATTTTTGTTAGTATTTTTTGATGATATAATAATCTATAGCAAGTCTTGAAAGGATAATGTTAAACATATTGATAGGGTGCTCAAAATATTGGAGGAGAAAAAAATATATGTAAAAACCTCCAAATTTTTCTTTGGAGTACAAGAGGTGGAATATTTGGGTCATATTGTATCTCATGAGGGTGTTAAGGTAAACCCTAACAAAATTAAAGCCATTAAGGAATGGAAAATCCCCACGACCATAAAGCATGTTCGAGGATTTCTTGGGTTGATAGGGTATTATCATAATTTTATTAAAAAATATGGGAGAATAGCAACACGTCTAAGAACATTACTGAAGAAAGATGCATTTTATTGGACTCCAGAAGCAACTAAGGCTTTTAAACATCTTAAAGAGGCAATGTGCTAAGAACCGGTCTTAGCTACATAAGAATTCACAAAAACCTTTATTGTGGAATGTGATGCCTCAGGAAATGGAATTGATATTGTTTTAATGCAAGAAGGAAGACCCATTGCTTTTGAAAGTCCTCCAATTAAAGGAAAGTATTTACACAAATCTATTTATGAGAAGGAAATCTTGGCAATACTACATGCACTAAAGCAATGGTGACCTTACCTAATGGGAAGACACTTCAAGGTAAAAGAAAATCATGATAGTATTAAATACTTTTTGGAACAAATATTATCTTCATAGGAGAAACATAAATGGGTCACAAAGATGTTTGGTATGACTTTGAAATCATATATAAAAAAGGGAAGCAAAATGTTGTTGCATATGCACTCTCAAGAAAGGATGAGGATGTGGAAGCATTTCTTTGTGCCATTTCTATTATCTAACCTTATTGGATAACCAAAGAAAGGGATGAATGGAATAATGATGAAGAGATGTGGACACTCATTCAAAATTTGTAGCAAGATCCCAGTACATATGATACATTTAGCTATAAAAATGATTCATTATGTTATGAAGATTGCTTATATATTTGTAAGAATTCCCAACTCAAGCAAAATATTCTTTTGGAATTTCACATGTCCCCCCCTAGGAGGGCACTAAGGATTTTTAAAAACTTACACATGGTAAAGAAGGAATTTTTTGGGATGACCTTAAATATGTTATTCAAAAGTTTGTGGCATAATGTTTGGTTTACCAACAAAATAAATTTGAGACAATTAAGACCCTAGGTCTATTAAAACCTTTAGCCATTCCAAATCAATATTGGGAGGAGGTATCAATGGATTTTATCACAGGTTTATCCAAGTCTGAAGGAAAGAGTGTCATCATGGTGGTAGTTGATAGAATTATCAAGTATGCGTACTTTTGTGCAATGTCTCATCCTTTTAAATATAGTATATTTGTTACTGCATTTATGGAAACAATTAAAAAGCTACATGGAATCCCAAATATTATTGCAAGTGACAGAGATCCCATTTTCACTGGAAATTTTTGGAAGAAATTATTTTCTTGTCTTGGTAATCAATTAGCTCATAGCTCTTCTTATCATCCTCAATCTAATGGGAAAACTGAGATAGTGAACAAATGTTTGAAATATATCTTCGTTGCTTGGTATTTGATAAACAAACACAATGGGTCAAGTGGTTACCTCTAGCTAAATGGTGGTATAAAAATTCCTTCCATACTGCAACAAAAATTACCCCATTTATGGAGCTTTATGGATATCATCCACCATCCATCACATCATATTTAAGAGAAAATTATAAGTTTCAAGCAATGGAAGATCACATCGAGAATCAACAACAAGTTCTACAACTCTTAAATGATAACTTCAATTTAGCACATAATCC
This sequence comes from Pinus albicaulis, assembly GCA_034641835.2. Classification (NCBI taxonomy): domain Eukaryota; kingdom Viridiplantae; phylum Streptophyta; class Pinopsida; order Pinales; family Pinaceae; genus Pinus; species Pinus albicaulis. Next base: position 16,382 of record JAXQQM020086603.1, on the reverse strand, counting down.
AATGAAACAACATGCATATCAACATCACAGTGAAAGAAGTTTTGATGTAGGTGGCTGAGAATTTTTACCATTATAACCATACAAAAAAATGTCCCTCAAGCAAGCTAGGAAGGATAATACATTATCACCCAAGTACTAAGGTCCTTACAATGTGTTGCAAAAGATTGATACTATGGCATACAAATTGGAGCTTCTTGCATCTTCCTAATTACACCCAGTTTTCCATTTTTTGATGATTGAATAAGGTTATCGGTGGCAAGGTCCGAGTTCAAACATTGTTTCCAGAACTTGATGAAGAAGGGAAAATCATATTTGAGCCTGAAGAAGTCATGGAAACAAGGACTTGATAGCTATGAAATCAATTAATTTTAGAGTATCTCATTAACTGAAAGAACCTACGAGCTAAAGATTCCACATGGGAGATACAAATCATTCGAAACTATGCAAGCGTTGAGGACAACAATTTTTTGAAGGAGAGGGGAATGCTAGGTACCTATAATACTAGTGTATTCCCCTTATTGTTATTTTTAGTGTATTCCCTATTTTTGTTGTTGTGCCCATGTATCCCCCATGTTGTTACTGTTGTGCCCCATAGAATCCCACTATTGTTATTATTGTGCCCATGTATCCCCCATGTTGTTATTGTTGTACCCCATAGAAGCCCACTATTGTTATTGTTGTGCCATTACAATATTATTGATATGTAGGCTATGATTATATTGTTACCCCTTAGAACCTTGTATATATCAATGAGGCATTATAATTTGTATCATCCAATAGTTTTTCATTTCTGTAATTTAAAGGAGGTTTCCCCCTCGAAGAGGATACTTTTTAAGTAGTTGATCTATATTTTCTTCTATTTTGTGAGTTGGTTGCATCAAACTTAGCTACACAATGATTAGGTGCATGAAAAAAAGTGCAAGTAAAAAATTTGCACAACATGTTATTAAAATCATCATGTTGTTTGTAATCATAGAAATCCTTTTAATAATCAGGATGCTTATAAATCTTATGGTTGTCCTTTGGCTTATGAGTCTAGCAAGGAGAACTTGATTGTCGAGGAGAACTTGAATTCGTCCTTACTTTGAAGTACTCATCTCTCTTTGGAGATGTCTTATCTCTTCAGCATCATCATCATGACATGATTCTCCTTCAACCTGCAAGGGTTATTTATTCACAAATTTCACACTTGGATAATTCTTTGAACTTGTACCTTTGGAGTATTCTCCAAATTCTTCTTGAACATAGCCTAATCCTTCATGCCAAGGTTGCGGTCTCACCTCAATAGGATTAACAATTCCATGACTATGAATTCCAAGACCCTTACCTTTGTACCCCATTTTGGTCAATATTTTCATACCAATACCCTTGGTATGTTTCTCAAAGGATGCAAAATATGCATGCTTATTGTTTAGAGAATGAAATGAACAAGAAGTATCATTTACCTTCTTTTCTGTTTGTGATTCTTGGTCCTCTTCTTGAAGCTTAACCATCTCCTCCTTCTCTTTTGTTGAAGAAGTAGTAGATGCAGACTCAAGAAAACCACTCTTGTGATTTAACATGTAAGAGATGTGCTTCATATGGAAAAGGGTATAATCCTCAGTCATTTCATGGCCAAAAACTTGTTGAGCTTTGGGGTAAGCTTCTGTAGCTGAACATTCCCTAGTTTTCTCTTCAAGGAAATTCTGTAACATAAGGCTCAATTTCTTATTTTCATCCTCTATTGCTTCAAGTAATCTTCTCAATTCCATATTCTCCGCTTGGAGAGAAGAATTCATCTTCTCTGGTTTAGGGAGCCTTGCATGCTGCAAAATTTCACCCATAATTGCAATTTGGTCAGAACCTACTCTGATACCACGTGATCTAAAAATGAAACTTCAATCATACTCTGACACTTTCAAAGTCTGATAAACTTGGGTCTTTAAATGTAAAATTAGTGTTACAACCTCTTCAAAGATGAGTGGTTAAGTTTTCACAGGAACTTAAAAGGGTAAAAAATTCATATGCAACTCAATATGATAAACATGCAGAGAAGTAACCAACAAGTGATAATGAATTTCGCCTGTCCTGGGCTACATCTCCAAGCCCTACTCCAATGGCAAGGCTTCTTTATCAATCTCAACAACAAATGATCACATTAAAAATTGTTGACTTTGGAGTGGCATTCTATTGGGAAAAATACTGAGAGGGGGGGGGGGGGGGGGGTGAATGAGTATTTAGAGCTCATATATCTATACATTTAACTTTTTCTTTTGCAAAATTCCATACACAGATTTTATGAACCGAACTTGCGTATACACACAGTTATGCTGAAAGAAACTAGCGTATACTGATATAGATTTCTAGTTTAGAAAAATTCTCAGAAACAATCTTTAAATAAGATTTACTGGTTATGCATTAGGTTAGATAATCAGTAAATATGTGCAGTAACAGCATTATAAAACATCACACTAGTGGAACACACACGAACACCAATATTTAAGGTGGAAACCCAATTCGGGAGAAAACCACCGCTGTCGTCGTCTCTGTCTTCAATATTTATTATATGGAAAACTGTTTACAAAATTGTACTGATGCAGACTCATATCAGTACACAGCTTCTACCTGCAGAAGGCTGCAACCTTCACTCATTTTCCAGCTACTACTAGAAGGGAGCTCCAACCCCCTTTCTTCTCGTTTACCAGCCACTCCTGGAAGGGAGCTTCAACCCCCTAAACATACCACCAGCTTCTACTTCTACTTCCATACTGAAGGCTTCAACCCTCAGACCACTGCAGACCACGTTTCATCAATTTTCATACTGGATCAAACAACATCAACACAACCCTTTATCAACAATCATAAAATTTTCCCAATACTTCAATTAGAACAGTGAAAACAATGTAACCATAACTTTAGAAATAACCCAGACTTCAGAATAGATATGCAGATACAAACTCAATCCTGAACAATCATTAATTCAAATAGCATACGCTACTTTGCTTCACTGAAGCTGCGTACATACGCATTTTCCTGCACACCAACCTGCGTATGCCTCAGTGCATATTGTTTTCCTAACCTAGAATGAATATGCTACTTTGCTTTGTTAGAGTTGCGTGTATACACGCTTTTATTTATACCAACCCATCTATACTTCTGTGTATATTGTTCTTCAGAATGTGATCAGACTTAGATTCAGATCTGAGGCTTTCAGTCAGAAATTTTCTCAGCGGTGCAGAACCTTTAGATAGTCAGTCAACCTTAATCATGTTTTCTCAATCATTGATTAGATTTGTTCATGATCAACTTAGCAACATACTCAGTATTCAAACAACCCAGAACTTCAATACGACTTCATTGACAGACAGCAGACAAAAAGTATGAATCAAAGTAGTAACATCTGCAATAAGCTTAAGAAAACCCTAACTGCCATACACGCTTTGCATGAAGCGAACCCACGTATATATGCGCTTTTACTGAGACCAACTAGATCTGTAAAAGTAAATATTGCAGAACATACTAGATCTATAAAACTTATCCATATTTCTTCATTTTCTTCAGTAGACTTGCGCTAGTTCTTCATTTTTTTCTTCAGTAGATCATACTAGAGCTTCATCATCTTCAGATCTAGAGATATTTAACCATAATTATATCCATGGGTGCATCATAGATTCAGATCTATCAATTAAAAACAGAGTTCATCCATGCATATATTCCTTAGAGAAATTTATTCATAAACAACCCTTACTCATGCACACCTTGCACTATGATATTCTTCTCCTTATATAGATTTAGCTTTTACCAATACCATGAGTCAAAACCACTCAACTGCTGATGGTAATCCTGGACATAATCAAATAGATAATACAACGCTCAATACTGTGGACTAATACCATGGTAAAGCCCCTTGGTATTATAATTTTGGAGCACAAACAGGCATACGCGACTTGGGATGTACTTCTCCGCGTGTATACGCGACTTGGCCTTTACAAACCCACGTATAAATTGTGACATATTAAAAATAACCAATCTGCTACACAAAAATTCTGAGAGACTGTTGAGATTATTCATACAAATAGTTTCTTTGTCCTTTGCCAAAGAGTTGTCGTCAAGGACAATCAATTTAATACTATAGAACACAAGAAACATATTGCCAACAATCTCCCCCTTTGGACTTGATGGCAACCATAATCATTAAAACATTAGGCATCTGTATTCAACTATCCTCAGAATTCTCCCCCTTTGACATCAAGGGCAAAGGTCAGATCAACATCCCTTATACAGAAATTACCATGGTCCCCTGACTTCATGCTTGAATATTCAGACATATTTTTCAATGAAGTACATGACTTTTCAACTGAGTATGACCTTTCCTATCACCAATTAATCATACTTGCATCAATGATCCAAATAAGTGGATAACATATTTGGCTCAACTACCCAACCAAGTGGGTGTACAAATTTTGACTGAATTACCCAACCAAGTGAGTTTACCAATTGGAAAAAGTCCTTACATGATTGAATATAACAATTTACATCATAGATCTCAACATGACCTTTTCATCAAATGACTTTTTATAAACAAGACCAATTAATCTCAATCATGTGATCAGACCACAACAAATACTTAGAATTCCAACAATGCATCCTTTCCCATAGGACAAGTGCTCCCCTTTAGCTTGTGCACCCTGAACACTTTCAACAACAAATCATCAAGGCATCTTCATCAAAAAAATATTAGAGAATTAAACAGAAATGTGAGAACTAGAACATCACCAAAGATACCCAACAACACCGCAACTGTTCTGAAAATGCTGACCCAGAAAATTGTACCAGCAAAAACCCATACGCGGTTTTATGCATATAAACTCACATATATACGCGAATGTCCTTTATGAAATCTGCATATCCAATTTAATCTTCTGAATTTAAGCAGATCTGATCTTTTGAGTGGCAGAGACAACTCCCAACTTTTGTGTGAGATATTCAAATGCTTCCCTGGGAAGAGGTTTAGTAAATATATCAGCAACTTGTTCTTTGGAGGGAACATACTCCAATTTCACCTTTTGTTCAAGCACTTGTTCACATAAGAAGTGATACTTGATAGGAATGTGCTTGGCCTTGGAATGCATAACAAGATTATTTGAGATAATGATGGCACTTGTATTATCACACACAATGAATATGGGAGGTGAACATTTGATTTGAATGTCTTGTAAAGTCTGCATCATCCAAAGAAGTTGTGTGCAACATGATGCGGCAGCCACATATTCTTCTTCTGCTGTAGATAAGGCAATAGATCTTTGCTTCTTGCTGAACCAAGATACTAATCAGGGCCCCATATAGAAAGCACCACCACTAGTGCTCTTCTGATCATCAACATTTCCAACCCAATCTGCATCTGTGTAAGCATGAAGAGTGAGATCAACATTCTTTGGATACCATAGTCCAAAGTATTGAGTTCCTTGTATATATTTGAATATTATTTTTACAGCTTGAAGGTGAGACTCTTTTGGATTAGCTTGGAATCGTCCAACAATCCCAACTGCATGCATAATGTCTAGTCTTGTCCCGATGAGATAAAGTAGACTTCCAATCATGGATCTGCATTCTGGTTGATTCACCATGGAAGAATCATCATGAGAACTGAGGTTACACCTGGTTATCATTGGTGTACTTACAGGTTTGCAATCTTCCATCCCATACTTCTTCAGAATTTTCTTAAGATATTTTTCTTGTGATAAGAATATGCCAACTATTGCTTGTTGCACTTGTAAGCCAAGAAAGAATGTTAGTTCGCCAAGTAAAGACATTTCAAATTCTTTCTACATAACAGAAGCAAATTTCTTACTCATGGACTCTTCATTATTTCCAAAAATGATTTCATCAACATATGCAACCACAATCAATAGTTTATCACTTTCATTTTTTGTGTATAAGTTGCTATCAGCAGATCCCTTTGAAAATCCTTGTTGATGAAGATATTTGTCAAGACAATAATACCATGCCCTTGGAGCTTGTTTGAGACCATATAACACCTTTTTAAGTTTACAAACAAGTTTTTCATCATTTCCCAGAATGAATCCTTCTGGTTGTTCTATATAAACTTCTTCTTCTAGATCACCATTGAGGAAAGCAGATTTAACATCCATTTGATAAACTTTGATTTTTTGAAAGCTTGAAAAAGCAAGAAATATTCTGATGGCTTCAAGTCTAGCTACAGGAGCAAATGTTTTTTCAAAGTCTATACCTTCTTGTTGAGCATACTCTTTACAAACAAGTCTAGCCTTGTTTCTAATAACATCTCCATTTTCATTTAACTTGTTTTTGAATATCCATTTTGTTCCAATAACATTTTTGTCATGAGGTCTTGGAACTAGTTCCCAAGTATGATTCTTTTCAATTTGATCAAGTTCTTCATTCATGGCTTGAATCCAACATTCATATTTGCTAGCTTGATTGACATTCTATGGTTCAATGTGTAGAAATTTGAATAGCTGATATATTATTCACCGAGATTCTCTTGATCACACACTATTTTAGCTTCATGCATAATACATAATCTCTTCTACCATTGATCATTAATTGTGGAAATAAAATCAATTGCATGCACACATTAAAACCATAAACAATCACACATATGAACACAATATTTCATGGGAAAGTTTAAATTTTAAAACCCCAACTATTTGTATATTATATGTCATGGAGATCATGTAACAATCATAGTACAAAGCTCCTCACAAGCTCTCAACACTACCTCAAATTGCTACACACTATCAAGCTAGATCTAGCAAAACACATGCTCCAATCTTTTGCCACTTGATAGCCAGCCTCTATTGTGTAATCAATGCTATGGGATGGCTTCATTAAATAGATAAACCACCTGGCTTGTACTGCGCAATCCTCATGGGCTTCTCCACCTATCTGTGTGTTGCAAATAGCAACTGTATAGTCACAACTGATAGTTAACCTGCTCTTTCACCTATTTATGCACTGGTCTCCACTGAAACTGTCCATGCACTGAAGTTAACCGATGCATTCTTTAGTTGATTAATGAGTTTATAATTAGTGAATTAATTAATAATTAATTCACACCACTCTCACTAATTGTATCAATTAGTTAAACTGAATACAAATAGCTCAACCATGTTTAGATTAGTTAAACTGAATACAACTCCACTAACTTCCTCAATCAACTCCACCAAACTCTGTCACATGAGTTCTAACTGAAGTATCCATGCAATAAATCCACATAACCCTCAGGAATAGCGTAATTCCTTCTGTCAGCTTCTGTGCCACATCTGTGCACTTAACTGAAGTGCTCCAAGAGAATAAGATAATGTTTATAGTCCAAATATTATTAAGAGCCAATAATATTCGACATATCTATTTTTAGACTGGCAATCTAAAAATAGATTCCGCCCAGTATGTCTAAAAATAGAAGTCCATCTATTTTTTCCAACTTGACCAACCATCCACAAATAGCATCCTGCAACTCATATAACATGATCCATATGTCTAAAAATAGACATAGTCTAAAAATAGACTTTGCGCCAAAAATAGCCTGCGGGCCCACTTAGTGAAGGCGACTCCTTTCCAATAAGCTCATCATCTTGTTGCAATCTCAACACTCCCTCTCAACAAGATAAGGATTATCTGCAACCCATATCCTGCCCCTGTGGTATTCGAATTTGCTTCTGGTGAGCGCCTTCATCAAGATATCAGCATCCTGATCCTCCGTGGGAATGTATGAAAGTAACATGATCTTCTGCTGCACACAATCTCTGGTATGATGATAATGGATTTCAATGTGTTTAGATCTATCATGAAATACCGGATTAACTGAGAGTTTAATGCAACTCTGACTATCACAATAAATCACAGTAGGATCCAAGTGTGAACCGAACAATCCGACCAGGATCTTCCACATCCATATAGCCTCGCATGCAGCCAAAATCGCTGCCATATACTCGGCCTCTGCTGAACTGAGTGCCACAGATCTCTGCTTCCTGCTGTACCATGAAACTGCTGTCGACCCGATACTGAAAATCCCTCTAGATGTGCTCTTTCTGTCCGTTGGGCTCCCTGCCCAATTTGTATCCGTGAAGCCACATAGCCTCACCTCATCCGACTGTCTGTACCATAATCCATATCCCGATGTGCCTCTGAGATATCTCAATACATGCTTCCCCGCCTTCCAAAAGAGCTTGGTACGAACTAAAGCCAGAAAGTCACAATCGCATATATGTCGGGTTAAAGGGAACTAGATACAAGGCACCCCAAACACTCGTCGACAAACAAGCAAGTATCCACTACCTCCGCCGAAGTGCGCATCCTCCCTTCCTCCATCCACTAGAAGACTTCCCACTTCCATGTAACCATGCATGTTGAACTTCAGTATCTCCGGGCACATTTACCCCGAGAAACAAATAGTCCATCATCGCGCTACCAAATTTCCAGAATCCGAAAGAACAATGAAGGAGGCCCAAGTCCTTCATCTCAAACTCCTTTGCAAGATCAGCCTTGCATGAGTGTATCAAAAGTTCATCACCTGTCAAAATCAAATCATCTACATAAAGTACAATGATCAGCAACTTACCCTCCACCACAATCTGGTATAGGTTAGGATCCGCCTCACTCTCGGAGAATCTAAGTCCGGTGAAATAACTGTCTATCCGTGTGTACCAAGCACAAGGTGCTTGTTTCAACGCATACAACGCTCTCTTGAGCCTACACACATGTGACTCACTGCTGAAGATATCGAAACCTTTGGGCTGCTCTATGTACACCTCCTCCTCAATGACTTCGTTGAGGAACACAGTCTTCACATCCATCTGATGAATGTGCCACCCCATCTGCGGTGAGAGAGCAAGAATCGTCCGTATGGAAGAATACCTTGCGACAGGTGCAAAGGTCTCCTCATAATCGATCCCCTCAATCTGTGAAAAGCCTTGGACAACAAATCTTGCCTTGTACTTCTCCACACTCCCGTCAGCTGCGTGCTTCACTTTGTAGATCCATCTCGAACCCACCACTGATTTCCCCTTTGGCCTTGGGACAATCTCCCATGCCTTTTTTCTGACAATCGAATCATACTCTTCCACCATGGAATCTACCCATGCGGGATCCTCCACAGCTTCCTCGAAATAGGATGGCTCTGTCACGATACACTTTCTCATAAGAGCCATGTATCCAGTATACCAGTTAGGTGACTGTCTTTGTCTACACTGTGATGTAGGTGCTCCTACAACCTTCTCTGCATCTCAATTCGCCGCCTGGGCCTTTTGTAGTGCGCTTCCGCCCTCTGATGGTTGGCGCTGCCTGAGTGGTCTCTTCCACTCCATGAACCTCATCTTGTGGCTGATCCACATCCTAAGACTCATCCTTAGGAACTAATAGCTCCTCATCTGCATGCAAGTGTGGCTCTCTCTCAAGCGAACACTTCATGGCTTTCTCCTCATGAAATTTGATATCCCATCGCACAAAAGTCTTGCGACTGTCTGGAAAATACACACGATATTTGTGGGGTGTATCAGTGTACCCCACAAATATCCCAACCTCTACAGTCGGCTCCAGCTTCTTCCTGGCATCCTTTGTCACATGAGTGTAAACAGGTGAACCAAAAATCCTCAAATGGGAAATATCTGGCCTCTTACCAGAAAACGCCTCCTCGGGTGTACTCATGCCAAGCATCCTATGAGGACAATGGTTCTACACATATATTGCAGTATTGCATGCCTCAGCCCACAAGTGTATGGGAAGGCCCTGATCATGCAACATCGCCCGTGCAACACCCACGATCGTTCTGTTCTTCTGCTCAGCAACCCCGTTCTGCTGTGGGTTATGAGGTGCTATGAGCTCTCTTCGAATTCCTTCTACGCTGCAAAATTGCTTGAATTCGCCAGAGATGAATTCACCACCATTGTCGCTCCTAAGAGCCTTCACCTGCTTCCCCGATTCTTTCTCAACCAGTGCCTTGAACTCACAGAACTTTAAGTATGTCTCGCTCTTCTTCTCGTAAGCGGCGCATCCGCACTTACGAGAAAAAAATCATCAACAAATATCACATAATGCTCCAAGCTATTGCTTGTCGAGAAAGGTCCTCACATCGCTCCCAGGAATTCTCTCAAGGATTGTTGTGGCGCGACTATCCTTCTCGTGAAAGGTGGCTTTCTCACAAATTTTCCTTCCCCACAGGCACACCCTTGCACTGATCCGACCGTGCAAGAGTACCCAGGGAAGCCTGCAGAGAAATCTAACGCGCAGATGCTAAACTCCATAAAGAAGGTGCCCAATCTCCCACAACTCGCCATCATCCCGGCTCACCACTCCTTCTGCCTTGCCTGCCATTGCTGCACAGCCATCTACCTGCAATTGATAAAGGTTCTTAACTCGAACCCCTATCCTCTGGGTCTCACCAATTTCCTTACTACACAGGAAAGCCTTTCCCTCGCTAATGACAACATCATATCCCTTGTCTTCTAACATCGCCACAAAGATAAGATTCTTCTTCAATCCTGGAACATGCATCACTTCCTTCAATACGAATGGTTTACCAGACTCCCTCTTAAAGGAAATGGTACCGATACTAGTCGCACTGTATCTACCATCATCGCCCATCTCGATGTGCACTCCAAGATCTTTCTCATCCAGATCAGTAAACAAATCTCGATCTCCTGTCATGTGAAAAGATGCACCACTGTCAAGAAACCACATTGAACCCATCACACTTGAGAACAAGCATGCGATCAGAAAAAAATCTAGCTCAAACTATGAGGCTAAGGCCTCTCCAGCTGCAGATCCAGCATCCTACTTATTTTTCTTCTTCTGTGGACAATTAGTGGCGTAATGTCCATGTTGGTGACAGTGAAAGCACTTCACCTTGGACATGTCCTACTTCTTGCCTTTCGCACCAGATTGAGAAGCTTTCCTGCTCTTCCCCTTCTTTTCTTTGGCAGCCAAAGCGCAATTCTCTTCATCAGAGTTCTTTGATGAAGATCCGTCCCTGGTACTCTGCCTTATCTCATCTTGCACAAGATCCGACCAAAGTCGCTCCCATCCTGGCAATTTCTACCGACCATTGACAGAGTCCTGATAGGAATGCCAACTCTTCAGAAGCCCAAGGAGAGCCAAGCTCACCAAGTCCTCATCATCAACAGTAACCCCCACACTTCCCAGCTCATCCCTACATTGGATGAACTTCGTGAGGTACTTGGGCATACTGTCGCCTTTCTCCATTTTTATGTTTCTGAGTTTATCCCTGAGCGCTAACTTCCTCTGGTCGCTCTTGCTTTGAAATAAATCTGTCAAAGCTTTCCACATAAATAATGGAGAAGCCTTACCATGAAGGCTGGACACTATGTGATCCTTCACACCTTCCAACAGAATCCTTCGACACTTTGATGTCTTCTTTTGCCATGCGTCAAGTATGACTGCATCACTAGAAGTAGGTTTTGGAATTTCTGCATCTATGAACTCCTTCAACCCATTTTCATCCAAAACCACCTCCATCCTATCCTTCCATGCAATATAATTTGAGCTGCCCTCAAGGGAATACTCCAATCGCAATCCGTTGAAAGACATCTCAACTTCGACACCAAGAAAACACTGCTGCAAATTCGAATTTCAGCAGCACAAAACTCAACCGCTTCAATGTCTTTCAATTTCTCCAATGATCAATATTGATCTGATACCATGTAGAAATTTGAATAACTGATATATTATTCACCGAGATTCTCTTGATCACACACTATTTTAGCTTCATGCATAATACAGAATCTCTTCTACCATTAATCATTAATTTCGGAAATAAAATCAATTGCATGCACACATTAAAACCATAAACAATCACACATATGAACACAGTATTTCATGGGAAAGCTTAAAGTTGAAAACCCCAACTATCTATATATTATATGTCATGGAGATCATGTAACAATCATAGTACAAAGCTCCTCACAAGCTCTCAGCACTACCTCAAATTGCTACACACTATCAAGCTAGATCTAGAAAAACACATGCTCCAATCTTTTGCCACTTGATAGCCAGCCTCTATTGTGTAATCAATGCTATGGGATGGCTCATTAAATAACATAAACCACCTAGCTTGTACTGTGCAATCCTCATGGGCTTCTCCAATTATCTATGTGTTGCAAATAACAACTGTATAGTCACAACTGATAGTTAACCTTCTCTTTCACCTATTTCTGCACTGGTCTCCACTGAAATTGTCCATGCACTGAAGTTAACTGATGCATTCTTTAGTTGATTAATGAGTTTATAATTATTGAATTAATTAATAATTAATTCACACCACTATCACTAATTGTATCAATCAGTTAAACTAGATACAAATAGCTCAACTATGTTTATATTAGTTAAATTGAATACAACTCCACTAACTTCCTCAATCAACTCCACCAAACTCTGTCACATGAGTTCTAACTGAAGTATCCATGCAATAGCTCCACTTAACCCTCAGGAATAGCCTAATTCCTTCTGTCAGCTCCTGTGCCACATCTGTGCACTTAACTGAAGTGCTCCAAGAGAATAAGATAATGTTTATAGTCCAAATATTATTAAGAGCTAATAATATTCGACATATCTATTTTTAGACTGAAAATCTAAAAATAGATTCCGCCCAATATGTCTAAAAATAGAAGTCCATCTATTTTTTCCGACTTGACCAACCATCCACAAATAGCATCCTGCAACTCATAGAACATGATCCATATGTCTAAAAATAGACTTTGCGCCAAAAATAGCCTGCGAGCCCACTTAGTGAAGACGACTCCTTTCCACTAAGCTCATCATCTTGTTGCAATCTCAACACAACGGTGGATAAAAATGCTATATATCTAGTAGACCCTACAAGAGTTCTTCTTGTTTGGACACCTGATCCCTTTTCTCCCAAAATTTGAGATTTTGGATGATTCTTTTGAACATACCTGGATGGAGCCTTCTCAGATAGATCTTCTTCTGCTGCTTCATTGGGCTCACCTTCTATATTATCTCTATTATATGCAGGAAGATATACATCACCATCATCTTCATTTGTTGTTTGTATTTCCCCTTTTGGAGCTGAGAGAGATTCATCAATTACAACGTCAATGCATTCAACAATCTTCCCAAGTCTTTTATTGTAGCATTTATATGCTTTAATTCTAGAAGAGTAACCAAGAAATATTCCTTCATCTGCTCTAGGTTCAAACTTGCCAAGTTTTTCATCATTGTTCTTGATAAAACATTTGCTTCCAAAAACTTTAAAATGCTTTACAGTGGGAAGATTGCCATACCAGAGCTCATATGGAGTTTTATCACTGCATACATGAACATGTGCTTTGTTAAGAATATTTACCGCAGTATGTGCTGCTTCTCCCCAAAATGTGTCAGGTGTTCCTGAATCATCAAGCATAGCCCAAGCCATCTGTTGAACTTTTCTATTCATTCTTTCTGCTACGCCATTTTGTTGTGGGGTACCAGCTACAAAAAAATTGTCTTTTTATGCCATGTTATTCACAAAAATCAAAGAATTCATCTGATATATATTCACCTCCTCGATCAGATCTAAGACACTTGATTTTTAGATCTAATTCATTTTCAACCAGTGCTTTGAAGAACTGAAATTTTTCGAATGCTTCATCTTTTTGTTTTAGTAACCCAATCCAACACATTCTAGAGAAATCATCAATAAATAGAATATAGTATTGTTCTCCACGAGGTGACCTTTTTATCATAGGTCCATATAAATAATTATGAATGATTTCAAGAGGCTTACTTGCTGATCCTTCTTTGGCATTAAATTTCACTCTGGTTTGCTTACCAAATTGGCAAGATTTGCATATGGTACTCTCAGGCAGAGTAATATTGGGAAGATCACAAACAACTTTGAGTCTACTAGATTTGTTGATTTTAGAGAAACTCAAATGCCCCAATATTCTATGCCATAACCAATTTTCTGAATATTTACCCAAGTAACATTGTTCTTTATAGCTTTTCAATACATACAAATTGCTTGGTGTTCTATTTCCTTTTATAATTGCTTTTCTTGTATCAAGATCACGTACCACACATTATTTTGAGCTAAAGACCACTTCAATTCCATGATCACACATTTGACTTACACTTAATAGGTTATGCTTTAATCCATCCACATACATGACATTGTTAGCTTTCACCTTTTCCTTTAGAAAAACATAACCTTTTCCCTTAATGACAGCAGGAGTATCATTTCCAAAAGTAACATTCTTTTCTCTTTCTAGAGCATTGTATGCAAGAAGTTTATTTCTGTCACCTGTCATGTGTTTTGAGCATCCACTATCAATGTACCATTTATTTTCTTCTCCTTCTGCAAATAAAACTATGCCACAATTCTCAACTTGTAATTACTTCTTTCTTCATATTTTGGAAGTTGAAGGCATATGCTCTTTTGGCTGAAGTTTGCTCCTGCCTTCAGATTCTTCATGACCAAAGTTATTGCAATAAGCACATTCAATTTAATTTTGAAGAGGATAAAAGTTGTTATATGTATTCTTCTTTATTCTAGTATCAATTCTTTTCTTTCTTTCTTCTCTCGTCATGATGGTTTTGTATGCAACATATTGAACATCTTTATGAACAAAATTATGACATGAGAAACATTGTCCATTTAAGAATAAATTTTTGCGATCATGGAACATTCTATTTGTGTTTACTCGTTGGTTGGTATTTCTCTGAAAGGTATTCCTGTTAGTGTTATTTGTATTGAGGTGTGGTCACACTCCGTAAAGCCTTTTCGTTTCCTCGCCGAGGCGGCACGTCGTAGTCGTAGCCGCTTAGATAGTTTGGTGCTGAAGACTGAGAGGATTCTCTGACATATCCAAGACCTGTATTTATAAGAGGAGAACGTTGTACCTTGATAATTTCATCTAAGGTTTCAGATCCTTTAGCAAATCTAAGATTCAAAGTCTTTACTTTCTCAATTTCTTTTCTTATACTATTCCACATTCTAATTTCCCATTGTGTTTCTCCTTTTCTTCAAGCTGATTTTTTAGAATTTCTATGGATATTTTGTTTTCTTCCAACCATATTTTGAGCTGATTGATTTCTTCAAGAAAATCATTGTCTTCTAGAGCATCCATAAATGTATTCTTTTCTTCCCTAGTCTCTTTTTCAAATTCCATGAGAAGTCTAAGATCTTGATCAGATTCTTCTTCACTATCTGATAACCTATCACTATCTTCATGAGTATAATAACTTTTTCTAGTGCTAAACTGATTCTTATTTCTTCTTACTACTTCCTTTCCTTTTTCATGTGTTTCTTTATGAGGACACTTAGTAGCATAATGACCAACTCTTCCACAAGCAAAACATTTGAAAGGAATCTTAACTCTGAACCTTCCAGTGCCAAGTTGGAGCTTCTTTACAAAATTTACCTCATCTACTTCTGAAACATACCTTGATCCTTTTGTTTCTTGTACTTCTTTTCCTTTTGTAGAAGCTCTAAAGATGGCTTCTTTGACTTCACATGATCCTCCTTTTCTCATTTCACATGTAGTTAGAATGCCATGAAGTTGAACAATAGTAATATTTTGAAGATCCTGCTTCTCTTCAATAGCAGACACTTTTGACTCAAATTTTGAAGTTAGAGATCTTAAAATTTTTTCAACTAGAGTAGTGTCAGTTATGGTTTCACCCAAATTTCTCATATGATTTACAATAACATCTAGACGTAAAAAGAAACTGGCAATGCTCTCCTCATTATGCATCCTTAGATTTTCATATTGAATTCTGAGAGTTTGGAGTTTAGCACTTTTTACCTTTGTATCACCTTCATAGCTTAGAATGATTTTGTCCCATATTTCCTTTGTTGTATTCAACTACATGACCTTGAAAAATTCTGATTCAGTCAGACTCCCCAATAGTGCATTGACCACCTTTGCATTTGTTTCATAGTTCTTTCTTGTCGTTGCATATGTTGGAACTGAGGCTGGATATTGATATTCTCCTTCAACAATAGCCCATACATCTACTCCAAGAGACTGAAGATAGGATCTTGTCCGTGTTTTCCATAAGATTAAATTATTTCCGCTGAAGAGTGGAGGCCTGATAGATGTTGTCCCATCTTGATTTCTCATCTTGGTTGATCTTCCTTCTAGCGGCTAAGCTTCTTCAGAAGGACCTGCTCTGATTCCAATTTTTGTGAAAAATACCGAGATGGGGGGTGAATCAGTATTTAGAGCTCATATATCTATAAATTTAACTTTTTCTTTTGCAGAATTCCATACGCGAATTTTATGAACCGAACTTGCGTATACACGTAGATATGCTGAAATAAATTAGCATATACTGATGTAAATTTCTAATTTAGAAAAATTCTCAGAAACATTCTTTAAATCAGATTTACCGGTTATGCATCAGGT